>ML797572.1:70549-83328 GCA_009831015.1 Picea engelmannii
TTAATTACATTAAAATTTCAAGAAGTGGTTATAAAAACCCACTTTATTAACTATAATATAGTTTCAATGGGCTTTAGCCCCTCTTAGCTGGGCGCGCGCACTTTTATGATGGTCATATGCACTCATATGGCCTAGCGCTAGCCAATAGGCTAAGCGCTGGCCCCCTTCGTATTAACGCTAGCACCCGGTCACGTGTTGTCTTTGCATAGGCCCATGGCCTAACGGTTATAACCGTGCGCTCCATTAACGGTTACATACATTAAACAACAACCATTTTAACAACATATAACCAAACTCATAAACGCGCCATGTTTGAAACCCCGAGCCTCTGGTTATATGAACGGTTCTATGTGTTGGCGCGAGGGCTGGGGCTTGGGCCCCGGCCCTTTTTCCGCCGGTCTAAACCCTCCATACAACATAAATACAATATATGCCACCCATATAACAAGAAACACCAAAGGGTTTGTTGGCTAGCGGAGTATAGTTAAGGCATAGCATAGATGGGAGGTCCGGGGGTCGAACCCCGCGGCCTCCATGACTTTTTATACAACCACATGAACAAAATTGAGGGGGACACATGGCGCCCTTCGATTGGGCCATGTGTCTCCTTATAATTCGCCAGGAAACCGGACACGTGTCAACATATCACTCGTCCACATCAACCAATGAAAAATGTGCCAACGCACACCCAACCAATGTGCGCCACGTCAGCAAACTGCCAACTCAGCTGCCACGTCAACAGGCCACGCCGGATGCTGGCGTCAGCATGTGCCATGTCACTGTATGGACTGACACGTGTCTGTACGGACTGTACGGACAGGTACAGTCAACATTCCAAAATTTTGCCTGTTTGGCTCGGTGGACAGAATGTGATATCTTCCTCATCGGGACTCTGTTTGCGATAAAAATTATACCACCGAAATCAGGAAGACGAGCTGGACGCAATGGTGTTGGTTTCGTCGGATTCCGAGCACTTTCATTTTTGAGCATTTTTCATGCCCTGACAGCCTGCTGAATCCGATTTCGGATCAGTCGACCAAGGTGGTCGCCAGGGGTAGTGCAACATTTATGGGGCCCAATGGTTGGAATCCCAACCCCACATGAATGGGGTTGTGGCTAGTTGAGCTATGCAGGGCTTGTTTTTAGCTATGTTGGACATAGGGAAGACTCTCATCCCATGTGCGAGGGTGTTTTTAATTGTACATGAGCATGATATGTACGACCATCCAATTGACAACCTCAGTTTGGTCATCTATCTAGGGGTGGAAGGAAATGGATTTAGTGAGCTTGGTATCCAGAAATGACCAGAGGATCGACCAGAATGTGTTGAGGAACCGACTGTCACAGTCTGAGATAATGGTTTGTGGGATCCCAAAATGTACCCATACTCGTTCAAATAAGAGCTTGGTAGTGGCTTCTTCTGTGATGTTCTTCTTGCAAGTGGCTAGGATCGCCATCTTGGAAAAGCAATCAACAACCACAAAAACATATTCATTTCCCCTATTGGTGGATGGGAGGCCTGGCATGTAGTCCATTGAGATGGATTCCCATGGTCTGTAAGGAGTAGGAAGAGGGGTGTGCATGCCTTGTTTCTTAGTGGTTGGTTTGGAAATAACACAAGCGGTGCAGGACCTCATATACTTGTCGACATCTTGTCAAAGTTTCGGCCAATAGAAATGTTTATGTAGCACTATTTTTTATGCCAAAGTGTCCTGCCACCCGACTTTAGTGAGCTTCCCAAATCATCTTCGCACGGTCGCTTGATGGAACGCAGAGATGGCCCAAACTATACAACAACCCGTCCCAAAGATGGAAATTAGTGACCACTGAGTTGGATCCCAACATTTGGTAGGTGGTGCATAAGTCAGGGTCTGTCTTGTAGAGGTGGGGCCATCTAAAGGTCTCGTGGCCACAAGATTCTAGCACCGTGGTCAGTGTCGCAACTGGAGGTCAGTTGAGGAAATAAACAACTCGATTGGTACTTCCTGTTTTATACTTGATGTTGAGGTGGAACTGTTGTAAGTGTGTTGACCACTTCTGATGGCGGTCATTCTACAATTTTCCTTGGGTCCACATGAACTGTAGTGGTTTGTGATCAGTGTGGATGATTGTCTCCTTCCCAAGAATGTAATTTCTCCACTAGCGGTAGACTTGCAAAATGGATTACATTTCTTTATCGTAAGTAGGGTACTTATGGAAAATATATGATAGTGTCTCACTATGATATTCCACGGGGTGGTCGTGTTGAGTGAGAACGACTCCCACAACATAGTTTGAAGCATCTGTCTCGATCTCAAAGGGATATTGCAAGTCTGGTAATGAAAGTACTGGGGATGAGCACAAACTCTTCTTCAAGTCATCGAAGGCTTGTTTTTGGGACAGGCCCCACACAAATTTTTCCTTACCACCACTCCTGGTTACTTGGTTGAGGGCCCATGCAATATGAGAGAATCCCAACATGAACCTGCGATAGAAAATTGCGAGGCCCAAGAAGCTCTGAATTTTAGTGAGTGTGATTGGGGTTGACGAGTCATGGATGACCTGGATCTTGGATGGATCCACATGCACACCATGTTTATCAATGATGTGTCCTAAGTAATAGACCATGTCCATGCCCAAGGAGCATTTTTCCAAGTTTGCATATAGTTTGTGTTGCCGCAGGGTGTGCAGAACCTGTTGAATATGTTGCAAGTGTTCCACCCAAGTCTTGTTGTAGATGAGGATGTCATCCATATACACTACTACAAAATTATTGGTGAAAGGTCATAGGATATCGACCATCATCCTCATAAAATTTGTTGGATCATTTTTCAAACCAAAGCGCATGACCAACCATTCAAAAAGACCTTATTTTGACTTGAAGGCAGTCTTCCATACATTTGTTTGTTCTATTGGGACCTGGTGGTAGCCATACTTCAGATCAATCTTACTGAAGTATTTGACCCCCATGAGCTGATCAAGGAGGTCGTCAATTCGGGGAATTGGGTATCGGTTTCAGACTGTGATTTTATTCAGGGCCCAGTAATCAATGCAGAGTGGCCAAGTCCCGTCTTTCTTCTGCACCAGCATGATTGGGATCCCACAAGGCGATGAGATAGGATGGATGTGCCCCTTGTGGAGGATTTCTTGGATATGCCTCTTGATCTCCTTATTTTCTAACAGAGAGCGACGATAGACTAGCCCATTGGGTAGCGGTGCCCCTGGGGTCAAATTGATGGGATGTTTGACCTGGCAGTGCAGAGGTACCCCAGTGGGAGAGGAGAAGATATCTTATTATTCTTCCATGACCTTATCCACTTACTTGTATTGTGTGGAGAGATCGACCACAGAGGACCTAGATGTGGATGCGATCTTTCGCTCACTCTGAGAGTGAATCACAAAGAAGACAAATTTCTCAGTCTGAGAGATGACCTTCCTGCATTGCTTGGCAGAGATCAAGGAAATAACACTAGGAGGGATTGCCTCGGGTATCATGTACAATTTCTTGTTCAAAGTAATAATAACACTATGAGGCCTAGACTCATATACAACATGACATTTCCATAAATAAGGTTGGCCTAAAAGAACATTACAAACTTCGAGAGGAGAAACATCACACAATACCTCATCTTTGAAGGGCTTGATGTCATACAATAGTCGACACTAGTGGTTGATGCAAAGATCGCTTACTTGGCGAAGCCATCCAATGGTGTAGGGTTGTGGGTGTGATGTTGTTGGCAAGGCTAGACGCTTGATGACCTCTGCTGAGATGAGGTTCTTCTGGCTACCGCTATCAACGATGAAGTGCAACGGGGTGCCTTTTACCCACATATGTGAATGGAAGAGGCTCTCTCCTTCTTCTGGCTTGTCTGGTTCACCAGGGTGGATGTTGGTGGTAGCAATAGTGGCACTGGGTTTCACGTTAATGATCCATCTTCCCCTTTCTGGTTCTGACTCAGAGTCAAAACCCGCATCTAATTCAGAGGCTTTCACTTTGGCCACCAATGACTACTTTGAGCGGCAGCCACCAGTGTTATGCCAAGGGCTCTTATGGAAGTCGCACCACTTCCCAATATATTTCTTTGTCTTTATGGTGTCCTTCTTTTCTTGCAGCTTGGAATGGTTGTCTTGATACTGTCCATCTTTACTATTTCCTTTGTTTTGTGGGTTGGGGCCGCACTTTCCTGCCTTTTACTATGAGGGGTTCCTAGTCCCAAATTGCCAAATCATTTGTTTGAGCTTATGCTCGATTTTGACTGCATATCAATAGGTCACGCCCAAGGACGAGATGTCCAGAAATTCCATTTCGGTATGGATGTATCTATGCAGAGCACCGCGATACTTGAGCACCATATGTTGCTCTAAATATTTGATACCCAACTTGGTGTGCAAGGTATGGAAGATATTTGTGAACTCTGGCACTTGGTCTCTTTCATGCCGCAGTGTGGTCAATTTGGTATACAAGTCGTCATAACTTCCGACAAGGTAGTATTGTTCCTTAATATCATCCCTGAAGGATTCCTAGGTGGTCGCGACTGTAAATAATGAGGGTTCCTCTATTTCCTTTTTCTCACAGAAAGTTTCCCACCAATATTTGACATGGGGAACTGCTTTGAGGAGCGCAAAAGTAATATTTTCTCTATTTGAAAAGTTATGGACAAAAAAATACCCTTCTAGTAGATTCAACCACTTGTCTACAACATATGCATCTATCTGACCTTCAAATATAGGAATATCAAAGTTGATTTGTACCTTGAATGGGGAGGTGCCTCCGCTCGAGGGAGATGTGTTGCTTGTTGGTAGTCACTGAAGGATTTGCACGAAACTATCCATCATCTCATTCCTCTGTTGCGTGAGGGATTCCTCAAGCAACATTTTGAAAGGATCTCCTATCCTGTCATGTTTCTTTTATCCTTCCATGAGAGGTCGCTTGGGCATGTGAGATCTTTTTTCCTCAAGAGAAACAAGCTTGAGACCCAATTCTTTCTACCCTCACCTCGTTGGGGACATGCATTAAGACGACAAGGAGCAGACTGCTCTGATACCACTGATATGGATTTTATGAGAAGAAATAAATGAATACAGATTATTAAAAGATGTTTAACACAAAATAATAGAGATACAGTAAAATTGGTTTTCTATTCAATAAGGAAATAAGTTGAAGTTGTAAAATGTAGCGGAAAACAAGCTTGTTGGAATGGTGATGGCTTATCTCTGAGAAGAGATGTGATGGTTGCGCTCATTCGCAAGAAGATGATTACAATGAGGATCTGAAGGCCTTTTTACAATAAAGAGGAATGTCAAAAATCCTAGACATCCAAAAACCTAACCCTAGGAGATGAAGCACCAAAAGTCCTGTGGGCCCCATTTGGGTAAGTTAGTAGATCAACTTCTCGGGGTTGTAACTTTTGCATACGATATTCATTTTAAGGGCATGATATCCCGTTGGAAAGGTATAACCGATAAGAACGATTTTCAACTGGCCCGGGTCAATGTCCTTAGTAATCACTTGGGCCCTAAATCCCCAAAAAACATCGTTTAGGGCCTCAAAACAGCCCCGAAAGTTTGGAACCCGAAAAATTGCCAAGGTGGAAAAAAAAAATTCGAGCTAGTGGAATAGGTGGGTGGCCCTCGATATCCACATGGATCAGGTATTTTGGTGAAAATAATAAAAATCATATATTTTTCCAGTAGCTTCAAAACAATCTAAGGAATATGGAAAATAGAGGGTCAATTTGAAAGTTATTCAACAAGTCGATTTGAAGTCAACAAGTTAGTGTAGGCACAAATGGCTCCTAAGATCCTTAGTTTTTGTTGGCAAGGACAATATTAGATACGCGGGAAGTATAGGTGATTGGGTGGATAAACCCAATTGTGTGTAGTTTATCCATTTTTGTGTTCATGGTCAAGGATTTTACGGGATGGATAGGTCATTGTTTCTATTGAACATGTGACACATTTGATCATGTGTCAATGTGATGCTCAACAATATTGGGTCTAGTCTAGGAGTTTTAAGTACTACCAAGAAAATACACTAGAAGGAAAACACTTTCTAGTGGAGGTTTTTATGGAGGTCTTCACAAAGGCTTTTAGTGTCACAAGATTGGGAAAGATTATCAAAAAAACATCTATTAAAATCTTTTCCACTAGTAGTGAATGTTTTAACAATTTTTTACTAAAACTAAAAATTCTAAGCAGTCAAAGGTTCTAGAAGAGGTATTTTTTTCAATGCAATTATATTGATAGTGCACACCAATGTGCATATTATACATAATACACATTGTTGGTAGAAAACTATAGCAAGGGTTGTGACTTAGACTCGGAAAAATATATGGTTTTCTAGATCTAAGGGTTGCAACTTAGACATAGACAAATATAGAGTTGAAATATGAAAACCATACTCCAAAAGTATATTCACATAACATTAAACCCTATTCTACCATATATAATAAACATAAATAAAGAAACTATATCTACAAAGGAATAGATGAGTTTAAGTAATGTGAATGTTACGCCATATCCAATAGAAAGCAAAATACAATATCACCTATGGAAGAAACTGTTGAAGAATATGGAAACAAGGTATCGTCCTTGGGAGGGTAATTTTCTTCCCAAGTATGGGTTGATCCCCTCTCCTTTGGTTGTAAGTATCTTGGATGTACAAAAGAGCTATCAATATAAAGGAGTTCTCTTGAGTTATGATGTAATTTCAGCAGCATGTACTTACAATGTATGGATGGATGGGAGAATGGAGGGACCTCAAAAAAATTATAAGAAAATTAGTGGTTAAACCCCCTTGACATGGTCATAAAAATGATGGTTGATCTACCAAATCAAGAATATTTTTTATCACACAAGATTGCACCCCAGTGCAAAGCCTTCACAAGGTGCCAAGACTGGTGGAACATTGGAAGATGTCACCATCGTCACCTAGGAAACAAATTCCCTCCTTTTAGTGAAGGATTGAATCCAACACAAGGGATGCTTCACTGGTAGGAATTAGGACTCCTAAGACAAGACACAATAAATTCTAAGGCCTTATAATCATCTACCCAAAATAACACCAATGAGATATGTCAAACAAATTAGGGTTTAGGTGGCTAATACAAGCCAATTCCATATTTGTTTTGAGGTACTCTAAGGCAGCATGAGAATGTTTTCCAAGTCAATATTTGATGAACGATTATCGTCAAACACTACAAATCAAGAAAATACAAAGGGTTATTCCAAAATTTGTATGAAAAATGTTAATTGTAGCAGTAAAACAAGTTATAACAACACCAATAATTATATCCATTGAACAAGTAATCATCAAGTAAAAATAGGTCTAAGATGATGGATAGAGTTAGGGTTTTAGATAACTAACAAAATATGAAATTATAAATTAATATAACAGTCAAGAAACCCTAGATGTCCAGCCCTAATTGAGCTGAAATAAAAATCAACAAGACAATTTTATGGTTTAAAGATGATTTTCAAGTGAATATATGTGAAAAAAAACCCAAACATCTAGATTTTCTATGGCTAAAAATGAATGTATTTCTATTACAAAACCATAATTTTACCTTGAAAATATAAAAATAGAAAGACAAAATGAGTTTTTTGATTGACTAATAGGAAAAGACTAGTGCCTACTATATTTGTTTTTGGCATATGGGGTCAATTAAGGACTCCCTTGAAAAGATGTAAGTTTATTCTAGGGTGATGTCTAGGGTGATGTCTAGGGTTGTCCACAATAAACCCTGGAAAATCCTCCTAGTACCTTACTAGAACTCCAATATAGTTCAAGGGAAGGTACTCCACTAGTAACCTTCCAAAAGTTTTGAAAAGAAGGGTTTGTTCAAGAAGAAACCAAGAGAATGCACCACCATCACTAGAGAAGTACAATTACAACTACATTCATTCGTAAACAAAACCACAAGATAAAGTGATACCACTTGAGAAATATTTCATCCATCAAAAACCTAGTAATGAACATCCATGAAGTAAATATGTCCATAAAACATCATCCTCAAGAAGTCGCTCTAACTAACCATCCATAACAATTATTTAGAGAAGAGATAAGAATAGTGTACAAGTAGTAATGTTTCTCCACAAGTAGCAACGATTTACAAGTTAGAAGTGATTCTCTTATTTATATGAGAGATCAACCACCTTTCTCATCCATTAAAATCCCTAAAAACATAAAATATGAATTTTTCTCTTACAAACCCTAGAGATAAGGCATCGAGACATATGTTGGTGCAAAATTGGAGACCGGGGTTCTCAGAGGTTACCAACAAAGATATTGTTGTAGTCTAGCAGTGGTGGCATACTCAACCTTCCACAAGGGAAGGAGGTCTCACCCGAAGCGCAGTTGAGACTTATGTGTGATAAAGTGAGTTAGCGAGGATACACCATCATATTTAATGCAATACAATACAGATCCATCCTTGAATGCCAAAATATTATATTATTAGAAGTCTAGACCAATATATGCATCTGATAATCCATGTTGTGCAATATAAAGACAAGTCTATACATGAAGATATACTTGGAAATAAAGACGAAATATCAAATACATAGTACATAAGAACTTTCACAAAGGAGAAATTACATAGTTATACACATCAAAACCAAAGTTTCAGGGCCCAAAAGATCCTTCATGTTATCAATCTCTCAAAGTTCACAATCCCACAAGTACAAGGAGTAGATCATAGCTTATACAATGCACTTCATGCTCCAATGAACAATTGTCCCAAAAACTCTTCACAACAACTTATCACACTAGACTCAATAATGGCGATAACGTTTTACAGAGAAAGAATGACAATGATTACATCAACAATTGTCTTACAACACATAATAATTTTTCAACTAACTCACAACTAAGAAACCCTTGCCCATTACATAATTCCCAATTTGTATTGTTTTCTTGGCCGCTTCTTGATTTTGTTGTTATGCTTCCTTTTTGCATGTTCTCGAAGGTTCTAGCTCTTTCTGTTTCTCTTCTCGTTGGTGCATGAATGTTTTCCTTGCTGGAATACTGGTGGTTATCTTTTCACCACTTAGATATCTCAATGATATGTTATATTGTTTTGCAAAAATTTAATATTTTTGAAAAATTGGGCGGTTTTAAGAAAGGGAGGGCCCAATAGGCCCCGACCACAATCCTTAACTTGTCCCAAGTCAAATTTTTCTCTTCTTGTTGTGTTCTCCCTCAAACGAAGGGTCCAAACTCAAGTACTATATGCACCACCTATTTTCTAAAACTATCATATTGGACAACTATGTCCTACCACTTCTGCAACAAAATGGAAGCTCCTGCGACAAACGCTTGTGCCACAACCACATTGAGCTCTGTGGGCTTTGTGGATAGTAGTGTCTGCACTCAAATTCTGCAACAGAATCAAGCTACGATTTTTGAAATACGTCTCTTGCACGATCAGTTTTAAATCCCTCAATTCTTTCTTTGTAACCCGATTAGCGTCATATAGAGTGTGGAGGCGTTCATCAGCTTCTTGGATCTACACAAACTTTGCATTATGCTCGATAGGGTTTGTGCTTTCTTGGACTTCTTGATTCATTTGTTTTATCTTCACCCTAAGGTCCTTTATTATTTTGTTCTAGTGCTCTAACAAGTCGACCCAATTGTTAACCAACTCAAAGAGTTGGTTGCACTCATCGACTCGCTGATGAAGTGATGTGCGAACAATATCTCCCTCCTCAACAACTTTGTTGATCTTTTCCAGTATTTCGTTAGGTTGTTCTTGTTATTTAAGCCTCATGGCTTCCAAATGTTGTTGGAGATTGTCATTTCTCCCTGCTAATTGCATCCAAGCATCTATAGTAAGGCCAATCTTGTCAGTGAGAGCAACTGGGGTGATGTCCTCTGGTAGCTCAGGTACACTCTATCAAAAAGTAGTCCAGACCTGGATGATTTTGTCTGACACCACTGCAACAATGGATTCATCTTGTACCTAGAAGCTCTGCTCATATGCTTTGGCTGTAGTGGATACATTGACAACTTCTCTCAAGGATTTTGCTTGTTGTGTGAGGTCTTGATTAGTATACTCGACTGTTGTGATCCTTTTCTCCATCTGGTCAGTAGAAGCATGTATAAGGTGTGGGATATGTGGTGTAGCCCATGTGGAAAACTCTCCATTGGTGAAAAAGGAATCTAATGGTGGCCACGAAGCAAGTGACTGACCACTTGCAATAGAATGCTTGGAAAATATGGGTGTACCAACACCATATGGGGTAGGTGAGTGAGTGTGGAGGCTTCGCGCAATCCGGTCTGTGACTTCTAACAGAAGCATTGCAAGCACCTTTTTGTGCTCCAAGTAGAGCTCCAAGATAGTTTGGCATTGTTGAGGGTCTTGTAACATAAGCACAATTTGTTCCTTGACAGAAGTAGTTCTATGTGATGATTGAGCGTTATCTTGGCCATCTAGTTGGTTGTGTGGAGGGTCCTCATCCATCGAAATTTGTGTTTCAGGCCCTGTCTCTAGATTTGGATGAGAGGCAGTTTCTAGGGTTGTGTTCAAGGGGACATGAAATTTTAGGATCTGAGGAGAAGTGGATAGAAATGGAGCAATGGTACCAATAGTTGTGGCAGGATGGGAAGTAGAGTTTGGCAAGATTGTGTCAACCTAGTTATGGGTTGGGGATGATGGAGACATGGGCATGACGTTGGTGGTCCCACATTTTAGTAGGTTGGTGGTTTCTTCGATAATAATGGTAGAGTGGAGTTGCATCGAAGGGCCATCAATAGTGTGTATGATGAAGGGTGTGGATGGTGAAGTGAATGTGGTTGAAATTTTAGTGCGTGTTCGAGATGGAGTGATATGAAAATGAGGGGGATTTGTATACAATGGAATTGGATTGATGTGGTCTTGAGGTGGATGGGACGAAAGGGGGATGGCCTCAGTGATGATAGGATCAACGTTGGATTTGGAGGGAGACTTGGTACACAACTTCTTCCAAGGAAAAACAAAAGTAAGGAATTTTCAAAATTGCTTACCTTATATAGTGGCATCGTCTGGAATAGAGGAAAATAGAATATGAACTATGCCACTCAACAATGCTTCCTCTTCACCTTCATCGACCTCTTCCTCTGAGCTGGAGGGTGTCAGGTTTCTCTTTCTCACGCTATGTCCTGCACTCGATGTATGCATGGGAGTGGACCTTTGATAAATGGTCAACATGGTGTAGGAGATCCTCATCGACGTCTCCTCCCTTATGACCCCTGTCCATCCCTTGAAATCCTTTTCAAATACTACTACATACAGATAGAATGAAAGATGAGTCATATGAAACATCGTTGGGGCAACTCTTATTGGTTGCACAAAAGTGTGCTCGCAGTTCATACCAAACCAAATGTGGTGAGTATGCTTATTGAGGATCACCTGTGGGATCATGAGCCTCTGAGTCGTGGAAATCACCTTGGTTTCCCACTGTGAGAAAGAAACATTGTGATCAACAACATTGTTGACCAGGATGGGAGCATGCCAAGAATCTAATAACTTGGTGACTCCGGGATCATAATTGTGGGTGAGTCGTCGACCATGGGGTGGTCACCATTTCCACATCGTAAATGTGACAAGAAATTATTCCTATATGAAGTATTTGGTCCTCTCATGAACATCTGTACAGGCCTACAACATCTTTGTAGCAAATATTGGCACCAATTTAGTGGTGCGCCATTTTTGGTGAATTCAACCACCACTATCGTGTCGAGCGTACACTCATTATTTGTATAATTATTCATTACCTTTCCATCAATAAGGTAACATTCACAATGAACTTGTGCATAATTAATGGGATCAATATAAGAGACACGCCCTCCCCAACGAGTTTCATATATTTCATATAGGTTGAGTGTACCCTTTTTCTTGCCATGCTTCTCTAACCCCTGGAATCCTTCTGCTCAATTTTGACCCATCATGAAAAAGATTGTTAACTGGTGGATGTCTTCGACACGTATGGGGTATCCCTTGTCCAACCAATTTTTTTTATTGTGAACTCAACTGATAAGAAATTGTGTACATTTGGTGACTTCGCCAATGGTGTCGAACACTGACAGGTCTTGCAAATTCAACAACGTGTTGTCGCACAGAGGAAAAAATGATTGCTTCCACTGCCACTAGAAATCACCATCCAAAAATGTGATGCATTCCATAAATGTATGAACTTCCATTAATGGGTATTGGCCAACATCGGTGAAATCGGTGTCCACAAGCCGAGTGTGTTCCACCTTGCCATGGAGGCCATCTAAAAATTTGACATGTGGATTGATGAATTCATCTGGGACAAAAACTATGATTGGGGAAGAAACTTTGGGGGAATATCCCTGACCAGAGGTGTGAACCATCCTAGTATAATTACAGTGGTAAACAAAGCAAACTAGGGACAGGGTTAGGGACACAAGTTCATAGGTTGTTCACTAGGCTCCAAGACTGAGTATATAGTTAGCGCGATGATAATACAAGAACATTGATTCATCAGACAAAGGCATTTTTATAATCAATATATAGAAGGTGACCTGACAACCATGCATTTATTGATTTAGGGTGACAGGAGTGGGCATTAACATCGACTAAATCCCCTGAATGCGTAAAAATCCACAACGTGGTTTAGGCAACTAAATGCATAAGAGGAAAGTTTGTAACATGACATTGTAAGGTAGCTAGAGAGGTAGTGGGGGGGGCCAGAGGGCCCATAGTGATAATAGTGGAGGTCATTCAATGTAAGGTGGAATAGGTCCACTATATTATTAAATAAGGCCCACTATGGTAGTTAGATATAATAAATGTAAGAGG
>ML797572.1:94443-108182 GCA_009831015.1 Picea engelmannii
AATCTTACTAATCCTTCATATGCCAACTATAAATGTTTGGCGATATTTTTGTAAAAAAATTCAAATTTCTAAGGATTTTATATAGTTTGTATAAAATTTTGGCGATTTTTAAGTTAAAATAATTTTATCCTATAGAATTTGGGGGAATTATTTTTAGAATAGCGAATCTTTTTTGGGAAAAACCATGGAAAATTAGCCCATGAGCGAAATTTAGCCCCTAAAATCATCTATGGAACCAGTTACCCAGTGTCCTCATCAACTTCGTCATTCTTTCCCCATCTAGATGGAAGCGTGAAGGGTTGTGTGCACATAGGGCATTGTCGGCTTGGAGGTGTGTTGGAGTATGTAGCATACATCATGTCGAGGCGTTGGTTGACTTGGAGGGCCCTGTATATTTGATCATCCACCATGCTGCGCATTTCAAAGATCAGTTCCAGGTGCTCCGGGTGGAGGAGTGGAGGCTGGTCCTACCATTCTCCCTGAATGGAAGAGAGGGGAATTGGCTTTTGTATGCTTCTACCCTTCGCTTCTTCATTTGCTTTGCCACCTTACTGTCCTTGTTGCTCGTCCTGCTGAGCCGCTTCCTCTGAAGATTCATCGCTTGTTGTATTTTCCTTTTCTTCTGTGCTGCCCAAGAATTCTTCCTTGATGTAGCAAGTTGTGTGTTCCCATGCTGGGTCACCTTCCTTGTGATTGTGCGTCATTCCTAGATCTTGAGGCTTGGCTTCATCCATGAAATAGGTGGGGGATCCCAATTATTTGGAACAGTGAAGAGGAGATGTGCTGGAGGAACCTGGATGGGTTCATCCAGAACAATCTCCTCCACATAAGTTGTGGGAGGCATCCAAGGCTTCTCGGTTCTCTGAGTGCACGCCATAGCCAGCGCTCTGTCAAAATTCTTCTGCCTCTTTCTGCGGGAGTCAAATGCATACCATGAAGCGCCTCTGCGAGGCCGTCCTCTTACTCTCAGCATGTAGAGGAGCAAAGCTACAACTAGAATGCCAAATGGGTAAGTGTCTCTGCACCAGCGCTCTAAAGGTTCAGCCTTCGACCGCTCAACTTCCTAATGCATTGCATAACCATCAGAGCGGCTGATAAGGATGAAGGTGATTGTGACAGCCTTGGCCATTATGGCTTTTCCCTTAGTGCACTGGTCCTCCATCCTCTTCACTCACGTGAGAGGCCTCATCCTTTGGTTTTGGTTGCTCGGGCTCACTCCCATCTTAATGATGAGGAGATGGGAGCCAGTGGCCAGTATTTATGGCCCTGCCCATCTCGTCCCCACGTGTCCTCCCTATTCTACGTGGTACCCCATCCGGGGAATGGAAAGTCAAGTTATACATCAAGTTATAGTCAAATTTAATTATACACAATAAAAAAAATCAAAAATCCAAAAATCATAATAATATATGCACAGTGGACGACATCCAGAAAAACGGTGTACTCAACTTGCATGAGTATGTTTTCTCTTACTTCGACATACACAATGATCAGTATACAGAGTCTATTTATTGAGAAAAGTAATTACAATTGCTCCATATTGTATGTTTTGGATATGTCTGCAAATTGATGGATTGGAGAGAAGCAACAATAAAGTATAGTTGACTCACAAGATAAACAATTGCTTGTTACCATAAACCTATTATCTGTAGTTCCTTAAACACTTTGTATGGTAAATCAGGCATATGGTCCACTTTGCATGTTTTCCATAATGCATTTTCCTATGTCTTAAAAATTCACACACCTTATCACAATGCACCCACTTGGTCAAAGCTACTATTAGTGGGACCAAGTATCAAACGTCTTGGATATATACCCAAATATAGAAATCGCTCTTACAGCTTCTCATTTCATATTACCTTTCTTTGTAAGATTTACTAGAAAAGCAATACTAATTTTCACGTCTAACACCCACAAATCAACATCTTTATGAGATGAGATTTAGATCCAAATATAATCAAATCCCCTAAAATATGTTAAGAGCCCTCAAACACAATAGAATATATTATCCACTCATAATGGCACCACATTTCCTTCCAAAATGTTTAGCCAACTTGCCATATCCACAATAAGACTCTCAATCTTGGGCCATGAAGATGAAAAAAATACATTAATATTCTTTGTAGCATGTCACTAAATAATTATTATAATCCCACCCATCAAGATGGTTCATGATGGAAACAATGTTTGCTTCCTTCAAAGAAGTCGTCACAACTAGTCTTGTCATTGACTCATATTCTTTCAGCACGGTCGCTCCTGCCTAAACAAATTAAATCAATGCAGGTGCCTTACCATAGTACTTTCTAGGCTCATTATTTAATGTCAATCTAGATGGATCACACATATTCCATACATATATTGGCAAAATCAAATCATCAAGTGTACCCAATTTATGCTTTGGAGCCTTGCACATTCTCACTTTCTGTCCTTTTGTACCCAATTGAACCTCTGAACAATACCCACACCTTTCACTGGGTATTTCTTCATGATTACCCTTGCTCCTACCTTCATCCTCTCTAATTCTTCAAGTGTCCTCTTGTCCATTTCTAGAAGCTCCTCTACATTTGACAAAAGAGCAACATCCTTAAACTCAAGTTCATTTATACAGAAATCATCGGATACTTGCAAACCCTTAGCACCATCAGGGCCCAATGGCTCAAAATTTATGATCTTCCCTGCAACTATATATACAGGTGAACCCTTTTCCTTGTCAGGAATTCCTTCAGGTCTAATCCTACTTGTATATGGAACTCTACTATAGCAGGTATCTGATGAATCTTAAGCCTATCATTGTGGGTTACTTGGGGATTTTCAATCGTGTCATAGATATGAAATCAATCAATGGGTACCACAACATAATCAACATAACCCCCTATCCATACATGAACGAAAATCCTTGAGAAAAGCATGTCCATACATGAAGGGAAATCCTTGAGACACTTAAAATCTATTTTATGTGTGACACACTTAACAATAAACTAGTTGAGCAATCGTAACAAAAAATGAAAACACCAAAAGGGTAGAGTCTTGTTCAATTTGTACATTCTACTGTCAGTTACAATAACTATTTCAGAATTAGGTAGAGATTATAACATTGTATGAAAATGTCACAGGCCTTTGGCCACTCCATTTTTAGAATTCACCGTTGGTTATATTTAACAAAGAATTAATTTACCCAAACTGTTATTACTCCACACTAGAATTTGTAAAATTGTAAATAATAAAATGAGTCAAATGAAAATTGTAGAGATACAATAAATATGAAGGTGCAATTTCCTTGGGAGTCGAAATAGATTACTGTGCTTTTCTATGGATTCTGGATATCCAGACGCTACCAAATATTCAAGAATCAAAGCTCGTGTTATAGCTCTGTCTTGTTGATATCCTCGGGCCTGATCTGAATACCTTCCAAATGTTGTGTTTTTCGACAAAGAGATAATACATGATTTATAGCAGATGGGAGGGTCAAATCGCTAACATAACTCCCCTTATTCTTTGGAAATTGGGCGAACTGAAGAGTGTAGCTGCGCATACCATGAAATTAGATTGAATTAAACTGTAAACCCTAGTTTATACCCAATGTGAGGGCGAAGTTGCTACCAATAATTCCCATATTTCTGGAAATGGGGCGAATGGAAGCTTGCACCTCCAAATTTTAGGAGCGAAATATATTTGTTTTCCTCTCTCCCTCATAAAAACTTGGGCTAACCCCCATACGATTTTTTTTTTAAATAAATTATGGACGAATAATAATTTTTTTAGGAAACCACTCCAATACAAAAAAATCGCCCAATATAAATTTGGAACCCCCTAAATTTCGCCCATGAGCGAAATTTTGCCCCTAAAATCACCCATGTTTGTGAGTTTGTTGGTTTCTATCTGGGTTCTTTAGGCCATGCAAGGAGTGCACAACAGAACATTGGAATTTATGTAGCCAACGCAAGGAGTGTGCATCTGAGCTCTGCGGAGTCAGAAAGAACGTGCAAGGAGTGCACACCAGAAAGATTCACAGACTCAAGGAGGAGCCTCAAGGTTGTTGAACACCTTGGAGGACGAGTTGTGCAGGGGAGGGCACAGAGAGAAGATATAACGTCTGAATTTCTATGAATCTCTGCCAAGAGGGCATTGAGAAAGTGCATAGAGTGCACAGGAGAATTCTATTTCGAGTTCAGAGAGAGAAAACATAATCAGTAAGGATTCTGTGGAAGCTCTTCTAGGAGGGCATTGAGCAGTTGCATAGAGTGCACATAAGGAATCTTTTCGAGTTCTGTTGGGAAGAGAAGTGTCAAGGAGAGACACTCACAAAGTTACTAAATACTCGGTTAAGCTCGTCAAGGAGGGCTTGAGAAGAAGGTCGAGAAACCCTTTGAGGTTTCACAGTCGACAAAACTCAGGAGGGATAGCCTTCCTATAACGCAGGAAATATCCAAAGGAATTGATCTCGCAGAGGAAGCAAAGGTCGAGGCCTTTGAAACTTCAGAAAATCTCCCAAGGGGAGGGAGGAAGTTCTCAAGCTTAGGAGGGAGCACAACTGCCATTAGATCAGCTGGAGAGACGAGATTTGGACCGTCAAGTTTCACGTCCAGACAACAGGAGGAGAGAGTGTAGAAGATTAGATTTGGGCCATCAAATCTAGTGTCAATATTCAACAACTGTTGGATTGAGCGAAGACGCATGGATTTTAATCTCTGGAAGCCGCACAGAAGAGAAGAAACGAACAGTGGAGAGGCTTCATGGAGAAGTGCGAAATCCCGTAGGCTGTTAGATCTCACAAATTTGTGAGGAAGTTAAGACTGAGCGTCTTTTAGTGTTCAAAAGCTCAGGAGGAGTAGTGGTCGTTGGATGAGAAGAAACAAGAGTCGTTGATCCCCCCTTTGGAGTGGAATTTTGACATTTCGACATTTTGGGGTTCAACATTTCGGCAATCTCGATGACAAGGAGTCGAGACACTTAGCGTTGAAAACCCCGAAGTCGCAAAACATGGCATGTATTTGGAGTAGGGATATGGTCACGGAGGAAGCAGTCACATGGACCGAGATTTGGTCAGGGGCTAATCGTCGTTGAGCCGATTTCGGCATTTCGGCATATCGGGGTTCGGGAAGTAGAGGAGACTGTGCTTTTGGAATCGAGAGTTTCACACTCCTGGTTCGTGAAATCCTAAAAGATCCAAAGCTGTCGGATCGAGGAAGATCTCATCTGTATATCACGTGGGAGGTGAGGCTTCGGGAATTCGAGAATCGGAGTTTTGAAAGGTAAGGAAACTCTCTACTGTGGATTTTCGCGAGTCGCAAAATCCCGAAGAGCGAAAGGAAAAACTCCCGAAAGGTTGAGGGACAATAGTCGTTGGGCCCCAATCAGGTTTCAAGACTCAAGAGGTAGAGTTGCATGGTCAACACAACTCCCTAAATCATGAAGAGACAAACACCGAAAGGTGGGTCCCAAGTATCAATTAGAGGATATGTGCGGCGGAAGTCAAAGGAGTGGTCAAGGTTCGGCGAAAATCCCGAAAGGCCGTCGATCTCGCCAAAGGAGAAATTTTGGAATTCAAGGAATCATAAAGGAAGAGGAATGATTGTTGGTTGTTTTCTCAAGTCTCAAAAAGCCGAAATTAGTGGGAAACAAGTGGCGTGTGTTCAACGCATTGAAGGAGTCAACCTTCGTTGATATTTCGACATTCGAGGATTGAAGAGTCAAGAGACTCGACATCAAGATCGTCGAAATCGCGAATCGTGAAAACCTGAAAGCATTCGGAGGAATAGCACCAGGTCAGAGGACTGGTCGTATGAAAATAGACTTAAGGGAGGAGCTATGGAGTTAGGCCCTATTTCGGGTTTTGACATTTCGAAAGACAGAGAACAGGAGGAATGTTTGCATCGCGATTCCCCGAATCGTGAAAAGACGGTAGTGCTTTGACGTTAATCACATGCTCACAGAGTGGTGGTCACGTGGACGGAGGCTAAGGGAGGACCCAGAGTTGTTAAGCCCTTTTCGGTGTTTCGACGACTGGGAGTTGGAGGGACAAGTGATATGCCTGGGAGAGCTTGCATGCAAGAGCCTCAAAACATGAGAGGTGTGTTGGTTCAAAACAGAGAAGAGAGATGAAAGTTGAGAACGTGCATAGGTTTTCTCAAAGCCTATGCCAGGGAATTAAAGGGACCTATGGATTCGTTCAAAGGGTTCCAGCAGGAGCCCGAAGAGCCATTTTGGCTCAGGGAAAAGAGCGATACAGAGACCGGGAGGTCATAGAACCCTGCTGAGGTAGGGGGTCTGCATCAACTATGATATTCCCATAGAATATCAAGTCATTCATGGTCAAGTACACAATGTCACAATATACTATCCAATCCCAATTTGTATATTTGGCCTACCATCAATTGATAATCTGTTGCATGAACCATGAGTTTCCTCTTCTATGTTGCAGAATAATCATCTGGCATCGTACCAATAGTCAGAAATAAGGAAATATCCAACAGATAATCAAGGATAGCCTCCATGCTAAAAATATATTAATCTGGGAGTTGATCATCGACAACTCCGCCACTTTCACCTGACTCGAGTCTAGACAAGTGATCTTCCCTTTCAGTTGTAGTGTGGTTGTGTTCATCCTGGGAAAGTTTTCGGATGGAAAAGTAGATAGGATGATCCAAGTTTTCTTCCCCCGGTTGCATGAGAATTGCACCCAGTGCGATTGCAGAGGCATCTATATGCACATGAAATTCAATTTCCATTTATGATAAATCAAAATGGGTGCAGTACTCAACTTCTCTTTTAAGACATGAAATGCCTTATTGCAGTCTGGAGTCCAACGAAACCCTTTGGATTTCTTTAGCAGTTGTTCCAACAATGTTGTGATACTCGCATAACTCCTAATAAATCGATGATAATATTTAGTATGGACTAGAGTAGTTTGAAACTACTTGACAGTGGTAGGGGGAGGCATAAACCTTCGAAGGATCTACCAATACTCCTTCCCGACAAATGATAGTTCCCAACATATTACAAAATGGTACGCAAAAAATACACTTCTCTATATTAAGGGAAATCTATAGTTGGAGGAAACTATCCAATATTATCCGTAAGAGAACAATGTGCTTCTTGAGTAAGTTTTATAAATTCCAATCATCCAGGTAAACCTTGAGAAACTTATGAATGAAGTCATGGAATGTCGCAATTACTATCCAATAGAAAACTGTTAGGGAATTATTAAGCCCAAAAGGCATAACATTTTAGGTAAAGGATCCCTACTTGGTAGTGAAGGTAGTTTTATGCTTGTCTTCCTCAACAATTTTGACCTGATGATACCCGAAGAACCCATCTATAAAATAATAGCCTTCATTCTATGCTACTTGATCCAAGAATTCATCACTAAAGGGAGTAGGAAAAGGATCATGTATGCATGTAGTGTTCAAGCTCCTGTAATCCACACATACACATATATCATAAGAACCTTATTGCTTTGGATTATGATAGGACTTATCCACTCATCCTCATCCACTGGAAAATGAGCCCAGCTGCCAACATTCTATCAATTTCCTTCTTCACTTTCTCTTTAAGTCTAGGATTAAACTGATATGGCCTATGTTTGATCGGTTTTTAGTCAATCTTGAGTTCTATCTTCATCTCCTTTAAGTCTCCTTTAATCCCCTTTAACTCTGAAAAGTTTGTAGGGAATAGGTATTCAGATTCCCGCAACAAATATTGTATCTCTATCATGGTGTGTTAATCCCAATAGTTTCCAATGGGTGCCATCTTAGGGTGGTTTTCAATCCCTATATTTACTTTCCACAATTGTAGGATTTTGGTATACGAACTGCTAACATTATTCAGAATAGTGTCTTTAACCTCCCTAGTCCCTTTAGATTCCTTAAATGTAAAATGCCTAAGTTCCTCAAGGTCATCAAGATCTTTTAGGTCTTTATCAACATTAAGACAAGCCACAAGTATTCGTGCAGGGGATAGGTAAAGGATATGATGAAGGAGGTATTCATGTTCAGGAAAAATGGTGGGAGTATGTACAGGTTTAAATTCATCCGTAAAAAGCATTTTCTTAATCTGTTGCAAAGCTAGAGTGATTTTAGAGGACTTACTTAAAAATAAGAAGTCTTGGAAGAACTATCTTTGAAGGATTTCCCAGCAAGAGGTTTGTCGCCAAGCCTCCTCATGTACATACCAAAAAGTTGGAATTTATCCCAAAGAATGAATTGAGAAGGAAAGTGTGCAACTTCCCATACCTTAATACAATACACAACATGCTCTTGTGGATCAGAAAACCCATTGTATGCTACCAAAGTTGTGGTCTGACTGTTTGGTTCTTGTTCCTGATTCGGTTGAGTAACCTGTGAAGGGAGGATAAAGTGATTTTGGATGGCACACTTTACTTCATCCCAGTAAGATAAAGTACCCTTTTGGGTGGCCCACCATCTAGATGAATATGATCTTAACGCAACATTAAGTACAACAATTATTTTCTCTGGTGTAACTTTATTCTCCAACTCAACAAGAAAGCTACGCAAATCTGAATAACCATCGTAAACATGGTGTTCTCTAACTTGTGATCCAATATATATGGAAGCTCTAATAGTCATGCAACACTGTGAGAAGTTCTCATATCTTCCCTATTTCTAGTTTTAAAAAGAGACCTATGAATCTTCATCTATGTATTGAATACTCTGCCAACTTACTGAGCCATCTACAGTAAGATTAATATAGTTTTCCTTCTGTTGTGTCCTTTTTGTCACTCCAATGAGAAAAAGAAGGGCACTTGCAAGTCTAGTCAGGCCTACTAGACAGGACAAAGTTTAGTGTATGAATCAAATGACTCAATCACATGAAATAAACAAACAACTAAGCTAATAACAACTAAAGAGATGAAACTAAAATGCGTGAGGAAACTTGAACCAAAAATCAATCAATATGACCAATAATCATGCCACCAATGGATAAATTGTATTAGTGGGCAAACACCAAAGACAAAGGAGGACTTGTGGATCCCCTCTTCCTCCAAGGGAGGGCTCTTGAGTCCCCTATGTGAGAGATCTTCTTACAAATGGAAAACTAGAAAGGAAATGGTGAAGAAATCCAAGATTATTCCCTCAAGAGGTGAGGTGAATAGCTTAATGAGATGATGCTAGTATGCTCCAAGAAGGAAAGAGGTTTCTTGTAGGATAATAGAGGCATCATAACAATACAATGAGATTCTTGAATTCATAGTGCACCCATGGCCTCTTTTTATAGCAAATCTTTGAGGCATTATCCAACCGTTCTTTAGTGTGAACAAGGGGCCCTTTAGGGCACCCTTGGGTCCTTGACCAACCCCCCAAGTGGATTCAGCTCAGATTTGAGGGTCAAATAGAATTGGGATATGAACCAGAAGTGGGTGGGGGGGCAACAAGAACCATAAATGTGTCATTCACAGGAGTGTGCAGCTTTTATCGTACACAGTCGTGCATCAAGTGCATATGCGCTCTTTTGGCTTCTTTGTCCTATGCACGTGCACGCACTTCCTGTAGTATTTTTGCACATGTCAATTTTATAACCAGTTGTATAGTTTGTGCCTTTTGGAAATGATTTTTTGGGGTTGCGGGTGAACTAATAAGTGTTTGGATATGTTGGATTCATGTAACTGTTCATGGACGAAACTTCATTGATAATAGATGCCCCCTGATGTGTGAGGTTAGGAGCATACGTATAGCCGAAATACATCAATGTTTCTTCTACTGAGAGTACCATTTTAAGAAAGAGTGATGAGAGGAACTGCAAGAGAAACCCGTTAGAGGGAGAGGGGAAACTGTGGGACCGAACCTTTCTCTAGGCATGAAAAATAAATTCTGTATACAAATGAGGCGGGCATGCCCCATGCTTGTGTCATGTAACTCAAATATGTAAGACATTAACTGAAGTTGTATGGCGATGTAGATAAATACAACACCCTCCAGGGTGGTTTGATAATGGCAGATGACAATTTTGATGGTGAAAATACTCTGAAAAGAGGCAATGACACCTGTAAGAAGTGTCGATTATTCGTAGGCATTGATGGCCCAACAAATTTAGAGGTCTTTGACTAGTATAAAATGACTGCAATAGTCGCAAAGTAAGACTCACCGTAACATGAGATTTTGTTGAAGTCAAATGTTAAGGGGGTCAATGACATTAGAGAGTAACGATGGTTCTCTCTGTGTTGTCTGAGGATCCTCATTGTAAAGGTAATGAGAGTCAAGATACTGTCGCCCTTCTGGAAACTGTGATGATGCCGACAGAAAGGGAGACATGACTCCAAGAATCAAAAAGGGATTCATGAAGTACACTATATTAGATCAAGAACTGATGAGGGACATGGACGAAGTCAAGATGCGGTTAGACTCAAGACTGCCCTTGGTTGGGGATATATATGAAGTATGAGTGGAAACAACCGTGAAATTGGATCTAGCATCAGGGGGATGACTAGACGTGGGTTAAATTGTGCCAAAGTCATGATGAAGTGGACAAACTCAGAGATTATAGGTGCATGGATTGTGGGATACCTGGGGTTTATGAACGATGTCAATGAGAGTAGAAGGTAATGAGTGCCCCAACCAAGGGCGACATGAGTTGATTTTCCGGGAAAAAGAAGGTCGCCAAGGGTGATAAAAAAGCTATGTAAATGCTGGAAACAAAGGCTTTGTACAATTACTAAATGAATAAAGAATAATTTGGGATAAGTGTGCAGATACAGAAACGGGTGCCCCAGTGCAAGATGGCTTGGCCTGTGAGGGCGCAAGTTGCGTGGAGAAATGGTGGAGGGTGGGGGCCCCATGGGTGGGTTTCTATATGAGGTAAATGAATGGAGGGAAATCTGCATACGAGCAAACTGATTATGGATGAAATGGAGGGTTAATGATACTGTGAAGGTGCAGTCAAACGAGAACCACAAGGAGATATCCTGAGATTCCCTTGGGAAATATAACATAATGAGGAGAAGGAGTATGTGGTTGATTCTCGAACATGCGTAAGACTATCGAGACTCCCATCCCTAGGGGGTGAAAGCAACATGAGTGTCAAAGTTCCAAAGGGGACTATGAATGGGATAAATCATGTAGGGGAGAGTGCTACCAGGTGACAGTACTTGAAATGCAGTGGAGGTGATAGTACTGTAGATCCAGATGTGAGGATCCTATAGGAAAATGTCAGAGGATTTGACTGGGAGAAGAAATTGATATTCAGAGGGAATGATTACATGCAAGTGTCGATCATATACCTAAAGGGGCTGTGTTGGTTTGTGATGACCAAGTACCTGCACACATGAAAACCGAATACCGGACGTGAACAATATCTGAAGATAAAGAACAGATAACAACTATTTGATAATTTTGAACATGAGCATGCATACCTGGGCGTGATGTGAGAAAAATGCTCCCCTGGGTCCGAGGATGGATGGTGACCCGGGGAATGTGACTATGTAGGTGGCGGGATCATGATCCCATGGCTGAAGACGAATCTAAAAATAGATTCTCTAAGCTCCTGTAATTGAGCATGGAAGTTTGGAAAAAGGGACTATATATAGCTATGGGGGCCACAATGCCACCTCATTTGTACCTACCGCCATAGTGAGTTGATGAGAGGATTTTAGAGGATATTTGGATATTATGGGAGTTCGATCCACCCAATCCAGGATTTGCGAGAGCTAGGTTAGTGGTCTGATCCTACTGCATAGTAGTTAGGGTTTGTATTTTGGGCAGGGTCGTACGAATGGTCGTACTATGGGTTTCTATAAAGGTGGGACCCCAAGTACGTGGGCAATCAAAGGATACCCACGCTGAGGTGCACGGTTGTGTTGAAGACAACTCTACATGGGGGCGCATGAGTGAGGATAGCAGGTGCACATTGGATGCACACCTATTCAAAGTACAGTTACGGACTGGGCGCAGCTGTTTCTCCAAAAGCTATGCAATAGTGCACAGTTGTGTAGTGAACAAGTGTGCATGAATGCACGCATGTGGGTGTGACATATGCGCATCGATGCATATATGTTTCTTCGACAGCTGCGCATTGATGCACATATGTGCGAATAATAGGAGCACATATGTGCGTGCCTGTGGGGGGTGAAAACTTCCCACATAAGGCACAACTGGGGGGTTTTTTGTTTATGAATAGTGATGGTTGATCAAGTGTTGTTTGTGTGAATGCAGGTGATCAGTTCAGGATGCCATTCCACTGGAGGGAGAGGGACTGGGAGCTTCTCAGGGAGGCAATGAGAGATGAGTCGGGCATTGGGGGACCTTTAGAAACCTGTGGGATGCTAAAGTTCTTCGAATTCCCACTGATACGAGCGCAGGAGTACCTGCTGCAATATTTGATTTATATGTGGAGCACTGAGTTGCAGTGCTTCATTGTGACGGGGGAGCAGCTGAAATTATCTACGATGGAGGATGTCTATTTGTTGACTGGGCTCCCTTTTCAGGGGAGGGACCTACCTGTTGATCCCCAATTTCCAGGGAATGTGCACTTGGTAGACTTGGCATGGAGGTATTGTTCAGGGATGAAATTTATGTCAGTTCAATCATTCAAATTGAGGCAATGGATGCACTCGTGCATCGTTGCATCACAATGATGATCGTGAGGATATATGGATCCTTAGCTACTCAACGGATCAGTGGTGGTCATATGAGGATTATGCAGAGAGCATTGGGTGGAGATCATTTTTCCTGGGGCTTGATGTTGCACTTCAAGATGATGGGGCAGCTCAACTGGTGTTGGGTCGTTGACTCAGGTGAGTTTGCCTTTGGGTCGATCTTGGTGGTGTGGTTTTTAGAGAGGTTGCCCATGTTGCGCCCTATGGTGTTGTTGTCGGTGGTTGATGCACGGGAGCCACAAATGATGTGACTAGAATCAATTTTGGTACGACATGGAGGTGGGGAGGGTGGCCATTATTTTATGGACAATATGGTAAGTGTGTGGTGCCATATGCCATAGATCATACTACAGTTCCCATATGGTGGGATGGACTTCTGACACAACCCATATATGGTTTTACCTCTTGGAGAGGATTGGGACCTTAGAGGTATGTTGGTGTATTTTATGTTTTGTGATTTTGATAGTGTAGCATATGTTTTATGTATGGATGGATGTTGATACTATCTTTGTTTGTTTTTTTGCAGATGTGGGGCCGCGAGGCAGAGTTGGTTGGGGGGTCGGCTCACCAGGGGCCGGTGAGACCATCGTGAGTACAACCGCGGGTTGGAGAGCGAGATTGGAGGGACGAGGCTGGTGTGAGGCCAACCGATGATGCGAGAGATGGCAGGAGACACAGATTTGGCGACCCCGATACAAGGCCATCGCAGGCACATCAAGGAGATGCTGGCAGGGATTTAGAGGATTTTTGTCGCTGGTTGGAGGTGGTATTACAGGGTGTACCTGAGGGTATGTGGTCCTACATCCAGGATGAGATATTCCTAGAGCAATGTGTAGGTGGCCCTGTTGAGTTGCAGACTCTGTTTCGCAGAGCAGTTGTAGTGGGGGCAGCGATGACTAGATGAATTCCCCCTAGACTAGGAGGACCCCCAGCTGGTGGGGCACCTCCTCCAGATAGAGGACCTAGTGGTGGCGTTGTAGAGGCACCATGAGTGCTCTTTTGTATATTTTTGTATTTATATAGGCCTGCGAGCCCATTTTTTATAGGGTAGTGTGACACCTATTTTGTGCCTATAGGGATGAGGGTGCTCCCCTGCCTACGAGCGATGTGCATTTTGTACCATTTTGTAAAC
>ML797572.1:108322-135277 GCA_009831015.1 Picea engelmannii
CTGTGATGTTCACATATGATGATATTTTTGTGATGCTTTTTATGATGTCTAATCTATATGCTATGACAGACTTTTGGTGATTTATGTATGTGTGATGATGTCTTGATGTGTTATATGCCAATCTAACACTAGGTTAGCCATATTATCTTCTATTTGATTGAATTTTTGTGGAATATGTGTAAATGTAATTGAATCAAAATGTCAAGATAAGATTCTAACTTGCAGGTATTTACGGAAGAGACAAGGATCGGGGACACGGTACACATTGTTCAGTTGTAGGACGACAATTTGGGCATATAATAAGACGTTAAGGTGAAAAATGTGGTAGTGATTGGCCTCGACGAGGAGGCCAATGACAACTGCATATTCTACTTGGTCATTGGTTGTTGAACCCAGACATATGCCACTGGAGTGGAGTAGTTCATGTGAGGGGGTATAGAGGGCCCAAGCAGCCGAAGCGAGATTCTGTGTCCAATGAATAGCTCCATCAGCATAACTGATGTGGTAGGCCGTTGGAGGAGACATATGTCAATAACACAAATGATAGATCAGACATAAGGTATGGAGCAAAATAGTAGACTAAAAACTATACAAATGTGTACAAAAAAGAAAAAGCCTAGTGTAGAATGACTACACTCAGGCGTAAAATTTCTTTAAGTACAACCCATTGACAGGTTCTTTGAGGGGATAGTCTTTTGGAGAGGCTAGGATGTATGCGCCTTTAGTGAGGCAGTGTTGGATGATGTAGGGTCCATGTCATAATGACTCGAATTTCCCATGATCGAGGGTATCATGAGTGATATCGTAGTCTAGGATGAGGTATCCTTCGTTAAATGAGAGAAGGTTGACATGGCGATCAAAGGTGGCCTTCAACCATTTCTTAGTTTCCTCATTATTTTGTAATGAAGATCGACTATCTTCATCCAATGACTCTAAGTTCAGTAAGTGCTGCTCCATTGGAGTAGTGTCGGTTAATAGCTCAATGGTGGTGCGTAATGTGGGAATTTCTCACTCTATGGCGAGGGTGGCTTCAATCCCATGGACGAGATGAAACGGTGTAAAACTGATGGCAATTTTAACTGCCGTGTGATAATCCCATAGTGATGAAAACAACATATGATTCCAATTGGTCTTATGATTGTTAACAATGTGTTGCAACATGGTTTTGAGGACTTTGTTAACAGCCTCGACCTGTCCATTGGATTGAGGGTAGTATGGGGAGGCAAACTCGTGGGAGAAGCCTAACCTTGAGGAGAGTTTGAGGAATATCTCATTCTCAAAGTGTTTACAATGATCGGAGACTAACTGCAGTGGGACTCCGAAGTGGGTAATGATGTGGTTGAAGAAAAAACACATTGTTGTGTCAGCGGTGTTGTTGAAGGTAAGCATGGCTTCAGCCCATTTGGTAAAGTAATATACTGCCACGATGATTACTTGTTTCCATTGCTAGATGGAGGATTGCAAGTCATGAAGTCTATGCCCCATTTGCAGAAGGGGCTGATACTGATGACTAGATGTAGAAGAGAGGGTGGCACTCGTGCTTTATTTGCATAAAGTTGGCATTTGTCATATCGCTTCACAGTGTGGATGCAGTCATGAAACAATGTGGGCAAGAAGTAGCCTGCTCGAATGATTTTCTAGGCAGTGGACATCCCTGAGAGGTGGCCACCGTAGGCGCCACTATGGAAATCATTCAAGACTCTGTCTACTTCATCGATGGTCAGACATTGACAGAGTATGGTGTCAACCCCACATCGATACAAGACGTCACTGATGAGGAGATATCGAGGGGCCTAATGGTGAATGCGCCAATGATCATCTCGGGAAAGGTGAGAGCCAAACTTCTATGTTCGAAGGTAGACGAGAAGGTCACCATACCAAGGGTCATTTGAGGGGATGTAGAAGAGGTGTTCATCGAGAAAATCCATGTTGACAAGTGAAATAGCAGTGTCTGAGGGAAACGTCGTGATGAGTTCAACGAGGATGAGTGCTTTCTTTATTTTGGGAGTTGAAAACTCTAGGTTGTATTCATGAAGGATGATGATCCATTGGGAAAATTTGCCATTAATTTTTCGTCGACTAAGAAAGTACTGCATGGGGTTGGAATCTTCCATGACTTTGGTAGTACAAAGAAAGATATAATGACACAGTTTCTGAACTGTGAGGACAACTGTGAGGGCGAGTATCTCCTCATGAATGTACTTCAGGGGTGGTTTTGAAAGGTTTTTACTGATATAGTAAATAACATGCTTGTGTCCATCATCCTCTAGTTGGATGAGAACTCCTGCTACTGAGATTGATGAGGCTGACAAGTAGATGATATAATTGCGATCATAGTCAGGTGGACTAATCAAAGGGGCGTTGGAGAGAGTCGCTTTTAGATCATCAAAAGCAGTTTGGGCATGTTCATCCCATTGAAATGGGATATCATGATGCAATAAGCGAAGGAAACCATGCACGTGAGTGGCGTAATCTGGTACAAAGCGCCATAGAAAGTTGGATTTTCCTTGTAGGCTCTGTAGTTGCCACAAATTTCGAGGTGGTGGAATTTTTGTGATAGCTTGGACCTTGAGGGGGTCCACAGTGATGTCGTGTTGGGAGACGATAAACCCAAGGAGGCATTCGAAGGTGACGCAGAATACACACTTGAGGGGGTTCAAGCGGATATTGTACTATCAACATCATTGAAAGATGACCTATAAATCACCTAGATGTTGATTTCGTTTTTTGGATCGAGCAGTGATGTCATCCAGGTAAGCGAGAATGATGTGAACGAGATCATGGAAAACGTAAGTCATGGCCCGTTGGAATGTCGCACCTGTGTTTTTGAGTCCAAAAGGCATAAAACGATAAGAAAAAGTACCCCATGGGGTGGTGAATGTGGTCTTATAATGATCTGCTGGATGGATTTGGATTTGATTGTAGCCATAGAACCCGTCCATGAAGGAAAAGGCCTAGTGGCCGACACGGTCATCGATAATTTGGTCGATGAAAGGCATTGGGAAGTTTTCTTTGGGACAAGTGTGATTGATATCGTGAAAGTTAATGTAGACACAAATAATGCCCTATTTTTGTTAACGGGGACAGGGTTGGAGACCCATGACATGTATGCAATGGGGTATATGAACCTGGCAGTGCATAGTTTGTCAATTTCAGCTTTGATAGCCACTGCTTTGCATGGGTGCAGTGTGCGTTTATTTTGATGTATAGGGGTGATATTTGTCCATGTGTTGATGCAATGTTCGACGATAGAAGGATCGAGGCCGGTCATATCCATGTATGACCATGCAAAAATGTTTTGATATTCTTGAAAGAGAGCTTTGTAAGTTGTGAGTTCCTCAGGGGAGCAGGCGACACCAATGGTGATTTCCTCTATGATTCCTGGTTTGACGGAAATGTCAATTTTGACAGTGGGGGAAATGTTGGCCATGTTGCCTCTTCAAAAGCATCGGGGGCAGGGATAGGTTTGTTGAACCAATCTATATGCCCTGACAGGATAAAATCCTTGTTTTCGATTGCACATATGGAGCTTTGGATGGGAGGGTCAAAGGCTTCCTGGAAGAGAAAGAACACTCTATGATGGAGTGCATTCCATGGGAAATTGGGGGTTGTTAGTTCCTCAGGGATATCTTCGTCGTAGTGGAAAATGTGAGAATATTGGGGATCTGGGGAAGGAACATTGGTGATTGTTACCGCTTGATTATCTCTAGGTGGTGAAGATGTAGAGACGGTATCGCAACTATGGTGTGATGGAGTGATTGACATAAACCAAATGTCCAGACACTGTGTTCGGGGGTAATATTTCTTGAGGGAAATGAATCGAAGAGTTGAGAGGATTTGGGGGGAAATCCTCAGATAGTCTATCCATGAACCATGGAGGGTTGGGAAGTGACTCAAGTTTTGGGGAGGTGATGTGTATAGTATCTGGAGATGGAATAGGGGGAATCCATTGCATCATGGGAAGTGAGGTGGTTGGAGGATTTCAAATAAGGGTCATTTGACGATGCCTATATTCAATGATCGTAGGACACTAGTATGTGAAATGATCAAGTGATTCACAAAGAGAGCAAGGGGACCGCATCCATTCGTTGATTGAGGTCGTACCATAATGGATGTCAGTGACTAGGGTACTTGATGACGTGGGTGGAGGGGGGTCTTGTTGAAAGCTTTGATGTACTACCGTTAGTGTCTGTCAAAACTGAGGTAATGAAGGGAAATGATGAGTATAGTGGCTATATTCTGAACATATGGCACATGCGAATTTGGTTCACAGCCCTTTGCTACATGTAGTAGGGGACACGGTGGTAGTACTAGGTGTGCTTGGTGAAGCGATGAGTGAGGTGGTTTCTCGAGGGAGTTGGATAAAATTGCATAACTCGGGCAGAGAGGGAAATCTATTTGTAGGGTGTCCTTCTCTCTCACATAGTGCGCAAAGAGGTTGAATTCAGGGAGGAAGTGGAGCGGTGGGCTACTTCTTATTCCGTCTACCCCCAGTTGTGGCAGGGGTGCTAGAAAATGGGGGTGAAGGTGGTGCGGTTGGAGTTAGTACTGGAATATGCATAGAGATTCCCTTTGTTTGGGGAGGGAGGAAGGGTTGAGGAACCATCGCGGGTGGGTGTAGATACCATACTAGAATGGAGAGCACCATGTTCGGAAGGGTAAGTGTTGCGGCTACTTGAAAAGCTTGTATGCCTAGTGGGGGGTAGAATAAGGGGATTTGAGTGATGGCTTGGGGGATTGTCTCCCAAACTAGGATTTTCCATTGGGGAAGGGTGAAATTGGGGGTAAGTGGTGTCGTAGGGTTCTCAAGTAATTCTTGAGATAATATTTCTTCAACTGGTGGGACGTCGTGGGGTGGAGAAGATTCTGTGGGAGGAATGGTATCTCCATATTCATTTCCATCGAAAGATACGACACACACTTGTGCTGAGGGGTGTAAGATCAATGGCCCTCCATGGTATGTCCCCAGCAAGGATGGGTCCTTGAAAATTTTGGGGCCCATATCTATGAGTGGGTAGGCGTCAGAATTAGTGTGGACAAGAGGTAGGATGTTATCGATGTTGAGGAATGGTTAGGCTCATAATGTGAAACTTGGTCGATGGTGATGATCTTCCCGTTGTGGGGGAACATCATCGTTCGAAACACAAAAGATTCCACAACCTTCATAGCGTACATGTAGCTACGTCCAAACAAAATGTTGTAATCGAGCGGAGCATCGATAACCTCAATGTCAATAAGAATGGTTTTCCCTCGAGTTCAATAGGGACATTTTGAAAGAGCCCTTCAGGAGAGGATGGTCATCCATCATAAGCTCTCAAAGTGATGGCGGATGGTATTAGCTCAGGGGAGACAAGTTTATGCCATACCATTTTGGACATGATGCATGTGGATGCACCTTCATCAATGATACATCAATGAACTGTGATATTCCAAATTTTGACTGGTATCTGGAAAGCTACCAAAGTGGGGAGACGGGGTTCCCCACAATCTAGATCAAATGTGATGAGTCTAGTATCAGCAGGGTCGACTGCCCCAAGGTGGAAAGCAATGATTTATGTTGAGTGGGACAGGTTTGGAGAACCTCCAAGACCGACATGGTTGTAGGAGATTGTGCCAAGTCATCAACCAAACTGTAATTGTGTACCGCCCTAGCCTAAGGGTTGTTGACATTCCGTTTTATTGGGATGCAAGGAATACAAATGGATGGTTCAGTGTTAGGGAGTGGAATCATTAAAGGTTTTCCCACTGTAACTGGAGATGCTTACGAAGTGGTGGGAGTAGATTCATGGGGTGCGTTGTATTGTCGACTGAACGTTTGTAGAAGAATTTCTTCTTCGCTAGTGAGGAGGATAGTGCAATCAACCAAATTCCTAGGATTTTGATACTATCCCATCTGTGGTGGGGCAGGATGCATCTCCTTCTAGTCGCCAATCTGTCGTGTCCTTTTTGTCACTCTAATGAGAAAAAGAAGGGCACTTTCAAGTCTAGTTGGCCCTGCTAGACAGGACAAAGGTTAGTGTATGAATCAAATGACTCAATCACATGAAATAAACAAACAACTAAGATAATAACAACTAAATAAATGAAACTAAAATGCATGAGGAAACTTGAACCAAAAATCAATCAATATGACCAATAATCATGCCACCAGTGGATAAATTGTATTAGTGGGCAAACACAAAAGAGAAAGGAGGACTTGTGGATCCCCTCTTCCTCCAAGGGAGGTCTCTTGAGTCCCCTATGTGAGAGATCTTCTTACAAATGGAAAACTATAAAGGAAATGGTGAAGAAATCCAAGCTTATTCCCTGAAGAGGTGATGTGAATAGTTAATGAGATGATGCTAGTATGCACCAAGAAGGAAAGAGGTTCCTTGTAGAAGAATAGAGGCAGCATAACAATACAATGAGATTCTTGAATTCATACTGCACCCATGGCCTCTTTTTATATCAAATATTTGAGGCATTATCCAACCGGTCTTTAGTGTGAACAAGGGGCCCTTTAGGGCACCCTTGGGTCCTTGACCAACCCCCCAAGCAGATTCAGCTCAGATTTAAGGGTCAAATCAAATTGGGAGATGAACCAGAAGTGGGTGGGGGGCTGACAAGAATCATAAATGCATCGTTTACAGGAGTGTGTGTTTTTTATCGTACACAGTCGCGCATTGGGTGCATGTGCACGCTTTTGGCTTCTTTGGCCTGCGCACATGCGTGTGTTTCCTGTAGTATTTCTGCACATGTCAATTTTATAGCCAGTTGTATAGTTTGTGCCTTTTGGAAATGATTTTTTGGGTTTGCGGGTGAACTAATAAGTGTTTGGAGATGTTGGATTCTTGTAACCATTTGCGGACGAAATTTCAGTGATAACACCTGCTTCCCTATAGTGAGAGTGTAGAGGTGATCCAAGGCATCTTATTCCATATTCTCCTCAACCGGATCCATATATCGAGGGCCTTGGTAGGGGTCTAGTGGTTGGGTTACTTTCATACCATCTTCTTCAATATTCATGATTTCCTCCTTAAGGTCTATGCTTTTGAAATTCTCATAAGCCCATTCGATGCCCAATAAGGCTGGGTATGGGTCATTTTACCCCATGATTTCTATGACTTCAAAATATACCACTATCTTTACTCAAACTAAATCTACTTCAACATTTTGAAGACTCCCAATAGGATAGATACAGTATTGATTGGCCATCCACAACTGAATAGGTGAATAAACGAGCTTAGGCTTACCCATGGCTTCACGAGTCTTCTTGGGTAGTATGTTAACATCACACCCAAAATATAGCATAGCATCTCTAATCTCATAGTCATCGATGTGAGCATTTAGTCTAAATTCCCTTCCAGATATTCACTTCCTTATTTGAATCTGACTTGCATTTCTTTTCGGGAGATTAGAGACAACCATCTCCTCTGGGATCCCTTTAGTATCTAAATTCCCCTTGAGCATGTTCCACAACTCCTTGGTGAGTTTTTTTTCATCCAAAATCTCAAAAAATAATCTAAGCCATAAGTCAATAATCTTATGTGGTCCCTCTAGAGAATCCTTCTGAGAAACCGATTTTTTCGCATAGTTGGGTTGCATCACAAATGGTTCTACAACCATTGGTGTTGTAGGATTAGAAATCCATCAGAACATCTCTGCAACATCCTTAAATGATTTTTTTTTTACAATAGGATCATATTTAACATCTTTCGGTACTGCCTTGCATATCCTACTTTGATTCGAGTGGTCAACATTGGCACCAGTCCTTGTTCCTCCTCTAGTAATAATATTGATATTGGGTGCCTTTTCTTCAATGACAGGTCGGGGCTCAAAATTAATCAAATTGGTGCCTCGTTTCCTTACACAATATTCCCACTTCACAATCAAATCAGGGAAATCCTCTGTGGCATGGGTGTTGTTTCTATAGTGGGCACACCAAGGAAATAGCAGAAGAGGGAAATCTCTAATGATATGTCCTTGTTCATCATAATTATAACACCGACCTATTCCTCTTTTTCCAGTTCATCCACCTCTGAAACCTCCTCCACCTCTGTGTCCTCCTCCAAATCTTTGAGGATATTTGTCGACCCTAAATGAAGACCAATCTAGTATGTCCGCATGAGCATCTAGAGTGTGACACTTCTTGGTGGTGTAAGTGGGGGACCCACAAAATTCACAGTAGATTGTGCTCAGAACATGGGTATATTTTTGTAGGATTGGGAAATGTTTAGGGGAATGCCCATGACTTTGGAAAATTTCACAATATTCATTGTACTGACTTCCTTAATGATTTGGAAAGGTGTGGTACTTTACATGGCCAGAAATGGCACTTTAGCAGCAACTTGTGCAACCCCTCCCGATGGTCCTACTAGTAGAGATTCCATTGGTTGTGGAGGGGGTCCTGCCCCCCTCAGTCTGGTACATTTCGTCTTTGTATGACCCTCAATGTAGCAACCAATACACTAGACATGTGGAAGACCTTCTCTAGGAATGGACAGTTCTTGAATTTTATCAGTTAACATGAAAATATGGCCTAAAATTTGTGTAATATTATAGTCATCAGGTGGTATTATCACCCACAATATGCCAGGATATCCCACCATCGCCTCGATTTTCATATTTTGTTCTAAGGATTTCCTATCCTCAATTGGGTTAACGAGATTCAAGTTAATGGTAAAAGTCCCTTAATGAACTATTCTCGTTGGTGGTCTTAATGGATGGGGTTTGTTAATTTCCCCATCACATCCTTAAAACTTTGATTATATTCCCAAGAATATTCCCCATCTCTCTATTAATTTCCCACAGTTCAGAGAGAGCCTATTGCTTGGATTGGGCTAGTCGAAATTATGTTATAAAATTTGGTTTCACTTGAATTAAAGGAAATCGTTTCCCCTTGGGACTCCCTAGTTCGATGTATTTCATATACCATTTTAATTCTCGACCCCTTAACGTGGCATGGAACTCAACTATTTTGTTCACATATAAATTTATGCGAGACCTCCAGATAGACTCACAAAGGAACCAATGTTGTTCGACATCCTCATCCCATTTACCCCAAAATTTTGGGTATCGAGTGAGGGAACTAGCATGTCGATGCATCATTGATGGACTTGGGGACCCTATTAAGATGAATCTTGATATTCCTGGTTGTGATATAACTAAATAACTTTCCACACTATTACTACTACTACCACTCGGACTGGTTGGACTAGAATGATTAGAAACGACCGAAATTATGGGAGAATTTAGTGTAGAATTTATTGAATTTGTAGATTGCATTGGGGCACTTGGCGATGCAAGGTTGGTTCATGTGCCTTCAATATGGGATTATTTAACCTGGGGGGTCGCATTAGGAGTCCATATTGTATCAAGTCTTATAGGGTACTTCAAATATTCGGGCGTTGTAGGATATGATCCTCCCGCAAATTCTTCAGAGGTTACAACTGAGTATTTTTCCTTGAGGGTGACACCTATCTTGATTCTTTATTTTGACTTTTCTTCACCTCGTCTACTCTCTCCAAAACTTTCATCTTTTTCTCCAAACTTTGCCTTCAACCATTGGTTGGCCAACCTTCCACGTGTCTACAACTCTCTCTAATTCTCTAATTCTCCTTTATGACTACTCTTGAAGTTTATCTCCTTCCACGACTGTTACACATTATTTTGGTCACCTCAGTGATCACTTGACAAGTGTGTTCATGTTCCCTAAAAATATTAAAAGAGACTTTCTCTACGAGAAAAGTGATTTGATTTCCTCTGCCAAAAACCATATGAAGGAAGGTCGTCGCACCCTGCTATATGCATGGGGTGCGACGATGCCTGATCATCGCACTCTGCACTATACCTGGATTGTGACGTCGTTGCATGTTTCTTGTGCATAGGGTGTGACGATGCTTAAATCATGGGAAAAGTAAAGTTTCACGAATGTTATAGAAGATGAGGTGGCCTCTGATCGGTTTGGATATTACTCGGTCCTCTAATTTGGTGGGATCATCCTAATCTCCTCATCCATATCTCTTTCACACTATATAAAGAGAGATATCTCATGAAAAATGATAAGGTTGAATAGGCTAAGAATTGTATGGAGAGTTCTACTTCAGATTATGCTTGAGAGCTTTGCTTTAGTTCTTCAAGTCAGATTTTGGATCTTCTTCATTCAAAGCATTGGAGCAAAGGTGTGTGTGTTGGAGAAAAGAGCCATCGAAGGGGGACCTAGCAGCATCAAGGCATGGGTTGTATTCTCCACTTTCTATTCACTTAATACAATAATGCATTTCTTCCCTATATAAGCATCTTGTCTTCTATTGTATAATTCCTTGATCATATACATAAACTTCATTAGAATACATATATCTTTGTTTTCCCTCTTTGTTGGTTTGTGATTCTTGGATAGGCTTACTATTCCGCAAACTCAAGGAAGGAACTACAAGGATGACACTAGCAAGGATCAAGCATCGTTTAAAAGGTATGTCACTTGTACCTCATTAAAATAGTTCATATGATAGTCAAGTTTAAGGTGAAGTGTGCATTTTGTTCTGTTTTATTCTAGTTTCCAATGGGATCTAAGGAGATCTATTTGTGTTTGCAGTTACCGATTAATCTGATAACAATGACTAATTAGGCCTCTTCATCAAAATTTTCATATGTTTTCTCCACCTCTTTTTGATCACCACAACAATTTTCTGAGCTCATTCGTCTCTGGAACTCTTCTCATGATGACCCCCCATACCTCAAGAAAGCATGTATCCTAACTCATGAACCCTTGCCTAAATCACCCACCCCTCATGTGCAAGGGTTTTACGTTTCCATTTCAACTGAAGGAACCATATGCATTCCCTCTTCTGCTATAAAAATATTGATCCACGGTGGGATTTCTTGTAGTAATCTTCCTCGGGTGCCTTCATTAAATATTGCTTCTGCCTTTGAGAAAGATCAGTGATTCTCTGCGGTAAATTCAATAATGTATCCCTCCAGGTTAGTATGTACCCATAAATCCATAGCTCTATAAATATGATGATCCAACGTATGTAGAACTACTAGATGCTCAACGGTCCAATTAAATATTCTCTTGGCGTGATATTTAAATTTTGGTGCTTCTTGCAACCGGTCAAGCCACTGAAAGACCTCTTTCGAAAATAGGATCTAGAAGATTCGTACTATTCGCTTGAAAGTTCAAAATAAAATAAAGTTTCCTTCACAATCCTCAAACTTTTATGTCGTAGCTCAACTTCTTGAAATATATACTCGTCACTGTTGAAATATACACTTGACACTGATAGGGGGGGTGAATCAATGTCTGAAACTTTGACTTATTTTCACACTCTAATAGATTAACTGAATTAATTGAATAAGATATATGCATCTCAATTAATAATTCACAAACATGTATAACACAAATTGTATGAAGTAGATAAAATATCTTTCTTTTATTTATTTAACTTGAATGAATACAAATAAAATCAATCTTTTAATATCTTCAAATTCAACTGAATATGAGAGATCCAACTCTATGATACAAGACCCAGCTTGTATTTCTTAGATCCAACTGATAAATGAGGAATCCAACCCTCGTAATAAGACTTGGTTTGTTGATCTCAGATCCAACTAATATGTGAGGAATCCAACCCTTATAACAAGATTAAGCTTGTAAACATGAACCAACCTGATTGAATGAACTTCCATTCAATCCATTATATATACATATATTTAATCCACCAAGACACTTTCTTTTCACCACAATATTTTGTTTATATAATCTTCCAACATGTATATATTGAATCCATGGGTCTTTTCATTATAAAAAAGTGGACCTCTTCATTTAATTAATTCTAGGTATTTTTTCATTAAGCCTTCTATTTCTTTTAACTAAAAAGACTTCAAATCCTTTGTAGTCTTAATTTGCATTTATTTTTTTATGTTTAGTTTCTTGTTATTAATTTTTGTAGATAGATGCTTCCTTCAAACCATTTCTATCCAAATGATCGAAGGCTTAAGACCATGATTTTATTAACCTTAGCATGTCTTCTCTTTCCTTATTCTTTTACACCGTATATCTACCTTATCTTATGCCTGGTGGTACATCAATACCATATGATTTAACTTTTCTTCCATAAGTTCATAGATCGATGGTCTGGTCTAATCCTTGCGCAGCTTTGTTGGATCTGGATCATTTTTTAGCCTTGACGATCGATGGTTATGACTTAATTAGTCATTGAGATGGACGACTTTCATCTAATCCTAGATTTCATAGATTCGGGACTTGATTCGGATTATTTTCGGCACGAAATGAGAGCAGAGATATAATAAGGAAATGCACAGAGATATCGCAGATATTCAATAATATCACAGAAATGTATCAGATATGCAACCATAAACACAAATATACAGTAATACACGATTTCTATTAATGAAATAAATGTACAGAGACTGTAAAAATACAGAGTGAAAGACTTGCCAGAATGGTGGCAGCTTATCTCTGAGAAGAGATGTGACGGCTACTCACATTCGCAAGAAGATGATTACAATGAGGCTTTGAAGGCCTTTTTACAATAAACAGGAATGCCAAAAGTCCTAGACATCCAAAAACCTAACCCTAGGAGATGAAGCGCCAAAAGTCATGTGGGCCCCATTTGGGTAAGTCAGTACATCAACTTCCTGGGGTCGTAACTTTTGCATACGATCTTCGTTTTAGGAGTATGATAGCTCATTGGAAAGGTATCATCGAGGATATTCATTTTGGGGGCTCAATCATGCCTTCAACTATCATTGAGAACCTTTATCTCGAAAAACCTTCATTTAGGCCCTCAAAATGGCCTCGGAAGTTAACACCTGCTAAAAATAGTAAATTGCCAAAATTGCCAAAAAACTATTTTGAGCCAGTCGGAAAAGGTGGGTGGCCACCGATATCCACCTGGATCAATCCTCCCTCCTTAGGAAGCAATGGTCTCCATTACGTTGAGTTCCCGGGGGAGAGGGAAAATCGTTTGTTGGATCTGCATCTGGGTGAGCTGCTTGTATTGTTGGAGACGTCGCGCTGCTTAGTTTGTGAAAGTTTGTCATGAACCTTTTGAAGCTGAGGTTGTTCAACAATTCGAGATACATGAGAGGAAGGTGTGTATAAGGAATCTTTTCACTTTTCCGCAACCTTTTCGACCTGCTTCTGTTGGATAGAAGGTGTTGGGGGCGAGGCTGTAGTGGTTGCAGTGTCCTTCTGTTCCCCTTTTGAATAGATTGTGAAGAAGCTGAATTTTGCAGTATGAGATACTACCTTGCGACACTTTTTAGGTGGAACAATAGTTGGAACTACCTCTAGTATTCTGTAGAGATGACCCCCCAAAGTAAAAATGACATTATAGGGTCGAGACTCATAAACAACATGGCGTCTCCACATATATGGTTGGCCCAAGAGAACATCACAGACATCCAGTGGGGAAACATCACATAATAGCTCATCCTTGAAGGGTTGGATGTCGTATGAAAATCGACACTGTTGGCTGACACAGAGATCTCGTCCTTGCCAAAGCCACCCGATGTTATATGGCTACGGGTGTGGTGTTGTCGACAATCCCAACTGTTTGACGACCTCTGCTGAGATGACATTTTTCTGGCTTCCTCTATCAACAATAAAATGCAGCGGGGTCCCCTTCACCCGCATTTGTGAATGAAAAATTTGCTCCCCCTCTTCAGGATCTATTGGTTCTTCTGGTTGAATTGTTGTGGTCACGACAATAGCAGTGGGGTCTGTGTCAATGATCTGTCCTTTACCAGTATTTTCAAAATCAGATTTTGAATCAGGGTTTGGCTCCTTGTCTTTGATCTCAACCACCAATGACTGTTTTGAGCGACATTCATCGGTGTTGTGCCAGGGGATTTTGTGGAAATCACACCATTTTCCAGTTTCCTTCTTTGTCTTTCCATGACCCTTCTTTTCCTGTGTCTTGGACTAGTTTTTGGGAGACTGTTTGTTAGGGTCGTCTTTGTCATACTTTGGTTGTTGCGGATTTGCAGACCTGAATTCCTGTTTGTTCTGGTGCTTAAATTTCTGCTCAATTTTAACAGCATATCGATAAGCAGCACCGAGTGATGAGATGTCTAGAAAATCCATTTCAGTCTGGATGTATCTGTGTAGAGCCCCATGGTATTTCAGAACCAAATGTTGCTCAGAGTCTTTGATACCCAACTCTGTGCGCAAGGTATGGAAGGTATTGGTGAACTCCGGAACTGCTTGGCCCCTCTCTTGTCGCAGTGTGGTCCATCTCATGTACTAGTCTTCATAGTTGCCAATAGGGTAATACTGTTCCTTTACAGCATCCATAAAAAAATCCCAAGTGGGATCGACCCCATATATTCCAGACTCCTCTGTGGAACTTTGCTCCCAGTAAGTTTCCCACCAATGTTTGACATGAGGGAGAGCTTTAAGGAGTGCGAAGGTGATATTTTCTATGTTGGAAAAATTATGAACAGAGAAATAACCTTCTAGCAGAGTTAACCATTTTTCTAGGGCTTCTGCATCTATCTGTCCTTCAAATACAGGAATATCAAAATTAATTTATACCTTGAAAGGTGAGGTGCCTCCAAATTGGTCGCTTGATGAATATGTGCCTGATGCTATCGATAGGCGTTTAAGGATGTGAGCAAAATTCTCCATCATTTCGTCCCTCTGTCGCGTGAGAGCTTGCTCAAGCAACAGATTGATAGGATCGTCTGCTCCGTCGATTTTCTTTTCTTCCGCCACTGAGGGTTTCTTGGGTGTGCGATAGCGATTTTCTTCAAGAGAGACAAGATTGAGACCCAACTTGCTATACTCGGACCTCGTCGGGGACATGCACTGAAAAAATGATCAAGAGCAGCATGCTCTGATACCATTGATCCGGATTATTTTCGCCACGAAATGAGAGCGGAGATATAATAAGGAAATGCACAGAGATATCGCAGATATTCAATAATATCATAGAAATGTATCATAGATGCAACCATAAACACAAATATACAGTAATACATGATTTCTATTAATGAAAGAAATGTACAGATACTGTAAAAATACAGAGTGAAAGACTCATTAGAATGGTGGCAGCTTCTCTCTGAGAAGAGATGTGACGGCTACTCGCATTCGCAAGAAGATGATTACAATGAGGCTCTAAAGGAATTTTTACAATAAACAGGAATTCCAAAATTCCTAGACATCCAAAAACCTAACCCTAGGAGATGAAGCGCCAAAAGTCATGTGGGCCCCGTTTGGGTAAGTTAGTACATCAACTTCTCGGGGTCGTAACTTTTGCATACGATCTCTGTTTTAGGCGTATGATAGCTCGTTGGAAAGGTATCGTCAAGGAGATTCATTTTGGGGGATCAATTATTATTTTAGCTATCATTGAGAACCTATATCTCGGAAAACCTTCATTTAGGCCCTCAAAATGGCCTCGAAAGTTAAAACCTGCTAAAAATAGTAAATTGCCAAAATTGCCAGAAAATTGTTTTGAGCCAGTCGAAAAAGGTGGGTGGCCACCGATATCCACCTGGATCAGGACTCCAGGATATTTATGCCTCTTTCTTCCAACTATCCCCAGAGTGGTGAAGTTTTGTTCCATCGTTGATCGTTTCCATGGTCTCATCCAATTGTCCTGATCAACAAACATGTTGTCTCCTTCTTGCTAACGTCTACACAAATTAATTTGTGCTTCTAAGCATTCTTCACTGATCTAACCTTATGACAGATGGTCAGATATATACTACCCCATTTCTCCTTTAACTTTGACTAATTTTGGTTTTTAGATGATCAACAACTCCGACTTAATCTTCAGTTGAGACTTCGCGACTTCGGCGTTTCAGGACTCCGGCCTTTGCAGTCTTTCAACTCTTCCAAATTAAATTCTATAGAAGTGTGTATCATCACTTCCCTACTTAATAACCTTCACATGTCCAAGATCTAGGATTGTGGGTTAGGCACAAAGGAGCTCACGCTCTCTGGGTATTCGACTATTCATGACTTTGGCCTTCGGCACTTCGGGTAGTTTTGTTGGTAGGAGAAGATGGATATCCCCAAAGGATGTACTCACAAAGTGACGTAGATTTCTTACGTCATTGTTGATGTGGCACTAGTTGAGTGGTTTCCACGTGTCACCTTGATTTGTGACTTTTGTATACCTAATGTGCCAACTATACCTTGACACTTGTCACTAGTCGATTGGGCCACGTGTCATATTTGTCTTCTACCACATGTATTACTTCGTGGCTTTGGTACTTCGTGGCTTCGAGAGTTTTGGAAATTTTATACTATCCTTCGATTATTGTCGAAGTGTCGAATAGATCTACCACCATAGATTTTCAACTGTCTTGATCCTATGGCCTTTGTTTATTCTGGAACTACGGGGTTTAGGAGTTCTTGGTTTATCTGAGATATCTATCGCCAGAGTAGGTCAAAGCCGGAGTTTACCACCTTCTTCCTTAGCACACTCTAAATATTTCCACTCCAAATCAACGGTTGATAGGATTTCCTATTCTTCCTCCGATCCTACGGTCTACAAGAGTTTGTAACTTTGGGGCTTTGGCCTTCGGGTAAACTTACTTGTTTTAGACTCCTTTTCATCGTAGTAGTCAGTGTCGAAGTTGACCACCTTCTTTCCTTTAGTGTGATCTGAAGGTTTCAATATTTTCACTCCATATCAATGGTTGACGAGAGTTTGTGACTTTGGGCTTCAGCCTTCGGGTAAAATTACCTGTTTTAGACTTCTTTTCATCCGAGTGGTTAGCGCCAAAGTTGACCACCTGATCAAGTGGCTCGTATTGCTCCCAAGGATATCTTAGATCAACGGTTTGTATGAGTTCGTTTAATCCGAGACTCTGGGATATTATGGCTTACACTGTTCTTCCACTAAACTCGATCGGATGATCGAGAATTCATCTGAAGTCCCTCCTTGATATAACGGTTGGCGGGATTTCATGACTTCGTGAGTTCGTGCCTCTGCCTTATCTCCAATGTTCGCCGAAGTGCCTCTGATGGTTGTGATTACTCCCTAAATTTGGATGGACAATTAGATTTCCACGATCCTTCACCAGGGATTCTTCTGTGTAGGCTATGACTTCTACATGATCTGACGATCCAAGATTTTCCTGAGAAATATATCAACAGACATGATTCTTCCTTGATTCTTTTGGAGTTTTACAGTGGGGATTTCAATCATGATAGCACTTTTTCAATACACTCTCTCTTTATATATTTCCTTCATCCTTTCCAAAGACCTTAACATTGCATGCTTTGATTTTGTGTGTGTATTATTTGTATAATATCCCCGCTATATCTCCTGAGCTTTAGGAACATAGGATCATTATTGATCCTATCGTTATTAATAGTGATCATGAATTTCTTCTGCGCCAAGGTGATCTTTCTTTTCCTATGATTATTGTACATGTTTGACTCATGTTTCCATCAATGACAACACATAATCAATAATGCCAACAGTCGCACCTTCTTTCCCACCAATTCTCAACGTTAGACTTAAATATGTGATGTTGAATCCTTTAAATACTCACTTAAAATCCAAGTCCTGGAAACATAACCATTTGTTGGTGAAAAGTTGGAGACCAAGGTTCTCAGAGGTTATCAACAAAGATACAATTGTAGTCTAGTAGCGTTGGCATATTCAACCTTCTTCAAGGGAAGGAGGTCTCACCCGAAGCGCAACTGAGACTTATGTGTGATAAAGTGAGTTAGCGAGGACACACCATCAAATCTAATGCAATACAATACAGATCCATCCTTGAATGTGGAAAAATTATATTATTATAAGTATAGAACATTATATGGATCTGATAATCTATATTGTACAATATAAATACAAGTCTACACATGAAGAAATACTTAGAAATAAAGACAGAATATCAAATACACAATAAAGAAGAACTTGCGCAAACGAGAAATCATGGAGTCATACACATCATAACCAAAGTTTTAGGGCACAAAAGATCCTTCATATTATCAATGTATCAAAGTTCACAATCTTGTTAGTACAAGAAGCATATTATATCTTATACAATGCACTTCATGCTCCAATAAATAGTTATCCCAAAAAATCTTCCCAACAACTTATCACACTAGACTCAATAATGGTGATATCATTTTACAGATAAAGGACGACAAGGATTACATCAACAACGGTATTACAACACACAATCATTTTGCAACTAACTCACAACTAAGCAACCCTTTCCCAATACATAATTCCCGATTTGTATTGTTTTCTTGGCCACTTCTTGATTATGTTGTTATGCTTTCTTGATTCTGCTTCCTTTTCACATGCACTCAAAGGTTCTAGCTCTTTCTGTTGCTCTTCTTGTTGGCGCATTATTGTTTTCCTTGTTGGCATACTAGCGGTTATCTTTCCACCACTTATATCTCTCGCTGATATGTTATATTGTTCCAAAAAATTGGGTGGTCTTAAAAAACGGAGGGCCCAACAACAAAAAATATCCATGATGCAAGAGTGGATAGGTCACTAAGACCTCCAATAATGCCTCCAAAATGAAGTAAACATGCTCATAATACAAGGTGTCCCTCATAAATGCAAGGTCAACCTCACAAATGTGGCATGTGTGGCCTCATGAAGTGGACAACTCACTCAAAGATCAAATGTAGGGGCTCTTTCTATATAATTATTTTTTATATCAATTTGCATCAACCTTAAGAAATCCAAATCCCTCTTATCATGGGATTATGAGTAATGAACATTTATGGGTGACATATGATAACCAAACCAAAATAATAGATAATAGAGATGGGAAAGATGGATCATGTTATGTATGTATTAGGATATGGACACATTACCTTTATCAAGCCCCTCAATAGTACAAATTTTACCAAGAGTGACAACACTTTACTAGGATATGATGGTGACCACCAAAGTGAAATAAGGAAAAAGGTATAAATTCAAAGCATCATTATCCCTCATTTGATTCAACCCATGATCATTATTTTCATGTTAAAAACATTCAACATTAGCACTTAATATGAAGCATCAAAACCAGGTACTTAATGTATGTCATGCACCATATCATATGTGTGAGATGAGCATAGAGTGGAAGGCATATGTGGGCAATTGTCTATGGAGAATCCTAAATGTCATCATCAAAAATGTTATCTGTGATGTGGATCATGGGAGAAAAAATATCCTCTAGTTAACCCTAGATGTGGGAGGGTAACAATAGCAATTAGGGTTTTAAAATTTCCACTTGTAACTACTTTCCTTTTCTGGAAAAGTTTGGCCGGAAACATTCAAAATCATGGTTTTTACAGACACATACAATTTTTTGGGGAAGCATCAATAATTATGGTCCTTAAATGTTTGTCACAAAAATTCATTTTATTGGTGATGATCCTACACTGATCGTCACCAAAAGTCACTTTATTAGTGATGACTCTACACAGACTGTCACCAAAAGTCACTTTATGTACTATCCCTAATGAGTCAAAATTAAATTTTGTTTCAAAAGTTTCCAAAGTTCTAATGGATGGAGAACATGTTGTATGAGGAAGTATTTCAATGAAATTGTGTAATTGTCAGAGGTGAACCAGTTTTGTGTGATAAAAAATTGCCCCTAATGTGTGAGGTTAGGAGAAAATTGTATGACCAAATACATTACAGTTTTCTTTTACCGTTCTTTGAGAGGACCAAGGAGGGATATTAGTGTCCCAGGAAAGAGAACCACCCACATAAGAAGCCAAGGAGTACCACCCATAAACAACATAGTCAAAAGGTGATGAGTTACAAGATATTCATAGGGATGAGGTAGGCATACCAATACTTGTCAAGATATCTCATAACAATGAATACAATGGTGTGTATGGCATAGAGGGGCCAAGCAAGTGAGATAAAATGAGGTCTCAATATATTACAACATGAGGATGGAAAAAGGTAGGTAGAGTACAATACAATGATATAAACATTCGCATATACATCTACTTAGATCAAAAGGGCCAAGTTCAACATAGAATCATCATGATTATAATCGATATGGGTACATAGGAACTAATGGCCCCTCCCATGGGGGAGGGGGAAATAAACAACCTAAGAAATACTATGAAATAAGAAATGGGCTTTGAAAATATGAAATGAGATAGTTGGAGGGAAGCTCAAACCAATGGTTCTCTGAATGGCTAAACTAATCCAATTAATTCCAAGGAACTGTAGTTTGAGGCTGGATCATGGAATATGTACAAATATCAACAATTTGATGATGGGATGGAGTCGAGCACCATGGGATCCTACTAAGTTTGAGAGTGATTACGATTCTCTCAGCTTGGTACATGGTAACCCATAACGAAGGTGGATATGTACTAGGGTACATAGGACTAAACCCTGGAATAAATGTGTTGATGTTGATAGGGGGAAGCCAGAAATAGGAGGAATTCCTAAGGCCTAACATATAAAGTACAACAAATGGAGATATATCTCTATAATAAAATAATGATGCTAGAACATATGGGGGGTGCCTGAATGGAAAACCCATTTTGAGGGATGATATAACTCATGCATGTCTAGGAAACTAGTAAAATTAACTGAAACATTGAACCGTCAAGTGTTTGGTTCTCAAACATGTGATAATAAGTTGGAGTAAAGCTCATCTTCGTAACCAATAGTCTCTGTAAAGTAGGTATGATACGAAATGGTCACCCCTTAAGCACAACTGAGGGATCGATAAGTAGAAGTAATAGTTCTCATTGAAAACACTAGTCAATGGACAACCCAGTCAAAACTCTAGTCGAACCTCAATCAACCAATATCCTAGTCAAAAATCTAGTTGTTTGTCATGACGGGTCATTCCTTAGTCGACTGCTTCTAAGGAAATCATCAGTAAGTAAGAGGAACATTGTATGATTGTATAACTGATGATACACAATGATATGAAGTTCTCAAACATATAGTCAAATTATTCCACAACCATCCATCAATCCAAACCACAATCTATCTTGGTAGTCAACACTAGTCCACGATTTTGTCTTTCATGTCTCTTTTGAAAAGATCTAAAAGCACAAGTTCCATTCCTTCGATTTTTATGGTGAGGATGATGATAGGGAATAAATTTATGTGCTACCTGATTTGAGGATGCAAGCTCAGGTTTTGGTTCTTTTACATGAGTAGAACAACCTGGCATATCAACAACAATTTCATCTACAACAATATTCTAAAATTATGGCATGTGAGGAACATGCAACTATTCACCACAATCAACAATAGGGTGATATTATAGAAAACCAGTCTGAACTCCATCGGCAACAATTAAAACTTGATTGGTTGCAGCAAGGATAGGTGTAGGTAGGGAGGCAATAGTAGCACCATATCCAAGACCCTTGTGAGGTGAATTCATCATAGGGGTAAGAAGAACAACAATACCCTATCCATTCTTCCCAATACCTCCTTTGGTATATCTCATTTTTCTTAGCAGACAAGACCCAATATTAGTAGTGTGTTTCTCAAAAATAGGAGAAATAGTATTATGAATAGTCAAGGAAATATGTGAGGGTATAGTGCATAAATCAACAACATCTTTCTTACAAAGAAAAACAAGGGGTGAAAAAGTAAGAAGTGAGCCTAACTACTCAATAGCATCAGTCTTCTTCTCATCATTATTATTCTTCAAACTTGTTCAAGGTTATGTTTGCAGTCCTGCAAGCCCTAAATAGTCTCATCCCTCTTATTCAGTTGCAGTACCATGGCATCATAATCTTCCTTTAAATATTGATATTGATAAAAAAAACCTATTGTTATTTTCTTCAAGAGGAGCAGATTCTCTTGGAAGCTCATCAACAAAGGCTTCTAAGTGAGAAACTTCACCAAACAGTTGGGAAATAGTTTCTATCAACTTGTATACTTACATGCCCAGGGTGGTATTTTCCGTATGAGGAATATTTTTCACTTCCTCCTCTAGATCATCAACAAGATTTGTGATTTATCTTTAAATTCATCAACAAGAGTCTGGAAAAAGGATTCCATCATTTTTTCCAAGGAAGAAACCCTCTTTTATTTCTCAACTATGGTATTCTGGAACATGTTATCTTCAGTCTTAAACTAATTCTTCAGTCCTGCATTCTCTGTCTCCAACAAGGAAATGACAGACTTCAATGTAATGATTTCTTGACCAAGCTGATGAACAAATTTTTGCTCATGGAGTGCCTACAATATTTTACCCATATTAATCAACGGTTCACAATAGAAAAAGTTAGCAAATGAAATCAAAGAGAAGTATCTTGGAATAGTAAGGAAAAATACAAGAGTAGAAATTCCTTCAATATCTATAATTCATCTGCCTCAACAACTTTTCAAGAAGATAAATTTGTGGTCTTTTTAAAAAACCAATCAATACATAGTATATACATTGTCGTAAAAGTTCACATATATGGGTAAATTAAAGATGGACACAGAGCGCTAATGCTCCCTACATATGAGCAGGGGAGCGTTGATTCTCCAAAAGTTCGACAAGATGACCAATTCTCAAGGAATTGTTTTTTGTTTAGTTTGTCAAATGATGTAGTTTATCCTTCCAACATGTTCTAGAGGATGTATCAAGTGTTTCCATGGTGTTTTTCATAATGCAACATTTACGACATTTCTGACAAAAGTGCAACACTTGCGAAAATGAGAATGTGACATTATCGAAGTGAGGAATTTTGACGTGTAACAAATTTCCCTCCAAAGTGTGAAGTCAAAAGATGAAAGATTATGACTGAAACACTTTGTATATTTTTTTGAAGCAAGGGTATGGAGTCAGAGAACCTGGTAGAAGCTGCAAAAAACCATCAAACAAATGTTATCATGTTTTTCAAACCCAAGGCAGGCATACCTATGCTTGAGTAACAAAGAACTTAAGGTATGGTCGTCAATAAATACACTGCGGATCCATGACAATATTGATTAAGGGTATAGCCACCAAATATACAATGTGGATCATACCTCCATGACATGAACTGATCATAGCCACGATAAATACAAATTGGAGCTACGAGATGATAAAACATGTCCACGAACCAATACAATGTGGATCTATGTGACAGTCTATATATCAACATTCTTAAATTATCTCCTTTGCATCCTGGGAAAAAAAGATAATAGAGTGAATTATCAACCCAGGGTCTTCGTCCCAATCCCGATGTGGTACAAATCTAGCCATGTCAATAGATGATTTGATATCAAATATGGTATAAACCACTTGATTACCGGTAATGGAGGTAAACCGTTAACAAGTGAGAGGGAAATCACCAATGATGTCAATGACTCCCAAGGTACCCTAGTACAATCCAACAAATGTGAATAAATGAGATGAAGTCTAACATTATTGGAATCATCCGATCAGAGGTCAATGATGTAAACCTATCATCGAAGGTGAGGAGGCCTACCATTGATGCATGTAGGTCCCAAGGTACTAACTGGTTTCTAAGTCTTATTTGCGGATGATGTGTTGAAGTCGACAAGAAAAGCTTTGTCGAAGGAGTGCCTTGATGTATCCCCTATCATCGACATGAAACTGACATATGAAAGAAATGTAATATGGTGAATCGAATGAGTATGGAATGAATCAGGTATTGAAACTGATACTTTGTGACAGTTTTTTCTCGAGGCAGATACTTCCCTTGAACACTGAGGCATGACATGAGACTTGGCAGCATAAACGTAACGTGGACCAAAACATAATGCAGCAGACTCCATGACATTCGTTGGGTGATCCAAAGGAGTGGAAATCCTCATAGGATTGGTTTAGTGCATAGGTTTAGCAGATTATCCAAGTGCTCAAGATGCAGGTAAAAACAAGTGTCATGTTCAAGGGCGAATCCAAGAGTTATTTGTAACAATTCTCAAAGACAACTTGACCTACCTCCTTCAATTTATTCCCCCATCTAGATAGACAAATAACTTTTTTTATTTTAAGGAGATCAAGGAGGATAACACATGCTTGATATAACTCACCTTCGGTAAGTCCCTCTTCCTTTGTTTAACGAACTAAAAGAAGTAAGGGTTCGGTCCTGGATGGGCCCTTCAATGTGTGATTTTAGTGAGTCCAAAGAAGGAAAACTCAGTGGTTTTTCATGTTTAGAGAGTTTGAAAAGAACTTAAAGGAGACTCCAGGGTTGTCCTTTTTCGTAATCTTAGTATTTGAGGTCCTAAAAAGAGATAAATTGCTACTCGGGAGACGCCCTTTCAAAACCTTTTAACGAGTGTGAAAGGAAGCAAGATCACTCGGTGATATTTTCATATTTAGAGAGTGTGAAAAGAGCTTAAAGATGACTTCAGGGAATTCCTTTTTCGTATAACCTTTACGAGTTCAAAAAAGTGATAAAAGTCTATTCGGTTACATTCTCATGTTTTTTCGAGCACGAGAAAGAACAAAGATTATGCTCGTCAATGTCACAAGGTTACCGAAAAGATACTGCCTTAAATCCTGTAAATACAGATAGTTATGGGCCCAAATCATTAGTAACTTCTCAAAAAACGATTAAAAACCCAAAAATGAATTTATAATAAGGAGAAATGGAAAAAAATGAACTTATCAAATAGTGAAATAGGTCAAACAATCTGTTTACCATTTGATTTTTACCAAAATCCTCCATATTTGGACTTTTCCACCTTTGGGAGGCATTTCTTGAGTTGCGACTATGGGAGTTGTGATTGATTGTTTCCAGTTTCGTCTGGACCATGTTGGTCATATTTCCTTTCTCATCATTATTTATGGTTTTTTTCTTTGTTTTAGCTTATGTTTTGAGCATTATGGGCTCCTTAGGAAGCCCTAGGCACTGAACCAGATCGACACTCCCTCAAAGCACTGACGGTAGCATTGATCGCAATTTTAGCGCACTGGTGCACATCCTTAGGGAGCGCTAGCGCTTTTTAGGTATTTTTGAGGGACCACTAGGCGCAAAACTCAAAAATCTATTGTCTTTTGGGCTAAATAGAATAAATTTTCTTCCATAAAAATTTGAGTAATGATGTTTAAATGTTGCATTTGCAGATTTCACCGGTCATTTAGCCATGATAGAATGGAAAGAGTGTGCACATGATTTCGATTATATTGTCTCTCTTCAAATCCTTCAAGAGAGGGAAGCTTTGTGAAACTACGGGTTACTCAAGTATTTCAAGCTCCAAAACATGAGGAAGGAAGTACTATTACTTGAGTACTTGATCGGTTTATGGGACGATGTCGAACAAGCATTTCGCATCGGACCACACACGCTCAAGATTGAGTTAGATGATGTCTATTTTCTAACAGGGCTCTCAAAGAGAGGGGATCCTATCCTCTTTTTTGTACATTGGGAAACTCCTAGACCAACTGAGGCGTATGTTGCCGAGCATTGTATACTAGGATCGTGATTGGTAGGTGGTCAAATCATAATAAAAGATGTAAGGGACTTTGAACTTCGGTCGATTCTATTTTACATCATCAAATTGGCGGGTAGTACTAGTTCTCATTTGGCCTCAAAATCACAGATGTCATATGTTTTACAGTGTTTAGAGCCCAGGTTTTTTAACTAGAGTGAAGGGTTCCTTCGAAATATCAAGGAAAAAATATCCAAGTGCAGGACGAGCAGACAAAATAAATTTGGGTATGATTCTTTTCTAGTTCCATTATTGTTAGAGAGGGTTCCTAAGATGCATCCATGGGTTACATTGATAACACATCATGTGACTAAGCCTCGTATGGAAAGGTGGACCAGTATATCCCCTAGGTTGGGGAATGAGCCTTCACCATTCATATTTACAACTGAGTTCTTCACATGGTGGAGGAGACAATTAGTGGTTATCGATGACTTCTCTTATGCTAGAGTGGACTTTTGAGGTAGTGCATACTTGGTGCTCCTCATGGGAATCCAGTGGGATGCGTCAGGTACGAAACTAAACCTTGCCATGTATTTTTTTTTTGTATTTTATATTGTTTTTTATTTGTACAATGAGGGATCTAAAAATATTGTGTTTCATCATGCAGAGAGGGTCGCATCACGTCCGGTGGAGATTCTGGCACTGGGCGTCGCGGAGATGCACCGGTAGAAGTTGAGCATGAGGTTGCGGTGGGAGGACTTCGAGAGGTAGAGAGGAACCTTCGAGGTTTGACCATGGGTGTCCCACCTCTTAAGAGGCAAGATGTGCCTCTCCATTTGCAGCAACACACAGTTGGGGTTCTCGAGAGTCTTAACCATTTTCTTCGTCGGGTGGCCCGGGAAGTAGTTTGCTACATAGAGCACAATGTGATATAGGAGGATGATTAGGATCCTCGGTCAATTTTGTAGTATTTTATGATGATGTTATGGGCATGAAGGCACACATTTTTTTTCCCTGTTATGTACATTTTGACAATGTATTTTAAAACAAACTTTTTCTATTACACACACACACACACTGTTAAGAACCAATACTGAAGACAAAATATCACAATAGATCCAAAGATATCTGAATACAATCACCACACAAGATATATGAAACCATATAGAAAACCACAACTTTATTATAGAAACTCTTGAGGTAGGGTAACACCATATATTAATCCTTATGGAAGGATAAAACTCCTCAAGCAATCCTTGCTTGTACAATCACAATATTCTTCACTATTATCATTACATTGCCTACACTTCTTTATATAGCTCTCCCTATCTCCTAGGAACCTTCTAGAGAGCCTTCTCACATTTATTATATCCAACTACCATAGTGGGACTTTATTAATATAGTGGACCTAGTCCACCTTACATTGAATGACCACATTCCCATATATTAAATGACTTCCACTAATAACACATAACTACATTCCCATTGGGTACCTCCCTTGGTACCCCATATGACCTCCCTAGGTATAGTACATTCCATCCCCCTTCACATGTTTCGTCCTCGAAACATGAGAAGAAACCATACAATATGACCGGCTAAGCAATGTAGCCAACTGGTACCAAGTACGACCATCCATCCATCCCAATGGAAGTCGAACATGATGTCTATCTTC
>ML797572.1:150735-170206 GCA_009831015.1 Picea engelmannii
TCATCCATATTTACTTCTTATCAACCATGAAAAAACAATAATGAGTCATATTTACATCAAACACTATTGGGTCCATTACCCAAACCTTTGTGCTATGGGTCTTTCTTCAAGGGTTGACATCAATGACAACCAAGCTTAATCAACAATTTAAACGAAAGTAAACAGTTGATAAAAATTAATGTTTTTGTTTAAATTAAGATTTTTATGTTCGTCTCTCCCTCATTCAAATTTGATCAAATGTGGAAAAATGTCATAGAAAATATGTGTCGCAATAAACGGTCTTCCTGTAAAATCATTGTTATTAATCCATGTCTTCAACCAAGCCATTCTCATAGAAGATAAAGTCAATAAGGAAGAGGTAATATAACAAACTCGTAAATTATGAAGCCCGTCCATCAACATCAAAACTCTATAGAAAGAAAAACGAAATGGCATTTGAATTTCATGAAATTCAAACCAAAAAAAATAATATAAACTCAAACCAACCTTGAAACAAAGAAAACCAATACCAATCCAATCAAGTCAAAGAAAAAAAAAACGAAGAATCCAAGTAAAATTTCGAGGGACCCTAGATTTTGATTAAAAATAAAGAAGGGGGTTGTTGGGGCCCAAAAAGTTATTCTAACTGAGTTTTATTGCTTTGTCATTTGTCGGTGGAACTACTGGTGTTGTATATCCATCTACAATTGATTGTCAAATTTCAAATCCCTGTGCCTGTATATATGTTTTCATCCTTATGCTCCAAAATGCATACTTTTGTCCATCAAACTGTGGTATTCCATTTTTATACATGTTGTTGCTCTCCATGATCTACCTTTCAGTGGTTAAACTAATTTATGAAGGAGCCTGCTTTGATACCAATTGTTGGATTACTAAGAGGGGGGGTGAATCAGTAATAGAGAAATTTAATCCTTTTCACCAAAAATTCAAGTGTTATATCAATGTAGCATTATCATCCAATAGTTACAGAGTAAATAAACAATGAACAAATGAGCAATCACACACATACATAGTACACTAGTGTTTTTTCTTATTTGTCTTGAAGAATTACATTCATTGGAAGCACCAACTTCCTTTGTTTTCCAGTTGCAACTGGAAGGAGGCTCCAACCCCCTAGTTTTTCAGGCTACTACCTGAGGGAAGCTCCAACTCCCCAATTCTCTGGCCACAACCAGAAAGAGGCTACAACACCCTATGTTCTTCGGCTACAACCGGAAGGTGGATACAACGACCTGTCCTTGCCCCGTCCAACTTCCCTGAAATATAAATGCCAAATGTAGACAACTTATTACTGTCACTGAATCAACCACTACCACTATCAACCTATCACTATCAACCTGTATCAATAACCTGTAACAACCTGTACCAATCAACCTGCACCAAACAACTTGTACCAATAACCTGAACCAACATGTACCATGCATCAACTGCATATCAACTATGACTCATCAAGATGTACCAACATCATCAATTATACACCTCATGTATGTGCCAACTCATCAACTACTTGTCTCAACCATGTACCCAACATGTACCTCAACCATATACCAAAGACATACACCAATATAACCATTAAAAATTCATCACTCTATCCATAAACCAAATACCATAAACCCTTACATCAAACCATGTGCCACAACCTTACTGTTATGTAGCCTCAAGCTAAACCAACAACTTCAGCAACACATCACAACCGAAAGACTAATACCCATATTCCAGATACCAACTGTATCCCTCAACAAATCTAATATATGCAGCAATATTGAACATCCAATACCATCTCAAGAGATAAACCCTAGCTCACAAAACATACCTCAAACAAGATGTGCCATATCTCTCATAAATAGACCCCAACCATGTTGTTGTCGCGATTTTTCTACCGCACTTTTTCTACCATGATTTTTCTGCCGCACTTTTTCTGCCACGATTTTTCTGCCGCGATTTTTCTGTTGCACTTTTTCTTCCACGATTTTTTTGCCACACTTTTTTTTGCCACGATTTTTCTGCCGCGATTTTTCTATCGCGATTTTTCTGTCGCACTTTTTCTGCCACAATTTTCCTGCCGCACTTTTTCTTCCCCACTTTTCCTGCCGCACTTTTTCTGGTGCAATTTTTCTCTACCAATAATACCTGCCCAAATAACCTTTCACAAAAATAAATATTCAATGATATTCAAGTGTGATTAAAATGAGAGAGCATTGCCTCTTATTTATACTTTCATGTAGCATCCTACTTTCCTTAATTTAGGGAGTTCTCCATTAACTTTATTATTTAAACAATTTCTTTTGCAAACACTTTGACTTTTTGGGGCTTCTAGATGACTCATGAGGGTCCTCCAACTTCACATGGCCATAACTCTCTAACCGTGAGGATTTATGTGACGTTCCACATACCATCGAAAATGGCATGACAAGCACTATCCATCTAGGATAGTTTCACTGACAAATTCAGTGACCTTCATCTCATTATTCCACAATCAATCATGGGTTCTCTAACCATACTTCTACGATAACTCAATCTACAAAGCATCTTCCCGTGAGGGATTTCACCATAAGGGGACCACTTTGGAGTTCATCCATTTGTACTTCTTATCAACCATGACAAAACAATAATGAGTCATCTTCAAATCAAACAAACTCAGGTCCATTACCCAAACCTTTGTGCTATCAGAATTTTCTATCGCACTTTCTTCAAGGGTTGACATCAATGACAACCAACCTTAATCAACATGGCGACCTCATTATCAAACCCAGATGATGTCCAAAGAAAAACATATTCCCAGGTGGAAAGATATTTTCGACCATCTGTGCCCAATAATATTGAGTACTTATAAGTGTTTGAGAATGATGAAAATTTGGAAATTTCTTTGTCTAAACATGAGGATGAAGAAGACAATACCTCGATTGTCGTCCCAAAAGACTGTATACAAGTTGAATATTTGTTTACAAAAGACAATCATGCCAAGAATCTTCTTGAAGAAGTTCCAGTTCTTAAGGTGCAAGAAACAAGAAAAGTCAATAATGGAACGGACAAGTCCCTGAAATATGTCAACTTGGGAGTTGATTGCACCACCGAAGAGGTTGATCAATATGTTGTCATATTCAAAGAATATATTAATGTGTTTTCCTGGACCTATGATGATTTGAAAGCCTATGATAAAATGATATTCCAGCATACCATTCCTTTGAGGGGAGAAGCTAAACCAGTGAAAAAAAAAATAAGGATGATGAATCCCAAGATAAAACCTCTGGTAAAAATTGAATGGGAGAAGTTGAAGAAGGCAGGGATAATTTATCCCATCAAACATTCAGAATGGATTTCAAATCAAGTGATTGTAAGGAAGAAGACTGGGGAAATCTGAATGTGTGTTGACTTCATAGATCTTAACAACTTTCCTTTGCCTAACATGGAGTTTCTTCTACAACAAGTTACTGGATCAACCTGCATGTCCATTTTGGATGGTTTCTCTGAATATAATCAGGTTTTAGTAGATGAGGAAGATAGATAAAAGACAACATTTATCACACCATGGGAGACATATGCATATTCTAGAATGTCCTTTGGTTTGAAGAATATTGGAGCCATATTCCAAAGAACCATGGATCATGCATTCAACGGGTTGATAGGAAAGTTTATGGAAGACTATCAAGATAACTTGATGGTGCATTCAAACAAAAGGGAGGATCACATCCATCATTTAAGAAATGTTTTTGAAAGATGTAGATTATACAGTGTTTCTCTGAATCCAAATAAATTCATGTTCGTTGTGACTCAAAGCAAGTTGTTGGGCCATATTGTATGCAAGGAAGTGATTTACATAGATTTGGAAAGAGTTAAAGCAATAAATGAGCTCAACCCCTGACATCCAATAAGGGAGTCCAGTCATTCTTCGGGAAAATCAATTTTGTGCTAAGATTTGTTCCTGATTATGAAAGCATCTAAAGACGATCAATTTGTTGTTGAAGAAGGAGAAAAGATTCAAGTAGACAGCAGATACTCAAGAAGCATTCAATAATATCAAAGGGGAAATCACCATCACTCTTGTCTTCATCAGTCCGGACTTCAAAAGAGACTTTATTATCTATTAATTTGCTACAAAGGTGGTTGTTGCATCCATTCTCACTCAGAAAAATAGCAACGGAGAAGAACTCTCGATAAGTTTTATGAGAAAAACCCTACACGGCTATGAGTTGAGGTATTCAGAACTCAGAAGCAAGCCTTGGCTCTTGTAAAAGGAGTAGCACACTTTCAGATGTATATATTAAACTCCCATGTTATAACTTATGTTCCCTCATCACCAGTGAAGATGCTTCTAAATCAACAATCGAGAGAAGGAAAATGGGTTAACTGGTTAGCAAAAATTCAAGAATATGATATCGAAATTAAACCTTTAAAGGCAATCAAAGGACAAGGTTTAGGCAAGCTCATTGCAAATGGGGACTCAGTCGATGGGATGATTTCAATCTCAATCGAAGAACCATTAGTTGATTCAAAATGGTACGGAGATATCATATTCTACTTAAGGTCTGGGCAATTTCCTATCACAATGAATCCCAATGAGCGAAGAACACTCAAGATGAAGGCAAACCAATACGTGTTTATTGCTGACATACTATTCAGAAGGAATTTTGATGGTATACTACTTAGATGCGTCGATGAAAATCAAGCCCAAATATTGATCAAAGAATCTCATGAGGGAATATATGGCGGACACTTTGCACCTACTGCAACCGCCCACAAAATAATCAGAGTGGGGTTTTACTGGCCATCAGTCTTCAGAGACTCGTATGCCACAATAAGGAGGTGTTTGTCATGCCAGCAATTTTCAGGAAAGATGAAGAAATTCATGATGCCCTTGCAGCCAATTGTGGTAGAAAAACCATTTTCCCAATGGGGACTTGATGTTGTTGGGCCAATTAATCCAAAATCTAGCAAGGGGCATATGTACATTATGATAGCTACCAATTATTTCACAAAATGGTCAGAAGTGGTGGTGCTAAAGAAGGTCGATGTTGAAGAATTGATTAAATTCCTCAAGGACAACATTTTGTGGATATTTGGTGTCCCTGGTAAATTTATCACAGACATCAGAGCATCAAGAGGTATTTTTATCAAAGCGAAACTATGAAGAATTTCCAGAAGGGAGAGTTGGTGCTACTATGGAACAAGGCCAAGGAGAAGTTGTCCATGCATACAAAGTTCAAAGCACTCTGGATCGAACCCTATGTCGTCGAAAATATATTTGGATTTAACAAAAATGCCATACCTTGTTGAATTTTGGCTTATTATAGAGAGTGACCTTGTAGAGCGTGCCCTGCATGGAATATTGTTTGAATTGATCTGAAATTGTTAAACGGAATAATATAGACTCTACTCTAACCAACACATTTGGTCTTACTAAATTTGGATTTGTTATGAAGAAGTTATGACATTTTTACCTGAAACACATGTTTTAGATTAGTTTTGGGACTAGACACAAACCCTATTTTTCACAAAGCCAAAAATACAACGACCCACAAGCTGAATTTTTTACCACAGATTTACACTCCATGGAAAATAGGGTTTGTGGCTAGTCCTAAAACTAATCTAAAACAAGTGTTTTGGGTAAAAACATCATAACTTCTTCATAACAGATCCAAATTCAGTAATACCAAATGTGTTGGTTAGAGTACAATCTGTATTATTCTTTGTAATAGTTTCAGATCGATTCAACAAATATTCCATGCGGGGCATGCTCTACAAGGTCGCTCTCTAGAATAAGCCAGAATTCAGCAAGGTATGTCATTTTTTCTATAACTCCTTTTATGAGAAGTTTCAAGTAGTGACACATGGAGGAATTACACAAAACACATTGAAGAACATTGTGTATCAGTTTCATATCTTTATTCATTAAAGGTACAAAGTTATGATTACTTCAAGTTAGGGTTGTTGACTAATCCAAAACTAGTCATTTGAGACAAAAGAAATGTTTGATGAAAATGCTAGTCTCTTATTGTTAAAGTTAAGGAAGATTTGCAGGTATGTGATCATATACACCAGATCTATTACAGAGTTACAAATAATATTTGGATGATGAAATTGATGACGGCTTTCGGTTGAGGTACAAGTTGGGTACATGGTTGAGACAAGTAGTTGATGAGTTAGCACATACATGAAGTGTATAATTGATGATGTTGGTACATATTGATGATTCATAGTTGATGAGTAGTTGACACATGATTGGTACATACTTGGTACATGGTTGGTTGCACTTGTTTATGGTACAGGTTGATTACATGTTGTTTGGTACAGGTTGGTGCATGGTTGATGCACTTGTTTATGGTATAGGTTGATTACAGGTTGAGGTACAGCTTGATGCATGGTTGATGCATGGTTCATTTTTATTGGTACAGGTTTACAGAGGTATATCTCATAGTGATAGGGTGATAATGGTTCCATCATTCTACTTCTACTTCAGGGCGGTTGGACGGGGCAAGGACAGGTGGTTGTAGCCACTTTTCGGTTGTAGTCGGAGAACATAGGGGGTTGTAGCCTCCTTCTGGTTATAGCCAGAGAGTTGGGGAGTTGGAGATTCCCTTGGGTTATAGCCTGAGAAACTAGGGGGTTAGAGCCTCCTTCCAGTTGCAACTAGGAAACAAAGGAAGTTGGTGCTTCCAATGAATGTGATTATTCAAGACATATAAGAAAAAACATTATGTGGTTTTATCCCGCTTTGGGTTTCGACGTAAAACATTGGTGTACTGTGTATGTGTAAGATTGTTCATTTGTTCATTTCTCATTATTGGATGATAATTCTACATTGATATAACACTTGGATTATTTGGTTTAAAAAGGATTATAATTGCTCTATCACTGATTCAGTCCCCCTCTTAGTAATCCAACAGATAGAAACTAGAGGAATTGGCATCTGAAGTTGATGGAAGCATTATGGGAAAGCAGAACAACCCCGAAGAATAGAACATGGATGTATCCATATCTATTTGTTTATGGGAAAGAGGCGAAAATGTCGATTATCCCCGAGCTCAATGCATTGATATTTGTGGTTAATACCAAGGATACAGAAGATAATTCACCCATCCAGAAGAGAATCAACCACTTGTTAAAGTTGGAAGAGGAATGAAGGAAGGCCCTGAATCGAAATTCTCGGAGGAAACAGAGCATCAAGGGGTATTTTGATCAAAGCGCAACTATGAAGAATTTCCAGAAGGGAGATTTGGTGCTACTATGGAACAAGGCCAAGGAGAAGTCGTCCATGCATACAAATTTCAAAGCACTCTGGATCGGACCCTATGCCGTGGAAAAGATATTTGGATTTAACTCCTATATGCTCCAAGACATGAAAGGAAAAAGGTTAATGTTGTTTGTCAACGGGAAACATTTGAAAGGTTTCTTCTCCTAAGAATTTTTCATTCTCATTGTACATAATTTTATTTTTGTTCATTTTGTATATTCTTAATATGACTCCATAGCTTAATGGGTGGAAGCACCTAGTCACGAGAGATTTTGGATTCTTGACAATCGACAGGGAGTAATCGTCCCATAGTTTGAGCCTGTTGTTGAGTTCATTACTCGCTTCTGAAATTTCCCTCCTCTTTTCTATTTTCCCAAATTATTTTCTCCCCTTATTTTCCCTCTTCTATACTTACCCAGTTTTTTTAACTTTTCTTTTGTCCCTTCTACTTTCCCCTTCTAGTTCTATACTTAGTCATTTTTTCAGAACAACGGGTTCTCGGGTTGGCGGACTTACAAATCCTCACCTCCATCCATAACCTCACATCACGAGTCCGATCGACCGTCGTGTTGTTCTATACTTGTTCAATTTTACGATCGTGGGTTCCCGGGTTGGCGGGGTCAAACTCTCATACCCCATGTTTCGTGATATACACTTTGCATCCAAAATTTCTGTGATCTACATTATGACCCCCGGACTTCCCAAAATTCCAATTCTCATTCCTCCTATGATGATTCTGACCGACCGTCGTGTTGTTCTATACTTAGTCAATTTTGAGCCTTCTACATATCGCAGGCTCACGGGTTCCCGGGTTCACAAAAGTCTCAAATCCTATTTTGCTCTCATTCATCCTCACCACCCTCGCGCTCTTACCAGTTCACATTTACTATGATTTGAATGCTAAGACCTCATCATGGAGGTTCGAAATGATTTTCATTAATAAGCGAAGGGCTCGAGGAGATCTCCTATTAAAACGCATTAAATAGGGATTTACGGAGGATTATATTATCCCTCTCAAACGTTCATTTTAAACATTATCTGGAACAAAGGAACGTTCTCATCAACTTATGGAAGTAACTCGACAACAGTTATGTGGAGATACATTGAATATTTTCGGGTGTGAGGACCATATTTTTCAGTGGTCCAGAGCATATTCCTACTACTCATCCCCTTCTTCCCATAAAGAAGTAATCTGGACGTCTAGAATTACGTGTGTAGGTTGTGTCCTAGAAGTATTTGACTGTAAGGTGTTGGTCACCTGGTGTGCCAAGAGATATATTCCAAGTGAGTGGATCATTCAGTTGTGGGATCATTCCCATGTCTCTCTGTCAGGTATTTCGTAAGATGTTGAGATTTCTCGAGCCAACACTTACCTTCAAGGGAGAAGATTGCAGAGAATTCTTAAAGAAGCATGACAATGGATTAGACATCTTACTTGAATTATTGGAGAACCCAACGGCCATCCCCAAGGACATCACAAGATTGTAGGTTATCTCATTCAAAAATCCTTTCCAAGAAATTGCTTATCTTTTCACGAGGATAAAATGAAAAGAAACTAAAGCCAGCATTTCCCGCATGATTCTTTACATTATATATTTCACGGTCAAAGAACATGCCATATTCAATTGGGGCAAGTTGATTTCCATTGAATTCTCTTCCCAATTATATCAATACAAGAAGGAGAAGAAAGTATTTATGTCATCTTATTTGGTTTTCACGATAGCACATTGTTGTTAGTTCCCGAGATTATCTGTGTGTAAGAAGGTAAACTGTGAATTCGACCCAGTAACCTTATGGTATCAAACATTATGGAGGCACAAGGCCTCCCAACATTTTTATGAAGTTTTTAATGATTTTGTCTCATTTTTTAAGGGCTTGTTGTTTGTAAAGGACGCTCCCAGATGTTTGACCAAGCGAGTAAGTTCCTATATAGGAAGGGGACACTAGAACAAATGGAGAATTATAATCTCATGAGGATTTTCGGTTCCAAGGAAAATCCTTCCTTCCTTCCGTGCCACATATCTAAAAAAATGTTTGTTGCTGAAATAGCAAGGCAGTACAACTACTGGTTGCATTTTTTCCATGAAAAGAGAAAAAATAAATTCATACCTCTCCCTTGGAAAGTTGAGGACTTCATATTCAGAAATATGAACAAGATTGATGAATTTGCAGACCATTTCCACAACCTGAATCTAAGATATGATGAAAGGGTAAAACGGTTCGACCCTAACAGAATTTTTGTAGAACATCTAATGGCAGTTGGTTTGAGTAATTATTTTGTTAATGTTATTCTGAATGAAGATGGAGATAATGTCTCAGGCACTCCCGCTCATGACACTAGTGACCTGGAAACAATACTCAGCACTAATGAGTCATACAAACGGAAAGGAAAAGGTTCATATGAGAAGAGTGACCAATCCCCAACTGTCACTCCAAAGAGTACGACATCTTAGAGAAGTGCTCCAATGATCCGGGATCTTTTCATCGATGTGATTTATTAAAGAATTGTATTAAATGAGCATAAACTAAAGTGCACCATAAAGAAGGGAAATCTGAATAATAAAGAGACGTAATCATCAAATCAGAACACAAAAAAAATGATAGCGAAGTTCATCCCTGATGGATTATGTCTTCAGGCCCTGCTCTCAAATGGGTAGGCCTTTTTATTAACTCAACAAAAGAATTTGGAAAAATACATAAGTATACCTCATTTTAGAATTAAGATTCAAAACAATTTCTCAGATCAGAAAATGGACAGCACCATTGAATTTGTGGCATCGAATTACCCAAAAATGACAGTCTCCATGCCTCAATCTAACTCTGTCACTCCCAAGCCCATGATAAATCTCGTCTTGGTTTCTATGCCTGCAACCTGCAATTAATTCTCTGAAATATACCTCATAAAATGTGCTTGTTTGTACCGTCCAGTGTGTTACACATCAAAATTACTCACTTCAATAGTGTCACAAGTGTCAACATTACAAATGTTGTAAGTGTCACATTTTGTCTGCAAGTGTCACATCTTGACCACAAGTGTTGCAAGTGTCGCAAACATCATGTTTCCATCTTGCCTATGTCATGCCTCTAACGACATCACAGGGACACTTAAGACACCGTCAAAGACTAGTTTTAGGAAGAGAAATCATTTGATGAAGAGTACAAAGCATTTGACAAGAAGAAAACCACTCAAAAATTATTTTTGGAAGGCATCACTCCCCTACCCACTGTCAGGGAGTGTCGACGCTCCGTGGCCTTCTTTGGGGGAGCGTTGAAACACTCTATGCACCCTTTTGGGGGAGCGCTTCCCTTTCTAAGCAAATTTTGGTTTGTTGAGATAAATCAGGGAAGAATCCCCTCAATCTCTGAAGTTGGTTGGATTTGAATCTGAGGTCAAAGCATGATCTTGGGGAAGATCCACAACTGAAGGAGAGGAATCCTCAACTTATCCCAAAGATATCTCAAGTGGTTAGGTCTCTCCAAGCTTATATAAGGAGGCCTTCTCATGATAAAAAAGATATGGATATTGAGAGATACCAAACTTATGATCTCATGAGTGGTATTGACATATGGAGAAATTGTGAAGTATCAAAATTATGATCTCACAAGGGAGATATCATTGAAGCATTAGCATTTTGTGTGGATTATTTGAGCAAGGGTCTAGACAAAGAGAGCTTGGTGAAGTTGTTGCACTACATCCATGGTTGTAAGAACCACTTTGTTCTAATTAATATAAATATATGCTTGGCTTGTTTCCTTTAAAGTTTGTGTACATTTCATGAACTTGTTTCTTTTATATATCCATTATGAAGCTAATCATGGTAGAGTAGGAAGTATCGTTGTTGTTGCTCATTGTACCACAAGACCTTATGAAGAACTTGGAGATCAAGATCAGCCTGGATCAAGCAAGGAAAAACGTTGGTAAAAAGGTATTTACTATTCTTCCTTCCTCTTCTTTGATAGTTTAGATTTATAAAAAGGAATTCCTGTCCACAATAGCATTTTTTGTCTTGGTCATAGGGGTCTAGTATCCAAGAGGAAATCCGCTTGTCCGCAGGGGGATTCTCCTGTAACAGAGCACCCTCCTCCCATGCATTGGTAGTTTGTGTTTTTAAATTAAAAGTTGGGAATATTGAGCAATGGGGTCATTTGGCCCAACAGTTATCGGAGGATATGTTAAGGCGTTGGTTGGGGAGGTCTCGGGGTCAAACCCGCGAGCCTCTCCCTTTTGGCTATAGTTATAAAAAACATATATGGTGGACTAACCATCGCCAATTTTGGAGATTCCGCCATTTAAATTTGTCAAAGCCTGGATATAATGGAGGTCAGCTACCAAATTTGGTGGAACCTCCGCCAGATTTGGTGGACCAGCCTTTTTTTCATTTTGCAAATTTGGTTACGGACCCTCATTGGGAATTTTCCCGCTGCCACGTGGCAGCCATTCATTGGCCCACGTCACCTACTTACACAGTCACTGCCACGTCACCTCCTGCCTGGTCAGCTCGCCATGTCACCGACCAGGTGGTTGTATAGATTCTACATGTATACCATGTCCTGTATGGCCTGCCACATGGTAGTACGTACTACCATGTGGCACTTTTCTAGTGGTCCACATACTGACCAAAAAATGCCAAAAATGGGTGACAGGTGGCAGCTTCTAGTGTTGCCACATCATCATGTTGATGTCATCATGACATGTATCGATATTTGACTATGCCACATACTCTGTACGGATGCTAATGTCATATGTATTGATGTTGATGTTAGTAGTACACATGCTGACTCATCCCTGTTGACTAGGCTAGGTTGACCAAAACTTTGACTGCGAATGTATTTTGATCTATAAATTTGTTTGATGAACCATTTACGTCATTGGAAATCTTGTGAAGTGCTCTTCGTGATGATGCCAATTTTGCTGAGTTTTGAGGACTTTGAATTTTTTCCTTTTATCCACCTGCTGAGGCCATTCTAAGATTCGTGAGGAACATCTGAGAATTCTTAGTTATCCTTATGCCTCCCTAGATCCCTTTGAATCACACCTTCCCACTAAGAGATTTTTGGACCACCAAAATCCTTTATCAATCAACAGGTAAGTGAGGGAAGAGTTCCCTTACTTTGTCTGACTCCATCCACTTTGTCTTGCTTGGATGTGTGCCCTTTAAGCCCACTCAAAGATAATCGACGTCACCTCTACATGAATACTTCATCCTTTTGTCCACGATGATATATTCCTTTAACTCGTCCAAGTACTCAAGAGAAAACTCATCAACCAAGGGTAGTGAAACTTCCTCACCTTGATCCATGATCATGGGAGGCTCAACAAGTTTCAAGTTTTTCAGATTTACAACTGAGTAAATCTGCATATAAGGTGGAATATCTAGATGAAAAGCATTGGTGTTTCTTTTCTCCAAAATAGTGAAGGTTCCATATCGGATAGGCTTGAGTTTCTTACCTTCACCCTTCAACCGCTCCTTGATGATGTGAATCCATACCTAGTCTCCAACCTGGAATTGATGATCAACCCTATGCTTGTCATGTCGAGCCTTATATTGTGCTTGAATTTTCTCCAACTATCCCCTGGCTACTTGGTGCACTTGTTGGATCTATTGAATGAACTTGTGGGCCCTATCTTCATTTCGATCTTCATTTGAATCGACATCTTTCTCGTGCATCAAGTCCAAAGGGACCTTATAAAAGTATCCAAAACGTGTCTCAAATGGTGAACATTGAGTGGAGGAATGTAAGTCTCGATTGTAAGCATGATGAATATAGGGTATCTGGTCATCCCACAACTTGGGATGTTTACTGCAGTAGCCTCGAAGAAAATGTACCATTGTTCGATTAACAACCTCTATCTGACTGTCGGTTTGTGGATGAAAATCCGTACTCCTCTTCAACTTGGTGTCCATCATTCTCCATAAACTTGTCCAAAACTATCCAAGGAATAGAGTATCTCGATCCGAGATAATGGACATGGGAAACCCAAAGTGGACCCAAACATACTAAAAGAAGAGATTACCAGTTTGCTCAGCAGTGACCTTCTTTTTAGATGGCATCAAAATACACATCTTGCTAAACCTATCCACTACTACATACAAGTAGTCATGACCCCTTTTCGACATTGGTAAACCCCCTACAAAGTCCATGGAAATAATTTCCCATGGATGATATGGAACATGAAGTGGTGAGTACAACCCCAAATTTTTATTAGTGGGCTTACAAGTAGAGCACATCACACACCCCTTTACATACTTGGTTACAATTTCTTTCATCTGAGGCCAGTAAAAAAACCTTTGCAAATGAGCCATGGTTTTTCCTACCCCAAAATGCCTAGACACAAGAGAAGCATGAGCTTCTCGTATTACATGGACTCGTTCATTTTTAGGAATACATAGCTTTCCAAGATGGTAGATTAAGTTTTCCTATGAACAATGGTTATCCACCTGTGCACCATGAGTTAGCTTCTCAAATACATACTTAAAATATTCATCAACGCATATTGTTCAACATGGCTATCATGAGATAAAGAAGCATTCTTCAAAACAATTTGCAGCAATAGGAGGTCTAGAAAGCATATCAACTACTTTGTTACTTTTACCCCTTTTATACTTTATTACCAAATGGAACTATTGAAGAAAAACCATCCACCTATAATGTCAAGATTGATGCAGCTTGGTTTGTGTTTGGATATATTGTAAGGGATGGTGATCTGTATGTATGATTGTTTCCTTCCCTAACAAGTAATGCTTCCATTTTTTCACATTTTGAACTAATGCATGCAATGCTTTATCATATGTAGGATAGTTAACAATAGCTTGGTTAAAATTTTCATAGTGGTAATAGTTAGGGTTATGATACTGCATCAATATTTCACCCATGGCATAAGTTATGGCATTTGTCTTGATCTCAAATGGTTATTGAAGATTCAACAATGCTAATACTCGTGTTGTTCTGATCTTTTCCTTCAAAGTGTCAAAGTCTTTTTGTTGCTTTCCACCCCAATAAAAAGTGTTCTTCACACTGGTCAAGGCATGCAAAGGAGCTACAATAAATGATAATTTTGCGTTGAATCTCCTCCAGTACTGAACTACACCCAAGAAGCTCTGTACTTCACTTACATTTTTGGGCTCAAGCCAATTTACAATTACATCAATTTTGGAAGGATCAATTTTCAATTGTCCTCCTCATACAATATGACCTAAGTACACCACTGTAGTCTTTCCAAACTCACATTTGGACAATTTGACATACAAATTTTCCCTTCGCCAAGTATCCAATACTTGATTTACATGTCATACATGTTCATCCCAAGTCCCACTAAATATAAGAATGTCATCTAAATACACAATTATAAAGTCATCTAACAATGGCCTGAATATATCATTCATTACACACATGAAGGTTGTTGGGGCATTACAAAGCCCAAACGACATAACTAACCACTCAAATAGACCATGTTTGGTTTTAAAGGCAGTTTTCCATGCATCTTGTTCTGCAACCCTGATATGATGGTAACCACTGTGCAAATCCAACTTAGTGAAATAAACAACATTCTTTAATTGATCAAGTAAATCATCTATACGAGGAAGAGTGTATCGATTTTTCACTGTGATTTCGTTTAAGGCTAGATAATCGACGCACATTCTCCATGTGCCATCCTTCTTTGGAACCATCACAATCAGAGAACTGTAAGGAGATAAACTAGGTCTGATGACCCTTCGGTCCAACAAGTCTTGTACTTGTTTCTTGATTTTTGTCATCTCTACAATCAAAATTTTGTACATGCCCACATTAGAAAGAGGAGAATCATGTTGAATATGTATTTCATGTTGGATTTTCGTCTTAGGAGGTCATCCATATGGTTCCTGAAAGACCTCATCATAATTAGAAACCATATCAATTAGTTATTTCTTATGGGAAGGATCACATCCTTGGAAGGCATCGGATATTCCAACATCCTTTTCTCTTACAACCATGAGTACATATCTCTTATTAGTGTTTATGAGTATTTTCATTTGTCATGCACTAACAAATGTTGTATTAACCTTCATGATGTGGGATCTAACAATATATTCCACTTCTCCTTTAGTAAGGTGATATTTGTTCTCATGACGAAAGAAGAAATCTTTTCTATCATAAAGATATGGACTCCCCAATTCTATGCCACATATATCAAGTGAAACAACATCCAAATAAACTTCATCAACCAAATTTGAAGCAATATCAAATCTAACCTTACACTGCTTGGTGAAATTAAGTTTTTCTTTTTCGCATACACAACCAAGAGGATAAGGCTTTGGATGTGGTTTTTTTTCAAGACCCATTTTTTTGACAAGTGTCTCAGATATTAAGTTAACTTGGGAACCCAAATCAAACAAAGTATCAATCTTAGTATGCTTAGATACAACCCTTATGTGAAATAATTCATTCATGTTTCTTTCATCATCGTGAGATTCATTAGTGGAACTTGAACTAGCATGAAGGGAATCTTTACCTTGTACTCCAACCGTTGTGATATTTTCCTCATATCTTGAACCGGAACCAAGATCTTGTTGCACTGTAGAAATGGTCTTTGTCTTCCCCTTTCCACCGAACTTCTTTGGTTTCTTCTCCGAATGTAATTTCCAACAATGCTCATTGTTGTGTCCATATTTCTTGCAATGAGTGCAAGACGTATTTCCTTCTCCCTTCTTTGTAGTGGTGGTATTTTTGTCCCTCTTTTTAAACTTTCCTTTAAACTAATTATGTGGGAACTTGGAGGGATTCTTTGTGGGATCGTCTTGAACATTCTTTCCTCTGTTTTCACAGTGAGTGGCTTGCACACAAACTTCATCAAGACTGGTGGGGTTAAACAACAGTAAAGTATGAAAAATATAACTGTGAAGTGCACCAATATACTTCATTAAAGTTTCATAAGAATCTAAAGGAATGTTTAGTGCAAGTGATTTCTTCCTAAATTCTTTCGTGAAACTTTGTATTGTTTGACCTTTACTTTGTCTTAAAGTTTTCCATTCCATCATTGCTTTATGTAAATAACCCAATGGATAAAATTGTTTCCTTATTGCTGATTTAAATTCTGACCATGAGGAAATAATATTACCACACTTACTTTTGTCCTGGAGCTTTCTCTCCCACCATATGAGAGCAGTGCCTTCCAACCGAAGAGAGGCCAATTGCACTTTTACTTCCTCTTCATCAATCTGTTGTACATGGAAATATACTTCAACATGTCGTATCCAATTATCTAGCTTTTCGAGATTAACATCTCCATTAAACATAGGTAAAGAAAAAATTACATAAAGCTTTAATAATCGTTTATTAAAAGAGGCTTTATGACTAGCATTAGAATGATGAGAATGATGAGAGGAAGAAGAGCTAGAACTCGATGGTGAAGAGGAGGCTCAGGGAGGTATCCTCCAACCTCTTGATTCACTAAAGCATTTTCATCTGCTTGTGCTTCCTTTTTCTTCCCTTTTTTCTTCATCCTCTTCTCGTAGTCTCCATACATTCACTTGACCATTTATGACATGTGATAGAAGACCATATGGAATTTTTTCTCTTGTTCATAACGCTTTTCCTCTTCATCCATCTTCTTCCTTTGGGATGCATGACCAATCTCTAGGTTGAAAGTCTTAAGTGTTCCTTCACCCTGTTTATGCTTGGTCCTAGTAAGCATTAACACTCAACAATTCAAGTCAAATATTACTGCTCTGATACCTACATGATCCGAGATCTTTTCATCAATGTGACTTATTAAAGAATTGTATTAAATGAGCATAAATTGAAGTGCAACATAAAGAAGGAAAATCTCAATAATAAAGAGACATAAGCATCAAATCTGAACACAAAAAACTTGATAACAGAGCTCGTCCCTGATGGACTACGTCTCTGGGTCCTGCTCTCAAATGGGGAGGCCTTTTTATTAACACAACAAAAGAATTTGGAAAAATACATAAGTATACCTCATTCTAGAATTAAGCTGCAGAAATTTTGCTCAGATCGAAAAAAAGACAGCACCATTGAATTTGTAGCTTCGAATTACCCAAAAATGATTGTCTCCATGCCTCAATCTGACTCTGGCACTCTTAGGCCCATGAGAAATATCGTATCGGTTTTTGTGCCTGCAACCTAAAATTAATTCTCTGAAATCTTCCTCGTAAAATGTGTTTGTCCGTACTTTCAAGCGCCCTCCTCCCATGCATTGGCAGTTTTCATTTTTAAATTAAAAGTTGGGTGGATTGAAAAATGGGGTTATTTGGCCTAACGGTTATCGGAGGCTATGTTAAGGCGTTGGTTGCGGAGGTCACGGGGTCGAACCCACAGGCCTGCCCCTTTTGGCTATAAGTTATAACAAACATATATGGTGGGCTAAACACCGCCAATTTTGGAGATTTTGTCATTTAAATTTGTCGAAGCCTGGATATAATGGAGGTCGGGCACCAAATTTGGTGGAACCTCCACCATATTTGGTGGACTATACTTTTTTTAATTTTTCAAATTTGGTTATGGGCCCTTATTGGGCATTTTCCCGCTACCACATGGCAGCCCATGACTGGGCCATGTGGCGGCCATTCATTGGCACACATCACCTACTTACATAGTCACTGCCATGTCACCTCCTACCTGTTCAAATCTCCATATCAATTGTTAGGTGGTTGTATGGATGCCACATGTATGCCACATCCTGTATGGCCTACCACGTGGCACTTTTTCATTGTTCCACATACCGACTAGAAAATACCAAAAATGGGTGACATGTGGTAGCTTCTGGTGTTGCCATGTCATCATGACATGTGTCGATCTCTGACTGTGCCATGTACCCTCTACAGACGTTGATGTCATCTGTACTGATGTTGACATCAATTGTATGGATGTTGACTCATCCCTGTTGACTGGGCTAGGTTGACCAAAACTTTGACTGTGAATATATTTCGATCCGTAACTCTATTTGACAAACCATTTACACCGTTGGAAATCTTGGGACGTGATCTTCGCGATGATGGAAATTTTGTGACTTTTGAGGACTTTGAATTTTTGCCTTTTCTCCACCTATTGAGGCCATTCTGAGCTTCCTAAGGAACTTCTGAGAATTATGAGTTATCCTTAGGCCTCCCTGGATCCCTCTAGATCATCCAACGGCCCACCAAATTAAGAAAGTAACCCATAGTTCTTCAGGCGAAGGAGGAGATAAGAACCCTCCTTCGGGGAAAATTGAAAGCTCCCACAAGCTTTCCTTGAGGAAGAAAAGAAAAAACATTGTGCAAGAAGAGGGACCTCGAGCCGAAAGAGATATCAGCGAGCTCCCCTCAAGAATATGGAACTCGATATTGATATTGAAAACAATTTCCCCAACGTTGATCATCCTAAGGACATGTCTCACTAGAATCCTCTGATGGAAATAATTGAGAGCAAGACATTCGATAAAGAAAAGTCTTTTGTATTTCAGAGCGTTTTTTTTTTACAACGAGTCCAATAATTTAATTATTGAGAAAAGAGATGTAAATAATAAAAAGGGGAAATATCATTCAAAGGTTAACCTACAAAATATGTGGCCTTCCCAGATTTCCCAAATTCACCGAGCAACTGGAGATTCTCTAGATGATTCTATTGGATAAAACAACTAAATGCATGCTGGAAGGAAAAGGTTAAGAACTTGAATATTATTGTCCAAGCATGTAGCCATACCATAACTAGGAGAGAAGAATTATTCAAAAGGATGATTGAGATAGACCTGCTCGGGAGCACCAATGAGGTCCAAGACCCCAAATTGATTCTCAACTCGTTGTTCCTAACCAAGAAAGCATTTGATGAACAACTTGAGATCTTTAAAGGGTTATCATTTGAAAATTTCTATGGCATTCTTGAGTATAGTGAAGATGACGTGGAAAATTGGCTAGTCAACTATTCAATGAAAAATCAAGATATTGAAGAAGCTTTGCGGATATTTCTATTGATCTAAGGGACTTGGAGGGATATCTCTTCAATATAAAAATACGGCATGAAATCAACATGGCACCAATGAGAATCTACATTGAGGAGTGGTTTAAAAAGGTTGTGGGAAAACTTATCGATGAAGGGAAAAAGGCAGTTGAGACGGTTCCTGTAACCGTCAATGAAATCCATAAAAGGACATCAGCGAGAAAGTGACAAAGAGGATATACCATCATAGTAAGTTCATATTGATCACATCTTTCTATCTTTATCAAGTTCTTCATAAAGTTACTCCACCTATTTAAATAGAAA
>ML797572.1:173414-185381 GCA_009831015.1 Picea engelmannii
GTGTGTGTGTGTGTGTGTGTGTGTGTGTGTGTGTGTATGTATATATGTATATATGTATATGTATATGTATATGTATGTATGTATATTCTTCTTGGAAATCGTTATCGCGGGATTTGTACTTGTGAAAATCCCACCACAAGATCCCCAAATATTGTGTAACTATGGAATATCCTACCATTGTCAGCTCAGTAATAACTTCCTCATTTTAGTGATGGAAGAGGTCCACCATAAGGGAGGCTTCTTTAGTGACCTCAAGGGATCAAATAGCAAGTACTGTAGCCAAGTCTATCGCCCCCTCTCTTGATCACTGAAAGATTGGTCTAGGTCAATGAAAGATAAGAGGTGTGAAGTTGTTTGAGTACCTACTTGGAACAAGAACACTTTGTAGCATATATGTAACAATTTCCGAGCTAAATTATTTAAGAATAACCTCTTATGACACTACAAAAGATAAGTTGCAATGGATGATACAAATTTGTAGTAGTAAACAATTATATAACATCAGTAAATGATTTGTAACAACAACAACAATAAGTGATCAGAAATGCAATTGACCATGAAAACTTAACATACATCCTATTAGCACCAGAAATCACCTCTGGATTGCAGCAGAGGTAACCCTAATACCCATCAGTTTTATATGTCACAATGAATGAATAAGGTTGGTTGAATGGGTGCAGACCCAAGAGAATATCGCTTTAACTCATAATCCCAGACCAGGCAAAGCATAAGAAAGTGAGGTCTTGATCTAACTCCAATCAAGAAGTTGAATTTAAAATGAGCAGAGGGAATACTTGGTGAGAAAATGTAAGAGTCTACTATGGACATCCGGTCTTCCAGCAGCCTAAGGAAGAAAAGCTTCAAGAACAAGATCCTCTTGGACCCGAAGCTTCAGAAACTAAGATATGCCTAAAAGACATAGTTATAATAGCACGATGATCAAACCTACATCACAATGCTACTGTAACAACTTTACTAGATCCTCCAATTCTGAGCTACTTAGTGTAAGAGGGAAAAGATAACACATGAAACTAATTAAAACTGGCGAAAATATTGCAGTGATCAAACCTTCTTCACAACAACATAACTACCCTCGACTGGATCCTTCAATTCTGAGTGTTTAAACACAGTTGTTTACATAGATACGAAAGAAGCTGACTTTCATTAAACAAGAAGTCTCAAATACAAATGCATAACCAGAGGAACCAGTGCTTCCTCAAAACTTTACAATACGGGAGCCTAGCTCAACCATCGACCGCTACAAAATATAAAAATTGAGTATATATACTCAAAAATTCTAACGGCCCCCAGAGAAACGAACGAACCACTGCATTCAAATCTCTGTGTATCCTCCTTTTGTTGTCAAACTGCACTTGTCTTCCTCTGTCATATGTGAAATTAAAATAGTATGGGCTTTGCAGGAAAACCCTTTTACAGAGGAGTTATGGGTTGTCAGCTAGCCGCCACGATCATCCTTTCATGCTTTCCATTTATGTGATGAAACGAGGTTTCAACCACCATCCCCCACTTTCATTAATTGTCTTTATTGGGATCAGGATGAGCCATGACATCCATGAATGCTCTAGGTGATTCCCATGACTTTGTCGAATTAATCCCAACGCCTCGAGCCCTACCGCTCTCCTTCTGTAATCAATACAGGCACTTTCGGCCCTTGGCACAGCTCTTATCCATCGTTCCACACGACCTCGGGCCATGACCCTGCGCTTATCCCCTATAAAATTTTACGGCTTCTCATTTCAAAAGTTTTCACTCCCCTTGATTTCAAAAATCCGGATGCCCGAAATCGCGAAAATGGCCCGTCTGGATCGACGGTTAGATTTTCGTTGAACTTGACAGCCAAAATCATTTGCTCGAACAATCTCAGTGGCTTGTTGCTTGACAGGCACCTTCCCTTTCTTTATGTCTCTACTCCCATATGATCATGAGTTGGGACCCTATACTTAACCAAATAACATTTCGGGACTTCGCATATCGAGAGTTCTCACTCCCCTTGATTCACAACATCACGATGCCCGAAATCGCAAAATGGTCATATCTAGATCGACGGTCGGATCAACTCTAAAATTGACGGCCAAGATTGCTTCCATGAAGACCCCATGTCACCAGCTGTATGCAAAAGGTGCTAATATTCTTCCCAGACCCACACACCATAGGGCCACGGACTATGACCATGGGCCCAAACTTTGAGCGCTTCACGATTTCGCGTGTCGGGAGTTTGCGCTGTGCTCCATGCTCGAACCTCCGATATGCGAAATCACAATTTCACATTATCTACTACCACGTGCCCCTCTACTTTAGACGACCCAGATCAAATTTTCATTGTGGGACCACATACCGTTGGCACTCCTGGGAAGACTTTTCTTTGGTCCCGATCCTGCGCCACGCATCCAATGGAATGGACGGCCTTGATTATTTCACGATTTCGCATGTCACAAGTTTTCAAGACTCATCCTCCTACTTTCCCGACTCATGAAATCGCAAAAAGATGACCCAATGGTCTAGATCTCTCCCTTGATCAATGACTCAGATCATTTTGTGATTTTGCATTTCACGAATCCTCGTAACTCTGGCCTTTGACCTTTCTGACTCACAAAATCATGAATATGTCTGATGTTATTCCTCATGTAACCCCGTGATCATGATTTCCCAATGGTCTCCTATCTAATTTATCTGATGGATCCGACGGTTGAGACTGAGCCTGTGCTTGATGGCTTTTCGTCGATCGGATATGTGTGCGCCTTTGCATAATTGCGCCCCGACTTTGGATAAAAATGCATATGGTGGGTTTTTTAAACCCCTTTTCTTGAATTTGGTCACCCAATGTCCAACTTTAAAGGAAAAACATCCCCTTGCAGGAATAAGTTCTAACACATCCACTAGAACATTACCCAATTGTTAGATGCAATTTATGAATGAGTTAGGCCACCTTTACATGAGTGTATGAAGCAAATTAAAGTGTTTTCAAATGGATGTAGCAAACTTTTACAACAATAGAAATAAATATAATGAGTTTGTGTAACACCCCTATTTCCCCCAGTCTGTAATTATAAGTGTTATTATGGAAAAACAATAAGCCAACCCATGGGTGATCCAGGATAAACAATGGACCTTGATAGATTTTGTAATATTTTTGTATATAGACAAATATGTTTGGTTTTTAATAAAATAGAGAATGTTGAGTTACTATTGAAGGGATGGCCTTCATAGGTTACAATGTCATGAGAGGAGTGGGTGAGAGGTAGGCCATCACTGTTTTGAAATGAATCTCCCAGGCAGTACCATGTGTAATTAAAATTATATGGATCTGAATTATCCTCGGCCCTAGAAACTAATTATCAGTCAAGATAGTAGTTGGAATAATTCTCGAAGAAGTTAAGAACGGATGGGAAAGTACCTTCAAGAAGTTTGTAGCACGATCCACGAGGTCCTGAGGGAAGAAGACAAGAATAAAAGGGGGAGAGAAATGGAATAAGGGCTTACCCAGAGAAACATCTTGTGAAATTCCTCACGTGACATTGTATCCTGGCTCGGGGTTGGTTGGTTGTAGTGAAGTTTAACGCAACCTTTCCTACGGTTGGGTGGAGAGAGTTTCTCTCTACAACAGTACTCAACATATCTCAATTTTTTGTAGATAAGTGTCTCGTCCACCTCTATGTATTGACTTGATTATATGTATGGTTAAATGAATAGTATAACATTTAGATGGAACTGTTTCATCTGCAAATCAAATTGTGTATTTTGGAGATACCAGAAATTGCGCATAATGCTTAATTTTGTGAAGAGTTTTACATTATTGCTTGTGAATACTTCATGTCTTGTGAGAATTATTTATGAATTTATGCCTGTGAATAAATTTGTGTGCCTAGTATATTGGAAAGGATACAAATATTTATGGTTTTTATGCACGTGTATAATTCAAGGTCTTTGTACTAACCTGAGGGGAGATACATCCCTACTCACTATGTGTATCATTGTAATCCTATGGCATATGCATGCACTCTCATATATATATATATATATATATATATATATATATATATATATATATATATATATATATATATATATATATATACATATATATAATTCAAGGTCTTTGTACTAACCTGAGGGGAGATACGTCCCTACTCACTATGTGTATCATTGTAATCCTATGGCATATGCATGCACTCTCATGCATATATATATATACCATGTGTGCCACGACGTTGGAATATCTGACCTCAACCAGTATTTCAAATAATAGGGTATTGTGAAGAAGCCCTGAGGAAATCATGGGGTACCTTGGTCAAGCACGAGCACCCTCGAGGCTTAGTAAGACTTGAGAAAGACTCGAAGAAAGGTATCCACAAAATGTCTAAGCCTAGGCGTAGACTATTAAGTCAGTGGAGAAACCCTAATTTGTTTCAAAAGAATCATGACCATGGATTTGGCATGATGAATAAAATAGGGCCATTTATCGGGACGTGGTCGAGATGCAACCTCAACCATCGATTGGGCTAAAGGGAAATATCTTTAACCTTCATCTACACTAATCACAAATACCTACTTCAAAATTAACAAGGGTCGTTGATCTGTCAGGGAGTGAGCGTGGGCAATCTTGGACCGTTGGGTCCATGGAAAGTGACGATTATAGCCTCCTGTTTAGAATGACCTTGGAAGCCCGAGGGATGATCTAGACTGTCCATCGGGGTGAGGTCGCAATGAAAACTCCACCAAATATCTTGGTGAATCTTGTTGGAACGGAACTAAGGGAAAAAGGTGACTTCATCACGATGTACCCTATTGACTAGCATCACCACGTGTCCTAATGGAAGGAGGTCGTGTGTCACCCTAAGAAGGGTCCATGCGTCACATAGTTTTGGCAGAATTAGAAAAGGACCCGCAAGGAATATGGATGCCATGTGTCAAGTGGTAGGTATGACATGTACCACCCCACGTGTCATACCACATTTCGATAGAAGATGGAAAAAAGACTAAGTGTTGAAACCTTTCAGACTCATGAACACTAGTATCGTAGAATATTATCTCCGTGAGTCTAGGAGTTTATGAAAGGGAAAATGACTAAGTGTTGAGACCTTTCGGACTCATGAAATCTAGTATCTTATAATTCCACCTCCGCGAGTCCATGATTTCTTGATTCCGTGAAGGGAAAAACGACTAAGTATTGAGACCTTTCAAACTCATGAACACTAGTATCGTAGAATATTACCTTCACGAGTCTGCGAAGGGAAAAATGAATAAGTATTGAGACCTTTTGGAATCCTAAATGGTAGTATCATAGAATATTACCTCCATGAGTATGCAAGTCCACGAAAGGGAAAAACGACTAAGTGTTGAGACCTTTTGGACTCATGAAAGCTAGTATCTTAGAGTATTACCTCTGCGAGTCTGTGAAAGGGAAAAACAACTAAGTCTTGAGACTTTTCAGACTCATGAAAGTCAAGGTCATAGAGTTCCACTTCTGCGATTCCGCAAGTCCGCGAAGGGGAAATAATGGCTAAGTGTCGAGATTTTACGGACGGACTTGTGAAAGGAAAATTATATAGATATATGGCCAAGAGTCTGTGAATCTATGATTCTGTGAATAAAAAGGTGTTGTCATCGGAGAGTCCTTGAGTAAGAAAATAACATTAGAGATGTGAACATAAGAAAGTAAGACAGGTTAGATAAACCGAGAAAAAAATTGAACACCCCACCCCTTAGAAGCCTTTAAGGGGTCAAGTATGTTACAAAGTGGTATCAGATCAGGAAATTACACTTGGCCTACTTAGTCTCACGAAGGAGTTGAATAAGTTCTATTAGAAAATTATAAAGGGAAGGTTATACTTCACTACCCTATTTAAAAGGACCTACTAATACCAGTTGGGTGACCAAGTACTTAGGCCTTTGAGTGCATAAACCTTTGTTGACCAAAAGGTAATTTCTTCAGGATATAACATGGGGTTGAGGGGTGGTAATAACACCTCCCATAAAGATGCAACTATGGCCTTAGTGATGACCACATGTTCACCTTAGTTAACTCACATGTGACTTATGTGGGCACTTCTCGTCAGAACCGTCGACCCTTTAATGTAAGTCATGACCACTTTCATGTTGTATAATGGCGTGGACCATTGATCTAACCGTAATCAGTGATCACAATTTAAAAACTTACCCACCCATATTTTGACCATGGAAACCCCTCCAAACTTGGTTGAGACTGTGAGAAGTCTCAAGGCAGAGATGCAAATCTTTAAGGCTAACAATGACCGGCAAATGAAGGAGCAGGAAAAATAGACCAAGATAAATGCAGTGCTACTGCAAAGTCTGTCAAAAGTACAACAACAATTGCAACATGGGCCAACCACCAGCAACATGAACAAACACCAGCCTGAGAAAACCCATAGTTTACTTGAAATGCATAGGCATGAACCTGAAAACAACAATGCAAGAAGAAACCCTCTCAAGAAGGCTCTTCGTGGAGACAATACGCATACCAAAATAAAAATAAAATTCATCTAAGGATTTCTCTAGGGAAGGAGTAGAAAGCTCCACGGAACTTTCTAGCAGTAAGACCAGTTCCCATTCCTAGAAGAAGGGGAAGAAAATGAAGTACTCTAAGGGCAGGAACCCCAAGGAATTTAATAAATCCAAGCCACCTACTTTTGATGAGGAAATCAAAAAAGGGGAAGAGGCAGAAGCTTGGATATTGGGCCTGAAGAAGTATTTAATAGTTCATAATTACTCTGAGAACTTGAAAGCCTAAATAGTTATATTCAATTTGAATGGAAAGGCCTCTATCTAGTGGGAAGACCTTAGGAATGTAAAAGGAATATGGGAAAAGGGGTTGTCATGGAATAAGTTTGAGAAATACTTCAAGAAGAAGTACCTTTCTGAGTGGTACTATGATGAAAATATGGAGTTCCATCAGCTCAAATTAGGACAACTCACTATAGATGAATACATCAACAATTTCTAGAACTTATGAGGTGTGTACCTTACATAAAGGATGAAAAAGTAAATATGTTGTGATTTCTAAGTGGATTGCCTTAGTTCTTCTAGAACAGGATTGAATTTGATGATCCTAAAACCCTAGAAGACTCCATTCAGAAGGCTAGATAATTTTATGAGAAACTCAACCACAAAACAGAACCCCCCAAGGAATGGAAGAAGAAAAATAAAATAGGATTCAAGAAGATGGGAGTTAAACCCTCAAGGTTCAATCATTTTGGGAAGAATCCCAGGATGGGATTCCCTACCAAAAGTGTGAATCAACATAACTTCCCATCTCAAGGTGGAGATAAGACTATTGGATCAGCCTCATGTAGGATTGAAAGCACAAAGAAGGAACCATTGAAATGTTGGGGATGTGGACAAGAACACATGTTGATAGATTGTCCTCATAGGAATCTAAACAACAAGGGAGTTTACAACGTCCAATAGGTTACCACAGTCGACGATGTGGTCAAAAACTTACCAAAAATCCATGCAGACTTGGACAATATATAAGAACACCACCAAGCATCGGTGGTGGAAATGGAAGGTATGGTCACCAACCATCTTATTTATATTCTAATTGACCCTAGTTCTAATCTTATTTATATTTCTCCTCAAACAGTTGAGAAGTGTAAATTACATCTAGCAAAACATGCTAAGCCATGGCTGGTATAGCTAGCCATGGGAACAAAAAGAAGGGTAGCAAGGGTCATAATAGCATGCTCAATCATCTTGAATGGGTTGCCCAACCAAGCCACCTTAAACATCCTTCCTCTAAGATCATACGACATGTTGATTGGAATGGATTGGTTGGCTTCCCCTAAAGCTAAACTTGATTGTTATAACAAAACATTAGAATGTGAAGATGACAAAGGGGAGAGAAGAACCTTACAGGGAATTCAAAAACCTATCTCAGTAAGAAAGATATCAGCCATCCAAATGAATAAGTATTGTAGGAAGGGGTGCCCTTTGTATCCAATACAAGTATTAGATTTTGTTAAGAACCAAAAACCAAGCCTAGAAGAGTACCCTATACTGAAATAGTTAAGAAATGTGTTTCCATAAGAGGTACCAAGGTTACCTCCCAAGAGATATATTGATTTCTCAACAGAGCTTGTACTTGGAGTAGTGCCAATGTATATAGAACCCTATAGGATGATTACCCCAGTGTTAGTTGATCTCAAATTGCAACTGAAGGAAATGTCAGACAAGGGGTACATTCGGTCTAGTGTGTCTCCTTGGGGAGCACCAGCCTTATTTGTAAAGAAGAAGGATGACACACTCAGGTTGAGCATAGACTATAGGAAACTAAATAAAATGACAATTAAGAACAAGTACTCCCTTCCTGGGATTTATGACTTATTTGACCAATTAAGAGGTGTCACCATATTTTCCAAGATTGATTTGAGATTCGTATATCATCAAGTTCGAATCAAGGATGAGGACATCTATAAAACCACATTTGGGACAAGGTATGGACACTATGAATTTGTGGTGGTGCCATTTGGTCTCACAAACGCACCAACCACTTCCATGTGTTTGATGAACAATGTATTCAACAAGTTCTTGGATAGATTTGTATTATTTTTTATTGATAGCATCCTAGTTTACTCAAGGAGTAACGAAGAGCATGAAGAACACCTAAAGTTAGTACTCCAAGTAATAAGAGATCACAAGCTCTATGCTAAGCTTAGAAAGTGTGACTTTTTTCAAAGGAAAGTCCATTATTTAGGCCATGTTATCTCTGAGAAAGGGGTAGCAGTTGACCCTNAGCATGAAGAACACCTAAAGTTAGTACTCCAAGTAATAAGAGATCACAAGCTCTATGCTAAGCTTAGAAAGTGTGACTTTTTTCAAAGGAAAGTCCATTATTTAGGCCATGTTATCTCTGAGAAAGGGGTAGCAGTTGACCCTAATAAGATCAAAGCCATTATAGATTGGCCCACACCCATGGATGCCACTAACATTAGATCATGCATCGGATTAGCAGGATACTATAGGAGATTCATAAAAGGATTTTCTAAGATTGGTCATCTCATCACTTCACTATAGAGAAAGGGGGTGAAACATATTTAGACAGTAGAATGTGAGGGAAGTTTCTAGTAGTTAAAACACCTCTTAACACATGCCCCCGTACTGAAAATTGCAGACCCAAACAAGGAATACTCAGTGTGCATCGATGCCTGCAAAGAGGGGCTCGGAGGAGTCCTCATGTAAGAGGGACATGTAATATGTTATGAATCCATAAAATCAAGTAAACATGAAATAAATTATGTAACCCATGACCTGGAGCTAGTTCCCATAATGCATGCTTTAAAAATGTGGAGGCACTACCTCCAAGGCAGACGGTTTGTCCTCATGACCGATCATAGTGGTTTGAGGTATTTATTTGACCACCCCAAGCTAAATGTTAGGCAAGCTAGGTGGATGGCTCTTATCAGTGAGTTTGAATTTGAAATCAAACACATCGAAGAAAAATAAAACCGAGTGGTTGATGCTCTCAGTAGAAGTATGAAGGTAATTCATTTAGCATCCATGAGTACTTATGAGACAGGCCTCGAGGAAAGAGTTAAAAGTGCACATGAGGTAGATAAGTTCTTCAAAACCATGAAGATACACCTGGAGCAAAAGCTCACCAGAAGGAAGAATGCAAGTTATCAACTGGCAAGGGATGGCCTACTAACATACAAAGGGATGGTGTATATCCCAACTTGTGACACTTTAAAAAATTTCATATTGGATGAATTGCACAAAATACCATATGTTGGTCACCCTGGTTAGCAGAAGATGATTACAGCCCTTAGGAAACTATTTTATTGCCCAAGAATGAAAAAGGACACAACTTATTATCTGGATAAATGTCTAGAGTGCCAATAAGTCAAGGTAGAACACCAAAACCCAGTGGGGCTATTGCATCCCCTACCTATTCCAGAATGGAAATGAGAAACCATTTCCATGGAATTCATCACCAGTCTACACAAAACAACCAAGCAAAATGATGCCATCATGGTAGTTGTGGATAAATTGAGAAAGGTTGCCCACTTCATCTTAGTAAAATCCATTTGCAAGGAAATAGACATTGCCATCATCTTCATGAAAGAAATATTCAGACTGGATGGGATGCCCAAGGAAATCATATCTGATAGGGATGCCAAATTCACCTCAGAATTTTGGAAGTCCTTGTTCACTGGTTGCGGAACACAATTGTTGTTTAGTACAACCTACCACTCTCAAACTAATGGAAAAACAGAGAGGGTGAACCAAATATTAGAAGACATGTTAAGGATGCATGCAATGCATCAACCCAAGAAATGCGAAGACTATATACCCCTGGCAGAATTTGACTATAATAATGGATACCAAGAATACTTGAAAATGGCCCCTTTTGGGGCCCTCTATAGTAGAAAATGCAATATTCCAATCAGCTAGGATAATCCAATAGATAGGGTTACCCTTGGTCCTGAAATATTAATGGAACTAGAAGAACAAATGACCCAGATAAAGATAAATTTGAAGGTGGTCCAAGACCGACAGAAGAGTTATGTAGATAACAAAAGAAGTCATAAAGAGTTTAAAATAGGAGATCATGTGTATCTCCGAATCAAACCAAGGAGAATATCCTTAAGAATGGGAGCATGTGCTAAGCTAGTGCCCAAATTTTGTGGCCCTTATGAAATTTTGGACAGAGTGGGACCTGTAGCCTATAAGTTGGTCTTGCCCCCACAGTGAATGCACATAATGTGATCCATGTTTCCTTATTAAAGAGATATATACATGACACTACTCACATAATTGATTGGTCTATGATACAGGTGGAGTCAAAGGGAGAGTACCAACCAGAGATGCAATGCATCCTAAACATGAGAGAGATATCTCTCAGGAACATAACCATCACCCAGGTCAAGGTGCAATGGAAACACTTTAGTCCCGATGAAGCGACTTGGGAAATGGAGAATTCCATGAAACATACATACCCTTTTTTTGTTCACTGTTGAATATGGAATTTTTGAGTTAAATATAACACCAAGGGCGGTGTTCCTTTAAGGGGGAGGGGATTGTAGCACCCTTGTTTCCCCCAATCTGTAATTATAAGTGTTATTATGGAAAAACAATAAGCCAACCTATGGGTGATCAAGGATAAACAATGAACCTTGATAAATTTTGTAATATTTCTATATATATACAAATATGTTTGGTTTTTAATAAAATAGAGAATTTTGAATTACTGCTAAAGGGATGGCCTTCACAGGTTACGATGTCATGAGAGGAGTGGGCGAGAGGGAGGCCATCACTATTTTGAAATGAATCTGCCAGGAAGTACCTTGCGTAATTAAAATGATATGGATCTGAACTGTCATATGCCCTAAAATCTTATTATCATTCAAGATAGTAGTTGGAATAGTTCTCAAAGGAGTTAAGAATGGATGGGAAAGTACCTTCATGAAGTTTCTAGCACGATCCCCGAGGTCCTAAGGGAAGAAGACAACAAGAAAAGGGGGATAGCAAGAGAAAAATAACTTACCTGCAGAAACATCTTGTGGAACTCCTCTCATGACATCGTATCCTGGCTCGGGGGTGGCTGGTTGTAGTGAAGTTTAACGCAACCTTGCCTATGGTTGGGTGGAGAGTGGTTCTCTCTACAACAATACTCAACATATCTCAATTTTCAGTAGATAAGTGTCTCGTCCACCTCTGTGTATTGACATGATTATGTGTATGGTTAATTGAACAGTATAAGATTTAGATAAAACCATTTTATTTGCAAATCAAATTATGTATTCTAGAGACACCATAAATTGCGCATAATGCTTAATTTCGTGAAGAGTTTTGCATTCTTGCTTGAAAATACTTCATGTCTTGTGAGAATTATTTATGAATGTATTATTGTGAATAAAGTTGTGTGCTTGGTATATAGGAAAGGATACAAATCTTTATGGTTGTTATACACATGTATAATTCAAGTATATA
>ML797573.1:0-16332 GCA_009831015.1 Picea engelmannii
CATGTGCACCACTCCAGTCCTGGCCCTTCCTGATTTCACAAAGACCTTTGTCTTGGAATGTGATGCTTCAGGGAAAGGAATTGGTGTTGTCCTTATGCAAGAGGGTTGGCCTTTGGCCTTTACCAACAAGCAACTATTTGAAAGAAATCTGGGCAAATCAATATATGGAAAGGAAATGTTAGCTATTGTGCATGTCATTGATATGTGGCACCCTTATCTATTGTGACAACGCTTCCAAATTAAGACAGACCATCAAAGCCTCAAGTATTTTCTAGAACAACACATTTCCTCCCCGGAGCAACAAAAATGGGTGACTAAGCTCTTTGGATATGATTATGAGATCATTTACAAGAAAGGAAAATATAATGTGGTTGTAGATGCACTTTCCCAAAAATATGAAGATGAAGGATCCCTTTTTTCTCTTTCCTTCATTGTACCAGTTTGTCTCCAAGTCGTTCTCTAGGAATGGATACAAGATCCCAAAAGTTCACATCTGATCCAACAATTGCAATCCAATGCTCCAACTTCTCCAGGGTACTCTTGGCTCCATGATGAGCTTTGATACAAAGGCCGTTTGTATTTAATTAAACAATCAAAGCTTAAATCCACGGTACTTTCTGAGCTTCATGCTACACCCACAACAGGGCACTCAGGATTCACCAAAACCTATGACAGGGTCAAACGTTCTTTTTTCTGAGATGGTATGAAACAAGACATTCATAATTTTGTCACTGGCTGTGATGTGTGTCAATGAAACAAGGGATAAACAATCAAATATCTGGGCACACTACAACCGCTTCCGATTTCCCCTGCTATTTGGAGGGATATCTCTATGGATTTTATTATAGGCTTACCTAAATCAGGAAATAAATCAGTCATCATGGTGGTTTTTGATTTCCTTTCTAAGTATGCTCATTTCTGCGCTCTTCAACACCTATTTACAACATCCACGGTGGCTCAAATTTTCATGGATCAGGTCTTCAAGCTTCATGGCATGCCGCACTCTATTTTTTCTGATCGTGACCCAACTTTCACAAGAAAGTTTTGTCAAGAACTGTTCAAGCTACAAGGCACCCAATTGCATCTCAGGACAACTTATCATCCCCAGACTAATGGTCAAACATAAGTTGTCAACAAGTGTTTGGAAACATATTTGAGGTGTTTTGCAATGGAAAATAAAAATCAGTGGGTTCAATGGTTACCCCTAGCTGAATGGTCATACACCACTTCATACCATACAACTACACACATGAATCCTTTTGAAGCGGTATATGGACATAATCCACCTTCAGTTCTCTCATACCTACTGGGTGTCTCAAAGGTCCAGGCGGTTGACCAAACACTTATAGTTTGAGAGGCTATTCTTAGTACTCTCAAAGAGAATTTGGTCATGGCACAGAATCACATGAATCAACAAGCAGATCAAGGTCACCCTGAACACCAATTTGCAAAAGGGGATCATGTGTTTCTTCGAATGCAACCTTACAAGCAACATTCCCTCAAGGTCGAGCATTGTCAGAAGCTAGCACCAAAATTTTATGGTCCTTATACCATTCTCAAGTGTGTAGGATAGGTGGCCTATCAGTTAGCTTTGCCCAGTCATTCGAAGCTACATCCTGTTTTTCATGTTTCATGTTTAAAGAAGGCGATTGGAACTAAGTGCCAAATTCAAACCAACCTTCCCGATTTAGCCAAAGAAGGATCGATTTGGCTACAACCACAAGCATTTTTGACCAGCGTGAGAGTCACCTACATTAGAGAACCATCAAGGAAGTGTTAGTCCAGTGGAAAGATACAACTCCAACAGATTCCACTTGGGAACCAACTACCATTCTGCAACAATTTCCACATCTCAAGCCTTGAGGACAAGGCTATTTTTAAGGGGGAGGACATGTTAGGGTCCTAACCCACACATAGGTAGATCAATATATTTGGATGTAATAAAGGTCAATATTAATAAGGCCTTGCAATAAAATAGAATAAGTTGAATGTAAGAAGACCTAGTAGAATCTTCCGCTTCTAGAAGGATCTTCCTCTAGATTCTTCTTTTGATAGACATATTTAGCATAAATAGGAGTTGAGGGTATGATAACCGCAGCTTGGATATTATTGTAATAAAGCTTTGCTCTACTAGAGGTTTCCCCCTCGAAGAGGCCCACGAACATTTCTTTCAGAATCAAAGTGTTATTTCTGTTGTTATTCCTATATCATTTTAGTGCTATTGTGGTGATTGTTCTAGTTATATTGTTATTATTCTGCCATTTCTAGCATTTTATTTCTGTTCTGCATACTTTTTATATTTGGTATATTACAAATTTAACGTATGAATATTATAATTTCTACAATTTTTTGAACTTGACCAATCCGAAAAAGTTGCAGATTTTAAACATGTTTAGTGAGACTCCATGTATGTGCCTTAATTTGGATTTAAAAGTAAAATATAAAAATACCCTTTTGAAGAGGAGAGTGAAAGGTTCTGTAATATAAATTCTTCATAATTGTTTACTATGTATTATTGCAAATATTAAATTTTCGTTTTATTGGATCATTATGTCATCTAAAAAGAATATTCATACATCTTTTTATAAAATTAACTAAAATGACTAAAAAACAATTAAATTGAATACAAATTGTATCAAATGAAAGTAGATTCAATTCTAAAAATGTTGGTACTAGTTCTCAAACCATAGTCACAATATTTTAAGGAGCCTGCTCCTTCTGAAGTTGGAGTAAGCTGAAGTGAATACATACTTTTATGAAAAATACCATAGATACAGGTTTTCGACCGAACTAATAGTTCGACCGAAAGTTAGTCTTTTTTGGTTGAAAGTTAGTTTTAACGGAAGAAAAAAAAAAAAAAATCATCTAGTTGCACTAGGTGGCACACCATTAGAGGGTGTCATTAGATTTAACTTTCAACCGAATTTTTTTTTTCGGCCGAAATCTTTTTCAACCCAAAAAATTGAATTGTTTGGCCAAAAAAATGTTGTTAGCAATTTTCATGACCTGATTCTCACGAAAGTATTACCCACATTTGTAATTTTACCCACTGATATTTATATATTATAATTCATTGTTTTTTTACAAATTTTCAATTAATTATTTCAAAATCAAATGTTTTTTTATAATAATATTGTTTTATATTTATGTTATTGCATTGATGCATTATCCAACCAATTAAACCTCTATTATTTGTATCAATGCAAATCATTCACATATTATTTATTCAGGAACACGACATTTTTCAACATTAAACAATGCAATGAAATAAGAAACCCATTTTATTATATATGAATAAAATATCCATTGTCATACAAAAAGGGACAACGTAATGGTCTAATACAATAATCAAATTACAACGAATTTGTAATTGTTACACTTATTGGTAACATGTCCTCATGAAATTGGGACAATATGTCAAGTACATTAAACAAAATCCATGATTTTCATAGACACATATTCTAAAACATACAACTTGTAGTAACATTCGATTATATTGATTGTCATTCATCAGTTGAACTGTTGACATTGCTTGCGTTGCGTACATGCCTCATTTATTCATCATTTGTAGGTGATATTGTACTTTGATTTTTTAACATAATATTTTCTTGATGATCGACTTATTTTTTATGTTCTCCCCCTTCATCTTCCATCCGAAAACATATAAATAAATTGTAATATATATATATATATATATATATATATATATATAGTAGAATCTACATGATTTCGTAAATAAAAAAAAATACCTTAGCACCAAGTCTTTCATAAGAAATACAGATTCTTTCGAAGCCATGCTTTATGAATTCTCTCAAAATCTTCTCTGATGTTTGCATTCCATACTTTGTTTCCTGCATGTTTAATATGCCATGACAAAGCATAGTCGATATAATCAATATAAAATTTTCTTATTTTTTCATAAATTATAAAACACGGAAAGTTAAACAACATAGATACTTACAAATTGTTCAACTAAACTTTCATTCTTCAAGATATACTCACAACCCATACTTACGCAATTTTTATCAATTCATGGGTTGGCTCCTCTTTGTATATTAGCACCTAGTAGAAGACACCCATGAACAAGTGTAAATTAATTATTTAAATATAAATATCACAACAAACATGAAATATTAAGAAAGACTGAAAACATAAATACTCACAAAGTTTGTGATCAACCATTTTATTCCTCATTGTCCTGTCTTATGTGATGAATGGATTCTATTTGTTTTTATTTTCTGCAACAAAACAATTGAAAATTATTATTTCATGCGATACTTAAATTAAATGTACAAAAAAGAATAAAAAATGATTACATACCTCTGAGGCACATTGTAGTTGGGATGGCCCCTCTTGCAACAAAATTATGTTTATTTATTTTCACATCTTCTTCTACACTTTTTTGGACATCCCTACCGACATGTCTTTATCTTCCCCTTGTTTGTCCCTTGGAATTTTCAAAATCTTCCTAGAAAAAAAAGATAGAAAATTATTATTTAAAAAAAAAATAAGAACCCGAAGCATATATTAAGATAATTCACACTGGGGTCTTAATAAAATATGTACGCACTAGAGTGCCATACATACATATACACACCGATATAGGATAACAATGCTATTGCGAAATTGAATTTTTTTTACAAATTTGTATCAATGTAAATCATCCACATATTATTTATTCTAGAATGCAACATTTTACAATATTCAACAATGCAATGAAATAATAAACCTATTTTATTATATATGAATAAGAGACCCATTGTCATACAAAAATGGACAATGTATTGGTCTATTACAATAATCAAATTGCTACCAAATTGTAATTGTTACACTTATTGGTAACATGTCCTCATGCATTTGGGACAACATGTTGAGTCCATTAAACAAAATCCATGATTTTCAGAAACACATATTCCAAAACATACAACTTGCAATAATATTCAATTATATTGATTGTCATTCAACAATTGAATTGTTGACATTTCTCAAGCTGCTTGCATGCCTCATTTTCTTTTTGTAAGTTAGTAGTATATTAGATCCTTCTGAAAAGTTACAAGACAACTATTCTAGGTGTCAATAGTGCCCAGCTGGGAAACCACTATTGGTCCTGATTCAAAAATATAATGACGCTTGTCCAAAAATATATTGCTACTTGTCCAAAATAAATGAAACTAGCCTTGCTAGGGAAACCTACTATGTCGCACAGGGCTCTAAACTAGGTGAGTTCTGATCTAAGAATAGTGGATTGTCTGTCCATTGCCATATCTAACTGAAAAAACATAGAAAAAGACTGGAAAAGAGAGAGAAATTATCAGAGACCTGGACCATAGGATGGGCCTGCAAAGACTTGCGTGTTCTTCATCTTTCCCTTGTGTCATTCTGCACTTGCCTGTTTGAGGTCTTGGAGAAAGAGTAGCAATTTTTCCACCCTACTTCTTTGATCTTCGTCCTTCATTTGCAGGTCCCTGAGGGAGGTTTTGATGTCCTACTGGCCCCTTGCTAAATCTTGCAAAGCCTCTGCAATCTCTTCCCGGTTAGCATAGTTGTGGGGATCCATCGAGGTGGAGGGAAGAGGAGACAGAGAAAAGGTGTCTTTAGAAGGGTGGTGCAGCAGGGAGAAAGTGGAGGGTAGTAGCTGAGGAGGAGGAGGAGAGGGTGGGGGGGGTGTGTATCCCAGAGAGTTCCCAAAGGCATTGAACCATTCCACCCGACACCCAAATTCGTTTGAGAGAGGTGAAATTTCTTGAGTTGCTTCAGGCTGTGGCTCTTCGAGAGAAGGAATCGTAATGGGAGGCAGAATCAGGAGAGTATCAAAATCTAGAGGGAGATCAATGTGAGGCATCTCTGTATCTGAGAGGTGGTCTGAATTGGGCATTTTCTTGCCCCTGGCGGCATACCAGGATGCGCCTCTTCTAGGTTTTCCTCTCAGGCATGGCATAAAGGGTGTTGTTGCTGGGAGGATGGAGGCGTAGATCTTGAAGATCATAAGATACATGCGAGGAAGAGGGAAAGCTATGGGAGATGAAAGATGAAGAAGGATCCTGAGTTCGGCGATAAGAGATATAGGTTCTGGATGGGTAGGTGACCATTGAGTTGACGTACTCATCTCAATGGGCGATCACAGACTGCAAATCCTCCAACTCGTGCGACTTGCTTCCTGTGTGAAGTTTCAGAAAGGTGGCGGTGATGGACCTTAAATTGTGAGGTGATATACCAGGAGAGTGATGGGACGTGCATGAAGAATGGGTTCCCGCGGGCACCAACTGGCCGACTAGATGACCAGTTGGGCTCCCCATGGCTTGTACACTCATGTTGCCTAGTGTCACCCCATCCTGGGGGCGTGCATGCCTCATTTATTCATCATTTGTAGGGTGATATTGTACTTTGATTTTTTAGCATAATGTTTTCTTGATTGTCGACTTGTTTTTTTATGTTCTTCCCCTTCATCTTCCATATACAAACATCGAAATGAATTGTAATAAAAATATCTACATTTATATGTAGTAGAATATATATGATTGCATAAATAAAAAAACATACCTTAGCACCAAGTCTTTCTTAAAAAATATACACTCTTTTGAAGCCATGTTTCATGGATTCTCTCAAAATCTCCTAAAATGTATGCATTCCATACTGTTTCCTGCATGTTAAAGCATAGTCGATATAATCAATATAGAATTTTCTTATTTTTTCATTAATTATAAAACAAGGAAAGTTAAACAACATAACTACTTACAAATTGTTCAATTAAAATTTCATTCTTCAACATATACTCACAACCCATACTTAACCCAATTTTTATCAATTCATGGGTTGACTCCTCTTTGTATGTTAGCACCTAGTAGAAGACATCCATGGACAAGTGTAAATTAATTATTTAAATATAAATATCACAACACACATGAAATATTAAGAAAGACCGAAAACGTAAATACTCACAAAGTTTGCGATCAACCATTTTATTCCTCGTTGTCATGTCTTATGTGATGAATGGATTCACATGATACTTAAATTCAATGTACAAAAAAGAATAAAAAAAATGATTACATACCTCTAATGCACATTATAGTTGGGATGGATCCTATTGCGACGAAATTAAGTTAATTTATTTTAACATCTTCTTCTACTTTTTTTTGGAAATACCTACTCACATGTCTTTGTTTTCCTCTTGATTGTCCCTTGGAATTTTCAAAATATTCTTGGAAAAAAAAGAAATAAAAAATATTATTAAAAAAAAGAGCCCGATGCATATATTAAGATAATTCACATTGCGGTCTTAACAAAATATGTACACCCAGAGTATCATACATACATATACACACCAATATAGTATAACAATGTTGTTGCGAAATTGAAAACGCTTTACCAATTTTTATATTTAGCCGATGCTTTATGAATTAAGAAAAACACGACTTCCTAAGTAATGTTTATTACACATTGTCAAGCACTGAAGAAATTTAAGAAATGAGGATTTCCATACAAAACAATGATTTTTCCATTTTAAACTCAACAATGTGCTTAGTAATAAATGCGTCCTAGTGTGTTTTTTTGTAAAATGCACACCGTTGAATGCGAAAAGGATTTTTAATAATATTTCAAATTGAAATAAAGTGGTGATGTTTACAACCAAATACACTCCGGTGTGCTTACTGTGTAAATAGTGCACCAATCACCACACAGGATTTTTTTTTAAAACAAAAAAATGACAATGACATGAGGGTTTATGATCCAATGCAATGAGTGGTTTCATTGTAATGGGTAGGGAACACCCATATAAATGATCAAACCCTATAAAGAAATTGTGCTTAGAATTTTTTTTCATGTGAAATATAGAAGGAGAAAACAAAAGAACAATCAAGAAATTAGAGCTTCCAATACTGAAGGTAAGTATGAAACCCTTTTTTTGGGGAATGCACTTAAAATTGTTTGAATCAAATAAGAGAATGATCAAGATGATTAATGGAATGAAATCATATACCTGAAATTTCTACTCTATAGATTTGTATGTGATTTACAATAGTCCCCCTCGAATTTGGCTCTTAAAAAAAAATCCACCCACCTAGAAATGTTTGCTGATAAATCTATGTTGCACAAATATCCTCTCTAAAATTCAAAAAACAATAAAAGAATGAATAGGGTTTTCCTTCATAAACACGAAAACTCAAATTCTCATTCATTTTTTCATTGTATATTTCAGCGCATTGATGATAAATGCGTGCACTATTTTTTTCTAGAAGTTACATTTTTCAGTGCGCTATTCTGTGTGCAACACACCAAGGCGATATTCATAATTCAATGGTGTGGTATGAATAACACATCAATTTATTTTGGTAATAAATTTCAAAGTATTTATAGTAAGCGCGTGTTATTTTTCTAACTTGCTTAAGTGAGTGCGATAAACAGTTTGAAATGCACCAGTGTGACATGTAATTAATAACACACCGATGAGGTGTGTAAGTAATAATGCACCATAATACAATTACATTTTCATAATTCAAATGCAAACATCTATATTTAATGTTTGTAGAGGTTTTTCTTTGCGGAGGCAATAACAAAGGTCAGTCTTCAATGCTTATGTCAATTAAACACACTGATGCGTTTTGTTTATACATATGCATTGGTGCATTTTCAAATGATAAAGCGCACTAGTGGGGGAGAGATGGAAGGGGATAAAATGAATGAGAGAGGGAGGGGGAGAGAGGGGTTGATGCAATAGAGAGAGAAGGGGGGGGTGGGGGGAATGTAGGGAGAGAAGAGGAGGGAAGGAGGAAGAGAGTGAGAGGGAGGGTGGGGGGGATATAGGGAGAAAAGGGGAGTGAAGGAGGAAGCGAGTGAGAGAGGGGATGAGAATAAAATTAACATTTTCTTTTTTTGAGGAGGATATTTTCATGGATCAAGTAACATTTTTCATATTTTGTAAAGCCAGTTTGAGATTTCTTGTACAGATGGGCGAAAAAAAACAATGATATTGTAGAATTTTTTTTTTTTTTTTTTAAGTGTGTTGTCAAGTTATAAAAGTTATTCAAAGTTATTTTTGAATTTAGATTGTTCTATGCTACCCAAGATGATGGTTTTTGGTTCAAATGAAGGAAAAAAAGAATTATAATATCAAATGGCCAATTCTTCAGATTCCAGTGCCACCTCATTACATATATTTGGAACTCCTTCAAGTTCTCTCATGCCTTTTGCAGTACGTCTAGATTTTATTGACAATTCATTTATCTTATTGACTTTATGTTATGTATGCGTGCACAATTTAATAATTTTTCATTGAATTTTGAAGGATCAAGATTCATGATCGAGTTCAGATGCTCAAGATATTTCTATGGTCCCATAATTCCGCAAACTCTTATAAGAAGAAAGATACAACAAGTGGATGTTTGATAAAAATGAACAACTTCTTTACCCTACCAATACTAACATGCCATCTTCCAACAACCAGCCTGGGTCAATGATATTACACTATGAATTTGATCTATTTTATGTAGACAACCCCATAGGGTGTAAGAAAAAGATGTTTGAGTAATTGTATTTTTGGATTTTCAATGGAACTAATGTAGATGTATTTCTTAATTCAACAATTTCTTAATAAAGGGGTTGGATTCATGTTTATTATTGGGAATAAAATGTCCATGCTTCTAATAAGTGTTTGGTATAATGTTTGAACATATTAAAATAATTGTGTTACTAATATTATCAAGGTAATGTTCAATATTTTTACAATCAAGATTCTAATGACGAGTGACCTCTCTACCATCTACCTTTTCACCCCACTATGATGTCAAGTCGCGAGATTTCTGCTAAAAAAAAAGAGCTCGGAGAGGAAGCATATTGAGAATAGTTGAAAAAACCACTTATTCAATTTCCACTATGTCCCGAGTCACCAATTCAAAACCTCAACAATAATACTAGTTCTTCACATGTTGGGGATGAATGAAATGATATAGAGGTTTCTATGGATGATTTCTTGCGGGATACCTAGGCAATGGAGGGTATGTTGTTAGATGAATTCTGACAAAATGAACTAGGGGATGACATTGATTTCATAGATACCTTATAAGAAAACCTAAAATATGCTTCCACCACCCCTCTATTTGGTCCAGTACAGGAGTTTGCAAGGTCTACCCAACTCGGGACAACAATTTTACTGTACAACTTGAAAGCAATGTATGGTATGTCAGATGCACATTTCACGAAACTTTTGAGGTAACTAACCATTAATTCCCCTAAATTTTTAAGGAATATTGTCACACAATGAAGGAAGAAAATGTTTGAGTTTATTCATGCTAAATGACAGTGTATATTTCTATTGCCCACTAATTGCAGGTTATTAAAAAATAAGGTACTTTCGAATGATAATTGCTTTCCTGATAGATGTACAGAGGAAAAGAAAATGGTAAAAATGTTTTGTGTTGAGTACATATCATACCAAGCTTGTTTGAATGATTGTATTCTATACATAAACAAATATGCAAAAAAAAACATATGTCAAGAATGTGGGCATGACAAGTACCATAAATACAAAACAAGGGTAAGGCACATGGTCCTTCTCATAAGATATTGAGGCACATGCCTATAATTCCAAGGATTCAAAGGCTCTTTGATTGCAAACAATTAGCCATGTTTCAGGGGTGGTATGCCTCACATAGAAGCGAGATAGGAGTTATGTGAATCCCAAGAGATTCAATAGCCATGAAGCAAATAGAGGTTACATGGGACGATAAATTCAAGGATGAAGTACATAGCCTCTGATTGAGCATAGTTATGGATGGAGTTAACCCATATTCCCTCAAAAAAATCAACTATTTTGTTTGGCTAGTGGTAGTGATAAATAACAATACCCCCCATGGTTTTCTATGAAGAATGAACATCTTATGTTGGCTCTTATAGTCTCAGGTAGAAGACAAGTGAATAGAATGAATGTCTACCTCTAACCATTGATCGGTGAATTTAAGAAATTATGGGAAGGGATACATGTATATGATGTATCAAGACCCATCCCAATGGAGAGGTCTTTTACATTGTATGGAATATGTGTGTACACCACACATGATTATCCACAACTAGGAGTTTGCTATGGTAAGCATGTTCATTGATTTGTTTATATCTGTAATTTTATTTGGCATACTTCATTTGGTGAAACTATATTTTTGACACTAACATGCTATGTATACGTTAACATCACAACTCTTTTAATAAAAGGGTATCATGGATGTAAATTTTGTGAACCATAAAGGCTAGGTGGTCCAATGACCTATGAAAGCTGGTGTACGAATCTTAGAGGGTATTCCTCCCAGAAGACCACCCTTATAGAAGAGTTGCATATGCTTTCAATGATAAACCATAGAGAGCATGAAGACCTAAAATACTAACACCGACAGACTGGAATAGAGCATATGACATAGGAAAGGAGGAGGAAATGACATAATTATTTGATTCAAATGGGGAACCTATGTTCAATGATCCCAATATTTTTGACACCTATGTTGAGAAAATGCCCATTGGAATGAAAACAAAATATGTATTTTATGATCTTCCATATTGGGAGCATCTTAAGATTGGCCACTTACTAGATCCCATGCATATATTCAAAAAAAAATCATCTTCTTTATGGAGACACATATCATGGAATAAAAGTGACACAATGGGTGTCAGGAGATATCTTATTGCTTCAAATACTAAAAAGAGACATTAACCAAGAAAAGAAACTAGAGGAGAGGCTGGTCCCTCTTGGTCTTTTAAAGAAGGTGATGTTCCATGGATTTTGAAGAAAGATGATCTTTCTATGGTGAAGGATGTTATATTGGGTGTGAAGGAACCTTCTTTATATGAGTCGACCTTACAATGTTGCTTCACTGTAGATGATAATTTTTCGGTGTTGAAATCACGACCATTTGAACTTTCTAAGGGTATGTATTTTGAACACGTGATTCACCTAGTTCTATACCAACATCATTACAAATATGCTATGCACTCACAATTTTATGGAAATTAATGATGTGTGTGTCTATTTTGTTGTGTCATTATCTTTTGTTAGTGTGTAGTTTTTTGAAGCATGAATTCCTCTAGGACCTGTGATGTGCCATATCAAAACTATCTACATTTGTATATTGGATCACATCAAGGGAGATTCATATGGCTATCATTCCATGTTGGCGTTGAGAGATAGCTGAGATTGTTTGTATGTTTGAGAAGGAACTGCCCACGAGTTTTATGGACTTGCAAGTCCATCTTCTAATTCACCTACTTGATGAATTTGAATTAACTGGGGTGCCCTCATTTCATTGGATATTCTTCTTAGGGAGGTACATGAAAAAATTAAATGGGTTTTTTCGACGAAGGGAAAAATTGGAGGGCTCTATGGAAGATGGGTACATAGTATACGAGTCGTTCTATTATGCCAGTGAGTACATCAAGCAAATTCATGACACATATGGGGCATTTTTTTGGGATAACCATCAAGATGAGGATAAAGGGAAGGGGAGCTACTATGAATGAAAAAAAAAAGGTGCTTGATGAAGAGTAAGTCAATTATATTTTGTCAATTTAGTATAGAGAAATTATTTACGTTGAAGTTGATAATATATTTTTCATCCCATGCTATTTGTTTTGAATTCTTTTATACATCAACGAACTTAGAAATTTTGATTCCAACAATACTTTCTCTCTTTAATTTGATAATATATATTTGATCTCATGCTATTCGTTTTGAATTTTGTATACATCAATGAATTTTGAAATGGATGCCATCAATAAATTCGTTATTTATAACACAGAGGCAACAAAACCATGGGTCACGCTATATGAAGAGAAAATAAGGAAATGAGATAGTGTCAGGAAAACATTTGGATGGTTGAATGATAGAATCATGCTTTTTTCTGATCATTTAAAAGAAAACATGCCATAAATATGTCCCAACAGTTGGGTGTCTGATTAGATACAAGAGGAATATTTGGTGTCCGGTTGTAACCCACATGTAGAAGATATGGATGCACTAAACATATGGATTGGGTGCAACAAATTTGTAATAACCTCTATGAGTACCATATTCTATTTATAATATTGCACATTTGAATTGTAACATGTGTTATGTTTTTATTAATGCTTCAATTATTAGACATATGACACCGCCGTTTGTTCACATTTTTACAGGTGCATTTCTTCCCAATTATGTGGGCATATGGACATCATTTTAACATTGAGTATGACGATGAGGGCACACAACATAAGATTATGGAGTGGAGGTTGAGTTCAACCAATCTATTCATGCTAGCCATCGTGATGAAAACCTGATAGAGGGGAAGTTAGGTTACATTGGAAAGATACAAGAGATCATACAAGTGGACTTCTTAATGTTTCAATGTGTTATTTTTTGTTGCAAGTGGTGGGATACCTTTGACCGAAGAAATGTAAAGGAATATCATGATAGTGGGATAATATGTATTAACTCTAAAAAAATGTGGGTTGAAAGTAAGGAGCCTTATGTTTTCCCAAAACATTGTAACCAAGTGTTCTTTTGCCGAGATGTGTTGGGTGGGGATTGGTGGTTTGTACCGAGACATGATCCAAGATCTAAACATATTTTTGAGAACAACATTGTTACAATGCCAAGTGAGGAATATAATCAGGGTGATGGCAACGAATATTGATTTCATGTAAATGACTTGTTTGGACATTTATATTGTGGATGTGTCATTTATTATGGGTATCTATAATGGAAAATTATGTTTTTTTTTCCTTCATTTTATAATTATGTTGGATATGAAAAGTTAACAACTATTTACAACCACCATATTGAAAATGCATTAAGTAGACGTACAAGCATAACATTTGGTTTTGATATATTTTCATTGTCATATTTATGGTTTATTATAACAAATTTATATTGTATTGTATTAAAATATGTTTATGTTAACCTTTGAATTACTAAACATTAATTGAGATATCATAAATTTGGTGACATACAATAGAGAATATTTATTTTAAATTATATTTTATTTAACAAAAAAAGAATCTATTAAAAAATATTCAAACTTCAAAAAATTTATTGTTTTAGAAAATCAAAATTCAAATAAATATATACTTACTTTGATGGAACTTCGAAGGGAAATTCCAAAAAAATAACTTCGTTCAACATCTATAGTACTTGTGGTGTACTTGGAATTACCAACTTTGATGGCATTCCCCACCTTAACTAGTGCAACTATCATGACCTTCACCTATTCCACTCCATCCTTTAGTTTTATAATTATATAAACTTATATTGATTATTCTTTTCGCATTATCATTGAATTAAGAGTCAATATAGGAAGTACATGGAAATCCTAAAAGAGTATTTTTCTAGAGCCTGGTCAGAATTAAGGAAATTTTTAATGATCCATACTTATTTAAAAGTAAAGAATCCTTTGTCAATTTTAATAATTCATAAAATACTAATTATAAAATGTGTGGTGATATTATTTTTTAATAAAAGATTCATAAAGTCTGTATTAGAATAAAACATTGTGAAACCATTTGATTGAAATTGTATAGACCAAAATGTGTTATTATTATCTATATTTATTATTTTAAATTTAATTAAATAATTTTCATATATTATAATAGTTGGATAATATAAATTAATATTTTTTTTGAAAAATTAAATATTAATAAAATATAATCATTGTTATTTTAGTAAAAAATTATATTATAACTTTGTCTTGTAATCTTTGAATAATAAAACTAAAAAAATAACATTATTATTACATTATCAATATTATTATTAGTGTATAATTATGTTATAATGTTATTATTATAATATATGAAAAATACATAAATATTAAAATCACAATCATTTCACTCATCATATTTAAGTATTTTTGTTTCTAAACACGTTTAATCAACATATTGTATCTTGTTGGACAACAAACACCTTGAACAATAGTTAAACATTATATGCCATTAATGATTATAACTTTTTGCAATCATAATCCAAATTAAATGTTTTCTCAAAAGTAAAGTTAAACATTATATGGAAACTGTAAATTTAAATGAGTGATACATATCAAATTTCACTTAAAAATAGAGAAATCATTAACAATGTTCATCTTTAGCATACTCATTACATTTTATAAATCAAATAACAACAACAACCACAACATTATATGAAAAATACAATATACATGAGTTATATACATATGAATACACATGTCAAACATATATCTCAACAAAATCTGCAATAAACATGTCATATATAGATCTCCAGTAAAATATAAAACAATAAATATAAATGTTAATCAATACCACTACCAGCTAGGCCCACCACTAGAGCTAGGTGCATTAATGTCTCTGCTACCATAGGTAGAGCCTCTATTAAGAACAACTATCTCAAAAGTAAATGTCTACATAAGTGCACTATCAAGTGTCTCTATATCAATATCATGAATATGTGCATCAATAGTACCCAATGCGATCATAGTGTCAAAATCATCAAAATATTGTGACACATGTGGAGGAAGATAGGGATCAATGGATGATGACACATGTGGACTAGGAGAAAGACAATGGTCGATGGATGGTGACACAAGTGAAATAATAGGGGGAGGAGGAGGATCGAATGTGGATACAGGTTCAGACACATGTGGAGGGGAAACAAGAGGAGGAGGTGGAGGAGGATGAGACGTGGATGCATGATCGATAGATGTTTCATTTGACTCGTGTGGAGGAGAATCAAGACGATGAGAGGAATCATGTGGTGGAGTAGGGATGGCTCCACTGATGAGCTAGATGTAGTTTGATCATGAGCACCAACCCTTAATGTATCAATGAGGTTGATCACACCAAGAACATGACGCATCAACATCGTCATGTCACGAGGAAAACACCTCCATGTAGTAGAGAGTGTCTCTACTTGTTGTATGTCTCTAGGGGGTGTTGTAATAAAACAAAAAATTTTGTTAACATTTAAAAATAAAGTTTGAATTTATAAGGTAGTTAGGTTTTATTAAAGTTTTAAGGTTTTTATTATTTGTAAATAATATTTAAATACATTTAGAAGTAGCTTAGTTTTTAATATATCATAGAAATTTGATTTATTTTAGCTTTACAAGGTTTACGCATTGTTCAGATTAGTTTTGATTTAGTTTTTATGTAAATATTTATTATTTTTAGTGTTAAGATTTGTTAATAAAGTATTATTATTAAAGTTTATTAGAAACTTTAATAATGATTTGATTTATTATAGTTTTATTTTTATTATATAGTTGTTATATGGATTTATATTAATAGAATGCATGTTTATTATAGATTTGATCGTGTGCCTGACATTTTGAATCAACAATCCATAATCAATTG
>ML797573.1:16382-31269 GCA_009831015.1 Picea engelmannii
GTAATTTGAAATCTCTCATCTCTCTTACCTTCTTCATCTATTAAATGGAGTCATCTAAGTTAGCTAAAGCCAAAAAATCACTGTCTGTAGAAGAAGATGATTTGGTTGACAGAGACAAAGACATATTTGACCCAGTCCTGTCATTTGATTCTTTTGAATTACACCAAAAAGTAATTAAAAACTTTAGAGATTTGGTGGAAAATTACCATGCTTGGGAATCCAACTTAGTGAAATTCCTGGTGTCACAAGTATATGAATTTCCTGAATTTGTTCTCTGGTGTGCCTCAAATGACATTATTTCGAGGACAACTATAATTTCCAAAACTGGGTCTGTACTCATTGAAATAACTCCTCAATCTATTTATGAAATGCTAAGATGGCCACCAAACCCAGATAGTGAAATGTTAAATGAGATTGTATTGGCTAAATGTTTCAGAGAATTAAAACCCGAGGATAGAGTTTCCCTATTATAGTCATATTTATGCAAGAATCTTGATGTTTCTACGGATAATGTTTCTCTTGAATATAGCTTATTTCCGGAAATTGTGAGACAAATTATCTCTATGATTTTTGTGATTTTAGGAAAATATAATGACTTTATGGTGGATGAGTTTGTGTTATGGAACATGATGTCAATTTTTTCCATTTACCGTCAAACCCTTGACCAAATTCAATTATGCCCAATTTTTATCTTACCAAATCCATTGTCAACTACAAAAGTTTGAAACTCTCAAGAGTTTCAGATATCAATCCTACCTTGTTCACATATTCTTATTCTCTCAGTACATTAATTTTTTACATCTTGGACTAAAGGTTGAAGATGAAATTGGAAATCCGGTGTCAGTTATTCACTGGACCTCTCTAGTTAAAAACAAGACTCTGAATGTTGGATTCTCAGAATATATTGACCAATTCATGTCAAAATCTTACCATGTCATACATGATGAAACTCCCCCTAGGATATTTTAAGAATGTAAAAAATTATTACAACTAAGTTCGAACAAGAGAGTAGGAGACTGGTACATATTTGAGAATTACACTGAAATCAGAGTCTATGTTTCTGAACTTCGACCTTTTCTTTTACCTATTTTCTTGACTCCCATAATATTTTCACTGGAATACATTAGACAAATATTAAATTCATATGAAATTCATTTTATATCAAGAACAAAGGTTATGTTAACTATGGGATTTCAACAAGGAGAGGTGTGGATGTATGACCCTCATGCTGTAATTTACTAAAAACGAATTGTGCATGGACAAACTCGTTATCAACATCAACAAAAATCACATTTGGAATTTCTGGAAAACCAAAATAGTTGGGAAGATGTGCATAAGTTTTTTCAAGTCCATGATAAAGTACCAGAATAACCTTCAAAGTCTCAAGTTATAGATACTCCTCAGTAGTTCGAGAAAATATACAAGAGAAAGACTACAAAATCAACCTCAAAGCACTCAAAGACGGAGGAAGATAAACCATAAAAAAGGCATAAGATAGAGGTACTTCATGAAGAGCAAGATCAAGAGTCACAAGAAGAAGTAGCACCAGTAGCTAGAGGACCTACTGTAATGATAGAAATATCATCATCAACAAATCCTCAGAGTGCATAAAGTCATGAAAAATAATCTTTGGCTACAGACCAATCAAAACCAATTGATTATGTTCATCAGTTCATGGCTACTAGGAATATGGGTGCAAAGATCAAAAGAATATTCTCCCTAAAATATTTGACCATGATCATACATCTCAGACTAGGATGTTATCAACTGTGGATTATGAGAATGAGAGATTAAATATAGAATTTTTAGAGCCAAAGGAATAGAAGAAGGTTAAAAACATATCTATAGACCTTAATGTAGTTCACCCACTAGATAAATATGATTTGCATAGGAAAATTGAAAAAATGATGAATATAGATGTGATGATAGCTAACCTTGGAATACAAAAGTTGCAAATTATAAATAAAAAGCTCAAAAATGAACTTAAAAATGAGAAGTTGGCCAATAGAATTAGGTAGATCAGAGTGGAAGAATTAGAACAATGGGTAATGGATCTAGGAGCTAATCCAAAAGATACAACATTTGTGCAAGATATGATGAAAATGAAGGATATAAAGATCCAAGCTCTGAAAATAAGGATTAATATCCATGGAATTGAACATGTCCAGATTCCAGAGTTGCAGATAATCCAAGTAGAAAAGGATAAGCTTCTAAATAAAATGGTACAGATCGAAGAGAAGATTGATTTGTATCAGAAGCAAATTGAAATATTTAAAGGGGGATCTTATTAATCACAAGAAACATAATCAATAGATCCAATAGATAGGTTATCAAAAGCATTAGCATATTTGAATATGGAGGGAGATGAGATTGAAAAGTTGAAGAAGAAAATTGAAACAAAAAATGAAGATATCAAGGATAAGGATAAAGTTATTGGAGTATACCAAAAACTGAAAGCGAAGATGCTAACTTACATGGATCAAATGAAAAATATGTTATCTGTAAAACCTTATTTGATATGCGCTAGACGCATTATTTGGGATGAAATCATTGATTAAGTTGGAAAGATTTGGAATTACTTCAAAATAATTGATGATGAGATCGAATTGACATATGAAGTAGATGATTCTATAAATAAATCATTTCAATAATTAGGAACCATAACTCAAGTTTCTATTAGAGTTATAAAGTTCCTAAATTCCAATACCAGTGAAGTATTGAAAACCAAAGGTGTCAAGGATATAACTGCTATAAGTAAAATCTGTCCGTTGGGACATATCCGACCTATCCAGCTGTGAAGCCAGTTACATCCTCTTTGATAGCTCGGCACGAGGCAGAAACTACTCGCACCTCAAGTGGTCCTTCTCTTGAGGCAGTAATGAAGGGGAAAAAAGAGAGGTGAAAGACTTACAAGAAGTCTTTCTCAGGACCACCCACCATGGGTGTTGTCCTCCCTCAATTTCCTAGATGGCCAAAATGGTCTGGGGGGTGAAAATTATGGACAGTAGGATGAAAACAAGCTCACTTATTTTTAGGAAAATGAACTAAATAAAGTGAACAACGAGCTGTTCACTCCCTTAAAACATTGGAAAATGGCCTAGGATGGGTCCCCGGGGTAAACCGTTGTCCTGGGTAATTAACCAATGGATGCCTTAAGTAAAAAAGTGTGAACAAGGGTGAGTTGTGAGCTTAAAATCTACAACCAAGTACTTTTAAATGGATGTAAATTGCAAACAACAAGTTTTTTGAAGCCTTTAAGATAAGGAAACAAGCCCATAATGGCTTAATACCCCCAGGGTGACCCGAGAAGTGATCCTGGAAGATTTTTAAATCAAAATGGGGTTGTAAAAGAGGATGAACAACCTTGTTACAAGATGTTACAGCTATGATGTAAAAGAAAGTATTCACAACTTCAATTTTGGTTCATGAGTGAAAAGGTGGACTAACAAAAGTTTGACTTAAAAGTATTTTATTGGTCAATTTTTAGTTTTTTATCGCATGCCTTGGCCACCACACTGTTTTGAAGGTTATCTCGATCAGACAAACACATCCTGGAACTGTACCAACTAGTATAAGAAAAGTAGTCCTAGCAGACCATGATGGTTAGGTTGAAGAGTGCCCCATGCAGTTCGAAGAAGTAGGGATTAGCCACTTCTCGTCACTAACGCTTTCGGGCTCTTAAATCTGTTTGGATGAAAGAATGATACATGCGAAAACGAAGAGGCTCAGGACCCCCCTAAAGGGAGTTTTTGCTGAGCTTACCCAAGAAGAGTAGTATTCAAACCAAGCTAAACTAATTAACTCCTTGACCATGTGGTACTAAGGAAAGACCACTCAACTTGTACTAACTAGACAACTTTTGAGGGGCTCCTGATGAAGACTCTCTGGCTTTGACTCTTAATATACTACGAAATTGAAATTACTTAAAATGAAATACCAGACCATCCACGTGGTGAGGTCACGTCTTTCTTTCACAAGCGTGCCTCCTGGTTACCGAATTTGAAATCTATTTAAAACTATGTACATAAAACAAATAAATAGGTAGGTGACATATATGTCACGGCTAAATAATATGTATATGTAGATATCTAAATAGTATAAGTTTTTGTTTTGAGTGTATGGAGTGGACCCCTGAATTGTTTTCAAGTGTTTTTGTGATGTTTTGCATGTATTTAACTTTTTGATTTTGTATGGTCCCTTTAGGGGAAGCCACCTGTAGATTAGTGAGTAAAAAATGATACAATGAAAATATAGCAAGATTAGATAATTACAAATGAATATTACACCATTCAACCCAAAGGAATGGGTTGAGGCTCTTTGCGAGTGACAAAGCCGCCATGTGCATGAAAGCCCCAACTAACTCCTTGTATGGGGATTGGAAGTTTAGTGTTTGAAATATAAAAAGTGTGATGATTATCTACGCAAGTATAGATCAGATTTTTTAACATAAATTCACAAGTAAACTATTCAAGCTATCTACACAAATCAAACATATCAACATTTGTATGTGTGCCAAAATTTTTGGAATGAGTGCAAGTGATATGTAAAGTGAATATGAGAGTGGTTGGGTAGATTTACCGATCAAAATGTGTGTTTTTCTTTGCTTCCCTGCTGGCCCCTTTGCCTCAAACGGGTCTTTAGGTGGTCCCCAACCGCTTAGGGGAAGCATAATAGGTGGCCGGTTATGTCCTTGCAGGAAAATAATGAAATTTTAGTATTTATGTATGAAAAAAATGAATTGAATGTAACATAAATTTACACATAAAAAATATATAACAACCAACTAAGATGCCTGTCCCATGGGGGGAAATTGACCAAAATGACCAACTTTCCTATTTGGGACAACAAGGTTAATGGTAAGAAATCATAACAAAAATATACATGAATGAAAATATAAATCAAATAAGTATGAACAACCAACTAAAGGGCCTATTTGAGGGTTGTCCTAAGGGTTCCTAGGACTCCCAACCACTAGCTAAGGCTGAAAACAATTGAGTACTTCAGAAAATATGCACTAAAACACATTAAACAAGTTAAACCGAGCTGTTAGAAGATGAAAGTAAGCAAGTTAAACCCAAGGAAGCAACAAAAAACACCTAGATAACCAATCCCTCCTGGAGATAGCTAACATAAACATCATTTACCCCTACCCCTCAACCCTTAACCAACAAATGACACATCCAACAACTAAAATCTAACAAGTATCACACACACAAAGAGTCTTAGAAATTTCAGCAGAGCTTTGTTACTATATTCATCCTCCTTTTTTACAATGCCAACCCTCTTATTTATAAAGGAGAGGTGAAGGCTTAGGGTTAGTTCACAAGACACTTGTCACTTTTGGAAAAGTGATAAGTGGACCAACCCTAAAGTATTTTTTCCTTTTTACAAAAAATAACCTTATCATAAAGGTATCTTATCCAAAAATAATCTTATCCTAAAGAGAACCTTATCCAAAAAAGGGATCAAATAAAATTTGATTTGACCCTTTAATTGCATAGTAATACATGCCAAAAAGTAAATCATGCGAGAGTTCATATTAAAAAAAGTCATTTTTCATAAAATGACAAAACTTGATATGCCACATCATCATTTTCCTTGGGATTTGTGCCATCCCAAAGGATCTTTGATTGTTGCCATGTTTTGTAGTTGTAGGTGAGGTGGTTTAGGACAATTCTCGACCATCCATGGCTACCAGATTCACCAGGATGAAGCCCCGAGGTGTGGGGAATTAGCTGAGCTGCTTAGGAGGGCAAGAGGCCTTTGGGCTTTGGTCATTGTAAGTAAGAAAATTCCCTATGTTCAGGTACTTTTCAGACCTGATTATACCACCCCTTTTCTTCCTATAAGTTTCCATGTGAGCTGGTCGAAGCATGGCTTCAATTTGGGCTTGTTTTGGTGAGGGGAGCCCTTGGAACTTAACTTTGAGAGGCTCTTCCCCTGTATCAAATTGACACAAAAATGTTCTTTATTGTGCCCATGATGTATCTTTGTCCTCTACCTTTCTGCCTCCTTTTGTTTGGTGCAAATCCGACTCCGGATGAGTAAGATATGGCCCCGGGAAGGTACGTGGAAGGAGTCGACTGAGAGACTGATCAGGGAAAAAATTTGAAGTTGGGGAAATTTTTTGGGATGGACACCAAAATTGATAGGCTGCTACAATCCTTCATACCTATAGATGAAATGGGTTTTCCTCGCTTGATCCAATTTGGCTTCTTTTCGGCGCATGCCTGTTGGGGCAGGAATGAGTTCCTGTCACTCTGGGACATCCCACTGAAATATGGTTTGAATTTGCTGAGGCGAATGTCATGGATGCATTCTAGACTTCGCCCCGATCGTTTCTACTATTAACGGGAAAAAATATGCCTTCGTATGGCAAAGTTATAGAATTAAAATGTCCAGTGACCCTTCGGGGGGGGGAATTAAATTTTAATATATAGTCTAAAAACATAATAAAATTTATTAATTTTTTTTAAATTTTATTACAAATTTTAACAATATTCTATTTTTTTTAATATATATATATATATATATATATATATATACACACATATAATTATATATTGTATATAAATAAAATAAAAATAAAACAAATTTAAAAATTAATAAAACATAAATTAAACATGTATTACAAATATATAATAAAATTTAATTTAATTTAAAAAAATTAAAACAAAACTTAACAAACCCTCGAGCCTATGCTCTTGGTCACATGGGCGACCAAGTTGAGACCCAACTCAGCTCACGGGGAGGAAGAGTGTAGGAGGTGAGGAAAAGGGTTGGGGAATGAGAGGAGCAAAGGGGAGCAGAGGCAATGAGAGGTGGAGCTTTGGGAGAAGTGGAGAAGAGTGGTGGCACGGAGGACGAGTTGGGGGGACTAGTGTATGCGGGGGTTTGGAGTGTGGGAGGAGGGAAATATGGAGAGGAGGTGGAGAGGGAGGCCAAGTGGGAAAAGGGGAGAGGGAGGTTGTGTGGGGAGTGGAAGGAGTAGCGCCCAGGTGGGGAGATGGGAAATGGAGGGAGGTTTGTGCACGAGAGGGAGGGAAGAGGAGGTTGTGTGAGGAGTGGAAGCAGCAACGCGCAAGTGGGGAGGTGGGAAATGGTGGTCAAGCTGGTGTAGATGGAGGAGGGATGACGTTGGGTAGCGGAGGTGGATGGAAATGGCTACGTGCAGTGGTTGGAGGAGCAACACATGCGCGTGGGGATGGAGGGCTGAGAGGAAAAAGAGGGGAGATGAATGTGGGCTGGTGCACACGGGCAAAGGGATATGAGGGAATGTGACGACATAGGGAGAGCTGGGGTTGCGGGGCTGGAGTGGTGGTGAATGTTGCATAGGTGGTGGTGGCACCCAGGTGGTGGACGGGTGGCCAACCACCCCCCAAAATTAATTTTTTTCAAACTTTGGAAAAGTGTGTTTTTGGATTGCATAAAAATGGACAAGAGGTTTTTGGTTCAAATCCCCTCCCCTCTTGAATTTCTTGGAAATTCTTGGATTTTCTAGGAAAAGGAAAAGGGAGAGAGTTGGGGTTCAATGCGTAGGGCTTTCCAATGACATGCCTAAGCCTACATATTTAGAAAATAACTTGGAATTTAAAAGTTAAAAGTCTAAATGAGCCATGGAGGCTTGGGCATGGTGCCCAAGAGGGGTTCAAATCCCCTCTCCTTTGCATCTTTTTCACACACATAAACCTAAACTCAACAACAAGCAAGCAAACTGAACTGGCAAGCAACATTACAATTGAACCAGGTAGAGCAATACCAATTTGAAGGCAAAAACACAATTTTTTCATGCAATATTACATCGTAACCAACAAATTTTCCTTGGTTTGTTGAATTGGGATTGATGGGTTACCCGGTTCACTGTTTGAAGACTACTGCATGGAAGTTGTCTGCCCACTGCAGATCTGCAACTGCTTCCATAAAAATCTCCCTCTACTTCCATGGATTCCTGTTGTAGAGCTCCCTCCCTTGGCCAAACTGTCAAAATGGCTTGAGAGAGGGGAGAGGGGGGGTTTTGAATTTTCCATTTAAAAAAAAAAACAATTTTTCCCAAAAATTGCATGAGGCTACGTGCCTTCTCCTCCATTTTCCAATTTTTTGAAGTTTTTTAATAAAATTTCCAATTATTTTTTAATATTTCTTGGAAATTGTTCAAGTCAAAGTTTGACTTTGACTTTGAGCATGTTGTTGTTGACTTAGCCCAAAAATGTTGTCTGGTGAGACAGAGTCAGAATAGGATGCATGGCATGTCATTGAAAAGTTATCAACGAGACCGTCGGGAATATGTCATCACCAATCTGAGATAATGGCACCTTAGCCCTCAAATTCGGCCTAGAACAGTGGCCGCTTAAGACCCCTGACTTGCTGGTGGGCCCACATGACACCCAATCTTGTGAAAGGTGCCAAATCGCTATACAATATGCAATCGAGGAAAATGAGGTACCATCAGGGAGGTTGAGGAGTAATTTGACAAGGTGACCATAATTTTTTTTGTTGGGGCCATTAATGAATGTTTTATCTATCATGAAACCCTACCATGCGAGCTGGTTGTCCCCCTTTGCCCAAAATAATTGACCAACTTGTGACAGCTCTAACCGGTCCATCCGAGGTCAGATTGAGAAAAATGAAGAGGCGTTGGAAAGGTATTTGAGTCTATTACATCTTGGAATTTATTTATCTATGATTTATAAATATTTACCCACTATTGTGAAACCCTGAATCACTACAACCAATTTGGTGCTTGAAATTGATCATGAACTTGCGAAAGCTCATTCTTACCAATCGGGGGTCAAAAAAAAGCACGGGATATACCGTTGGAAAGTTACCACATTGACCTACACCATGTTTTGGTTTGATTTTTCTTTTGAGAAAAGAATCTGAACAAAATCAGATCAGGAAGTCACAACTATTGGTTTCGGCCATTCGAGTGACACTAACTTTGCATCCTTCGTACGAGGTCATATGGACTTGGAATCAGGCTCATGATAGCCCGTTGGAAAACTTGTACTGATCCCTACAAAATGGAAGTGTTATACTTCCTGAATTATGACAATATTTCATCTTATTATTTGCAAAAGGACCCCATCTTGAAGGGACCCGCCTAGTGATAGGTGAAGTGGGTCGATGTTAAAAGTCTTGTAAAGTGTGCGTTTAGCTCATGAAAATTGAACCAAACAACCTTGACATGAGGAAGAAATGTCGTAGGAAGGTTCACAATGCCCTAAAGGTAACCAGTTGATACTCTTTCAAGGGCAGAGGCCATAGTAACTATGACCCCCGCCACTGTCTTCGATTGGAACCATAGCACCAAGGGACATTTTTGGAAAAGTGATTTTGTAAAACACCATGTTGAGCCCAAAGCAGATTTTTGGGTCAACATTCTTGGAACCAGAGGGGAAATGCCTTCCAAATCATGTAGAACAATGGGATCACCCGTGTTACAGGCATGAATACTCGGTGGAAATTTATACTTTCAAAGTGATCGATGTGGGTGAGGGGGAATTCAACTATAGTATAAGGACCATTTTTCACATTAGGGATAACCAAAGAATGGAAGTGGTGCAGTAAATATATACAAAAAAATGTTTACTGAGATTCACATAAGATAGAAGAATGGGAATATTGACCCGGGTTTTGTTGAGCAATGTGGCCTAAGTGACATGGGTCCCTCACCTGGATTATGGATTAGCTGTGGGAATCGAGGATTAAGGTGAACCTCATATCAACACAAAGTCTCATTCATACCTTCGATCCTCTACACACAAACAAGAAAACGGGGATTTTTTTGAAATTAACGACCCACAGGAGGAAAACTAGCAAGAAAACCAGTCAAACAATGGAACAAAGAAATATAAAAACTTGTGGAAATAGGTGCTGAAACATCAAGTGCTCATAAGTGATGGAACTTTGTAGGAAAACAACCATTGCATTAGGAAATCAGATTGTAAGTGGTCAGGTAAAGTACAATTGCAATCACATAGCTATGTAAGCCATCATACCATCATGGTTTTGAACTTCACCAGAGAATGATATGCTACCTCCTTAGACTTTCCCTGTTGACTTTAATGAAATAACAACCAAGTTTACTCCCATTTAAGATGACTTTAAGACATAGTTTCCCAAAATGTCAAGTATGATAAAAGGGATCCTAGGAGTTCAGTCTTTTCAAGCAACCACCCAACAATAAGGAAAAAATCCTTCCCATTGAACACCAGACAAACTAACAAGAAGAGAACCTATGACATTAAAATGAAAAAGACCAAAACCAATGGAAAAATCAAAGAGGGGATTATACTCCAAAATCAGAACCAAAAAAGCAAAAGAAGACTCAAATTTGAAACCAAGCAGGGAAAAAGGGCTCAAGATTAAAACCAATGGGAAAAAAAAGATCAAGATTGAAACCATGGGGATATATATAAGCATGAAAAGGAAACATCAAATACATATGAGAAGGAAAATCAACAACAATGAATACATACAAACAAGAAAAGAACAAGTGGTGACTTATGTACAATATGACGAGGCCTCTTAGGAGTAAAAGAACTTTAGGTGACGACCATTCACAGGGAATTGAAGTGGTTCACCATCCAAGGTTTTTAATCTGAAAGAATTTATCCCTAAGACCTCGTAAACTGTGTAAGGACCCAACCATAAAGAATCAAACTTGTGATGTTTGTATGGGGCCTCATGTGCTTTATCCCATAATAAGACATCATCTCCTACTTTGTAATTTACCATTGTGGCTATTTTTATTGAAGCAACGTTTAACAATGTCTTGCTTCTTTTGGAGGTGTTGGAATGCATCCTTTCTTACCTCTTCTAGTTCAACGAGTGTGTCTAAACGATGTTGTAATAGTTGGAAATCATCTTCTACCTCAGCAATAACCAACCTCAAGGCTGGAATTTGTAAGTGAACAAGCAGGACAACAGGAGCTCCATACACCAGAGTGTAAGGAATTTGACCCGTTTTTGTCTTAGGGGTTATATGATAAACCCATAAAAAAAAGTTTAACTTTGTGTGCTAATCACGCTTGTTATCCTTGACTGTCCTCTTAAGGATCCGAATCATATTTTTATTTGTTGATTCGGCTAATCCATTACCTTGGGGGTAATAGGTGGAAGATAAAAAAAGTTGGATGCCATATGTAACACCAAGGTGGAGCATGACATTAGACATGAAAGCTGATCCATTATCAGTTAATATCTCAACAAGGGTTCCAAAACAAGATAAAATGTTATGTTCAATGAATTGTACCACCTGTTGACTTGTAGCATTCCTAAGAGTGATTTCTTTAGGCCACTTTTTAAAGTAGTTTGTAGTTGTTAAGATGAATACGTGACCAACACTGGAAGGCAGTGAAACTGGCCCAATAAAGTCCATGCCCCATCTTGCGAAAGGGACTTGGACTTCAATAGGCCTAAGGGGTAAGGTAACTAACTTTTTCTTCCAAGTGAAGCGTTGGCAAGCTTCACACTTTCAAACTAGTAAATGGGCATCTTTGTGGAGTGAAGGCCAAAAGTAACCTGCATGTAAAAATTTTGGTGCAGTGGTTTTGGCTGAAAAGTGACCTCCACAAACCCCGGAATGGCATTGTTCAAGTGCCATTTGGGCTTGGTCAGGATTCAAGCATCGTGACAAAACCCCATCAAGGTTTCTTCGGTAAATGATTTGGCCTTGTAAAACATACCGAAAAACTTGTAAACGAAGTGTTCATTTGGCTTTAGTATCCATTTCCAGTGGGCACACACCATTGATAAGGAAATATACGATAGGTGTGTACCATGGTTGTGAGGCTAACTCAATTTCATTAACCATTTCTTCGAAAGAAATCAAGTCATCTACTTGAGGTGGTTCAGTTATGACCGAGGGGTGGGATTGGGTTAGCAATCTAGCCAACCCTGTCCCCCTTATGGTTTTTTTTGGTTTATTGTCCAAGTCATACTCTTGCATGTGCATGATCCATTTGGACCACTTACTATGAAATTTGGTTTGATTCAAAGAAGTGACTAAGAGATAGGTAGGCATGAAAACCTGAACTTTGTGCCCTTGGATGTAATTTCAAAATTGTTCCAAGGCTTTATACAAAGAATAACCATGTTTCTCTAGTGTAGAATAGTTTAGTTTGTGTGTCTTCAAATTTTGGCTCACGAAGGCAATTGGCCTATGATTTTCCTCATGATATTTTTGCAATAAGATTGCAGAAATTGTCTCCTTTGATGAATTAGTGTACATGAAAAAGTGTTTAGAGGGATCATGACTGATTAACAGAGGGGCAAAAGCAATGGCTTGTTTAATGGATTCAAAATCCTGATAGATAGGGGGGTCCCATTTTAACCAAATGTCTTTCTTCATAAGTTGATTTAGAGGTTTAACTACTTGAGCTAAATCAGGAATGAAGCATCTCAAGAAGTTTATCTTTCCAAAGAAAGATTGCATTTCCTTTTTATTAGTAGGTAAGGGCAACTTTTTGACTACTACCACTCTCTCGGGATCAACTTTGACACCTTCTCGAGAGACGATGTGAACCAACATTTTTCTCTCCATAACACTGAAAATGGTCTTCTTAGGATTTAAAGATATGCCAAACCTACGACATTTAAGGAGAACCTGCCTAAGGTGATCAAAGTGACTACTCCGTTCTTAGGAAAAGATTGTGAGGTCGTCGAAGTAGAAAACAATGATCTTACCCAATAAGCCTTTGAAAGAAATGGTCATGGCACGTTGAAAGGTGTTACCAACATTAATCAATCTAAAAGGCATCTTTTTATATGCATACGTGCCCAAACAAGTAGTGAAGGTGGTTTTATGACTATTAGAAGGCTTGAGGGCTATCTGATTGTATACTAAGAAACCATCTAAGAGGGACATCATTTGAGACCCAGAGTCTTGTTGGAGGATCTCTTCCATTGGTGGTATGGGGTAATTGTATTTTAGGGACACCCTATTCAAATGTTGAAAGTCGACACACAAACGAATATCACAAGTTTTCTTCCTAACGGGAACAAAATTTGATACCCATTGTGAATAACAGACATGGTAAATGACCCCAGATGCTTCCATCTTGTCCAATTCAGCTTTAATTGTTTGTTCCGAAGTATGGTTGTTATTTCTTTGTCTCTAGCTATAAGGTTTCGAATAAGGGATTATGGGTATGGCATGGACTATCTCCTTCATATCGAAAACCTTGAGGTCTTGATAGGACCAAGAAAAAACATCCTTGAACTCTGTCAAGAGTTTTGTGAATTGAGTGATCTCAGAAGGGGAACAATGTGAACCTATATAGACCAGTTTTGGATCTTTCTCAGTTCCCAAGTTAATAGGGATGGCTTTTCGCACCTTCCTAATAGATTCACTATTGATACTAGGTGCAGAAGTAGTAGCATCATTGGAATCAAACATGGATTCCAGTATGGACAAACCAGGGGGGATCTTATTTTTCTTCAATTGGATTATGTTCCCAGTTTCCTCTTCCAACTCATGGTTGATATGTAAATATTTGGATTCCTCCTTGTTTTGAAGGAATCTACAGATTTGTTCGTCAGTATCAAAAACTTTCCAAGAGTCGACATTATCAGGCCATGCAGGTCTATGTAAAATTTGGACTTTTATATATTCGATAGACCTTACAAAATTCAAAGTGAAACAAGAACCAGCCAAGGCCAAAGTATCAACTACGTGATTTGTGGCCCTAGGCACAACTTGAATGTTGAAAGATAAGAACTTCTCAATAAGTTCCTTAGCCCTTTAGTGGTATTATTTGAGGCGTAGGTTGTGAACCTCATATTTATCTCTAATTTGATTCACAACCAATTCGAAAGCTCCACTCACCAACAAATGGTGTATTCCTAATCCTAAGTCATTTTGGAGGCCTTGAACTAAGGATTCATATTCAACCATATTATTAGTGTTAGGGAATTCTAGCCGAAAATAGAAAGGGATTGCTTTTCCCTTGGAATCACACAAAAGGACCCCAGCCCCAGATCCGTGCTTGGATTTAGCACTGTCAAAATCCATACTCCATACCATTTTTTCCAACTCAAAGGAGGGACATGTGCATCTTCCTCAGATAACAAAATGCACGTACCCATACCTGTATCTTGAAAAGACACATGTTTCTTACTATAGGAAGCAAGTACAACCTGCTCTTGGTACTTTGGTTCCCTCCTAATGACAACTTCAACACCCTTATGTGGAAAGGTGAATTGGGTTCCCTCCATGAAGTAACAAACTTTTTTGACTTTGGTGGACCACTCCCTCCCTAAAATCATGCCATATGCTTCAGATATATCTGCTATGATCACATTTATGAGGATTCTCACCTCTGGAGCTTGGTCATAAGTAATGGATAAGTCCTTAATGTAATTGATGGTTTCTACAGTCCTAGAATCCAAAGCTAACAGGTCTTTACATGAGCTTGTGCATTCAAGACCCAATCTTCTCATGACTCGAAGGGGCATGACATTGTGCCTCGCTCCTATGTCAGTGACACAGTTATGGAGCACAAAATCAGAAATCAAAATTGAGATATAGAAAGGAGGAACCCCATGGTATAAATCAATAACATCGTATGCTTCCCTAGGTTGAGAAGTGGACTCTTTGGAAAGAGGAACTCTCTGTTTTGTTTCTGGGGTAGGGGGTGCTTGTAGAACACGCGAAAGGTTTTCAAATTGAGTGGGTGTTCTAAGAGCATATAGTAATGTCATGTGGGCGAGAAATTTCGCTAGATCTTCAATGATGTTGTAAGGTACTGACGTTGGGAAGTAGGGTGGTGTATTATTAGGTAAATCTACCTTATTTGGGGTCCATGGAACCCTGTTCATTGTAGGGGAAGGTAATCTACCATTCATGGGAATTTTTCCCTTTTCATTGTCTTTGGGATCACTTTTG
>ML797573.1:71262-85455 GCA_009831015.1 Picea engelmannii
TGAGATAGGAGACTGTGAGAGAAAGAAGAGGAAGTTACAACGAGTTTGTTGTAGGTTGTATCCCTTCATATGATGGATAATAATAAAGGAAGGACCTGGAAATTTCTCTGGTGGACGTAGCCCACACTGGGTGAACCACGTAAATCTGTGTCTCTATTGTATTGTTTATCTTATGTGTTTTGTTTCCGCATTTGTTTTATTTTATTGATCCACGGTCCTGTTTTTCTAACAAAAACTGCCTTGAATTTTGATGAAGTGGTCTCATCCTTGTTGTCAAAGGAGATGAGATGAAAGAACATGGAAGGAAAGAGAAAAGATGCATTATTTGCAAGAGGAAGCTCCCAGGAAAGAAATATATATAATTCCTCAAGTGGGAGGTCTAAGTCTAAGGGTAGATCTAAATATCTTAGAAATTTTGTAAAGGTATGTTGGATATGTGGAAAAAAAGGGCACTACAAGAAGCAGTGTAGATCCAAAGTTGAGAAAAAGAAGGGATTTGAAGAAGCTCCTTCTACAAAAGAAAATACCTCCAAGGAAGAAGAAGGGGATGTAATTGGCTTCTTCAAGCACACATGCAGATCATGAGGCATGGTTGGTTGAATCAGGTGCATCCTTTCATATGACTCCCCACAGGGAGTGGTTATGTGAATATGAAAGGTATGATGGAGGTAATGTTTTCCTAGGTGATGACTCGACAACTAGAATCATAGGATGAGGAAAAGTCAAGTTGAGGCTCATAGATGGAAGGATTAGAACACTACTTGGTGTTTTTCACATCCCAGGATTGGCCATAAATTTGATTTCTGTAAGCAAAATGGACGAGCCAGGAGTAAAAACAATATTTGAAAAGGAAATCTGCAGAATGGTTCGAGGAGCAATGGTGTTACTGAAGGGATTTCGGTTTGGAAATATATATAATATGAAAGGAAGCACTATTAGTGATGGGTGTAATATTTCTCTTATTCCTGATATTGGAGTTGAAGAAGAAAAAACTCCTACAATCTCTGGAGAAAAGGTTATGTCGTGGCATCAAAGACTGGGGCATATCGAAGAGAAGGGTCTTTGACTACTACATGGTAAAGGTATGGTTGAAGGTATGTCTAAATTCTATCTGGATTTTTATTTCTGTGAACAATGTGTATATGGGAAGCAGAATCAGGTAAGATTCCCCTCTAGTGCAATGAGGGCAGAATGAATTTTATAGCTAGTTCATAGTGATGCGTTTGGACCTGTTTCAGTTCCATCATTGGGAAAATATGTGTACTATGTATCATTTATAGATGAGTCACGACTTCTCGAGGAATAATTGGACATATTTCCTCAGGAATAAATCTAAAGTATTTGATAGGTTTAAAGAGTTTAAGGCTCTTGTTGAGAATCAAACAGAGAAAATAATTAAGGTGTTGAAGATAGATAATGGTGAAGAGTTCTGCGGGAATGAATTTGAATAATTTTGTAAGAAGTGTGGTATATCAAGACAAAATACTACTCCATATACACCTCAATAGAATGGAGTTGCAGAAAGGATGAACATGCCACTAATGGAAAAATTAAGGTGCATGCTCAGTGGTGTCGAGCTAGGGAAAGATTTATGGGCAGAGGCAATGGGTATTGCATGTTACCTGGTCAACATATCACCCTCGTCAGCATTGGATGAAAAGACTCCACAAGAGGTATGGAATGGTAAGAAACCTTATCTCACACATCTCAAGGTATTTGGTTGTGAGGCATATGTTCATGTTCCAAAGGAAAACAAGAGTAAGCTAGATAAGAAGGTTGAAAAGTGTATATTTATTGGGTATAAAGATGGTCTTAAAGGTTATAATATTTGGAACCCAAAAACTAAGAAGGTTGTATATAGCTAAGATGTGGTATTTAGAGAAATAAAAGATGTTTTCAAATAGGATGTCCTACCAAGTAAGGAAGAACCAAAGAAAATAGAGTTTGATTTAAAGGATGATGAATCAGACTCTACAAAAGAACATGAATCATAAGAAGAAGATACTCATACTCCAGTATTGAGGATATCGGTTCAGGAAAGAAGGCATCCATAAAGGTATACTCCATATGATTTTCGTTCAATTTTTTTTTTGTCTATTACTGATGATTATCCTAGAACTATTAGGGAGGCAATGGATTCAGAGGATGGAAAACTCTAGAAAAAGGCCATGGATGAAGAAATGGAAGCCTTGGATAACAATGTTGCTTGAGATGTAGTAGAGTTGTTGACTGGAAGAAATCCCATTGGAAACAAATGGGTATTTAAAAAGAAGTTGGATGTGGAAGGAAAAGTGGAGAAATACAAAGCTCAGTTAGTAGCAAAGGGTTATTCCCAGGTTGAGGGAATTGATTTTGGTGATATTTTTTCTCCTGTTTCCAAGTTAACTTCTATTAGATTTCTTTTATATGTTATTGCTTCGTTTGATTTTGAAGTAGAACAGATGGATGTGAAGACAACATTCCTACATGGGGATATGGAAGAAGAAATCTATATGAAGCAGCCAACATGCTTTGTTGTGAAGGGAAAGAAGGAGATGGTATGCAAGTTGAAAAATTATCTGTACGGTTTAAAACAATCACCAAGGATGTGGTATAAAAAAATTGATATTTATATGTTGGGACTTGGCTTGACAAGAAGCAAAGATGATCATTGTGTGTATTTTAAATTAATTGGTGATCATTTGATTTATTTGGTATTGTATGTGGATGACATGTTGTTGATAGGAAACAACAAGGAGATTATACAGGATGTGAAAAATCAATTGTCCTCTAAATTTGACATGAAGAATATTGGTGCTACAAATTTCATTTTGGGCATGGAAATTAAAACAAATCGGAAAAACAAGAAACTCTGGTTAAATCAGAGAAAATATGTGGAGACAATATTGTAGAGGTTTAATATGCAGGAATGTAAACCGATCAAGGTCCCTATTCCTGTTGGTGTAAAGTTATCTATGGATCAATGTACCAAAACATAGAAAGAGGAGGAGGACATGTCTCTTGTTCCATATGCGAGTGTAGTGGGAAGTTTGATGTATGCAATGGTTTGTACTAGACCGGAAATTGCACATGCAGTGGGAGTTTTGAGCGGGTATGTGTCAAAACCATGGAAGGAGCATGGGCCAACATTAAAGAGGGTTTTCAAGTATTTGTGTGGCACTGCTAGCTATGGATTGTGCTACCAAGGAAGACCAAGACTAGGCATAGTGTTGGACATACATGGATTTGTGGATGCAGATTGGGGGATCGTAGGATATCTACAAGCGGGTATGTGTGTAACTTGTTTGGAGGAGAAATCAGTTGGATGAGCAAGAGACAGTCTGTAGTGGCACTTTCAACTACATAAGTTGAATACATGGTAGCCACTCATGAAAGAAAGGAAGCAATATGGTTACAAATATTGTGTTTAGGTATTGGGTTGGTACAACAAGCTGTAAGGATAGATTGTGATAGTTAGAGTGTAATTTTTCGAGCGAAGAACCCAACTTATCATTCAAAGACAAAGCATATTGATGTTCAATATCACTTTGTGAGAGACATGGTTGAAGAGAAGAAAGTGTTGCTAATGGAGGTGAACACTTTGAAGAATGTTGCAGATTCATTAAAAAAATATGTGAGAACTGAGAAGTTCTCTTGGTGTAGAGGATATATGGGCATTGTTGACTGTGTAACCATTCAACCCCCTCTATGCAAAGAAAACAACATGTGGGAGAATGTTGGGTATGTGTTATATTCTTTGCATGACTAGATCTAGTGTCTACTACGTTGCACCAGGCACATGGGGGGGTAGTATGGGGGTTTAGGCCCCCGAGAAATTTTTTTGCCTCGAGAAACATGTCGCATTTTGCCTTGTTTTCTTGTCGCCTCGATTTTTTATGTCCATTGTTGGGTGGTTTTAGACACATGGTTTTTGCCAATGGTTTTCTATTTCCAGATAAAGAATTAGGGTTGTTGACTAATCCAGGTCATTGGGTTAGGGTTTTGTATGTTGTTGGATCCTATATGTATATTGTATTGTAAACTATGTATGATTTTGAATGAATATAAAATATGTTGGTTTTCCCGGTTTGGGTTTCCAAGGGAAAAATCTTTGTGTAATGTGTGTATTTTCCATTATATTTTTTCTGTTCTTTTACTGAAAATATGTTTGCAGTAAATGTTGTACAAGGTTAAAATCTACATCTTTGTTGCATGTTTAAGTGTTGATCTCCCTTACTCTAAATTAATTTTTCCATCGAGGGGATCTCAGGTAAGGGTTTAATAACCCTTTCTCAATCATGGTATTCTCATTGAAAGGGATCCTAGAGAAGGTTCGACTAATCGTTTATTGAGTATAGTTTTCGTGTTTAACAATTCATAAATTTATCAATTCTTATTTATCAATTTACTATTCTGTTATTTTTACCTCCATTTTGTTTTCTAACAATTTCCTCTCTTATTCTCATTTACCATTGTTTTATTTTACTCTTATTAGCAACTTTGTTTTCCATTGATTTTTTTGTTTTTCCTCTCTCAACATTCTTTAGCAATTTCCTATCTCATTCAATTTTCTTCTCTCATACTTGTTAAATTAGAAATTACCTACTGCATTCTTATTTATCAATTTTCTCTCCCTTTATTTTTTAGAGATTTCCTTATTATTAGTGTATGAGGGGGGAAATCTAAACAACAATTTGGACCCTAATTTATGATTAGCAGGGCACCTATGAGATGGGAAATCTAATTCATACCCGTAATTCTCACATGTACCTAAGCACATTGAAAGTGGAAAAGATGGCGAATAAGAAAAGGCGAGAACCTTTCTGTGAAGATACAATGAATTCATTGGCTTGAGAAAGTAGGGGATTTCATTGTTCTATTGAATATTTGTGGTATTTTGGGATTTCTCCTAATGAAAAACTTAAAAACAAGGTCTAGACTTTGGGGATAGCTAAAGTTGGTTGTGTACTTGAAGTGTTTTTATTTTAGAGAACTAGTAGCATAATGTGCCCAAAGATTTGATTCTAAGCAGATATAAATTGAGGTAAAGGAGAGTGGAAGAACACCTATCCTTTTGATGCCCAATACATTTATAAGGATCATGCTACGACTCTCAGAACCAAAAAAGGCCCTCAAGCTTTCTGAGGTAGATGCCTTCTAAGATGCTCAGGGTGGTGGTGTGAATCTACTCATGGAGTTTTTTTCCAACCTCCAAGTGAACCCACAATCACCAAAAAGGTTAATATATGCACATTGTCTCAACCATATAAAGAGTTCGCGTGGATTTTTGCACAACTGGTCGACCAAGAATCAATGACTTACACTCCTAGGTATGTTTTGCATGTCCTCCACTACTTGGTATGAGTAGGGATCATTTTTTATTGGGCCTATATTATTTCAAATGATATTTCCCACCAATTGTCAAAGTACATTCATATTAAGAGGTTCTACATGACCTCTTACTTGGATCTTTCTTTCATTTACTGTGAGGTATATGCCTTCTTGGATTCTTAGGATAGTGGTTTGAATCTACTCATGGAGTTTTTGGTCCAACCTCCAATTGAACCCACATGGCCCAATGAGGTTAATATATGCACATTGTCTTATCCATATAAAGAGTTTGTGTAGATTTTTGCATGACTATTCAGCCAAGAATCAATGACTTACATTCCCAGGTATAGTTTATATGTCCTCCACTATTCAGTATGAGTAGCGGTCATTTTCGATTGGGCCCAGATGATTTCAAATGCGATTTTCCACCAATTTTCAAACTACATTCAGGCTAATAGGTTCTACATGACCTCTTATTTGACTCTTTCTTTGATCTACTATAATACATTTGAGGGTAGTCCCCCAAGGGGTAATGCCAACTTTGATGAAGATCCTACTTAATTTTGGTACGTCGCATTATGGAATCATAAGGCACCACTTCATTTTTAACAAATCCAATATTCCTTTGTCAAGGAATGAAAAAATATTCTTACTGGTGTTGAACCTGCTAGGGTGACAAGATTGACCATGTAATTTATCAAGGGGAAAGGAATATTTGTATTTGTAACATACCCAGCCACCCATAGGCCTGGGCATGCTACTTCAATTTTAAGACTTCAAAACTAATTTCGAATTTTTGATGGCATTTAATTAATAAAGAAGAATGAAATACTCACACGAAATCATACAGATTCATAATACATCATAAAATAAATGGAATATATGCCATTCACAACAATAATCAACAAGTAGACACATTAAAGACACATATATCAAAGATATGAATTAATACACAACAGAAATAAAAAAAAATATACAAGTATAGAAACACATGACATATAACATTTATCTTTAACAAAATGATTCACCAACTGGCTACAGACCAAGGACGCTCCACCCAACCCTAGACATTGTTGTTCCAAGTCTCAAAAACAATGTCACCCCCGAACCAGGGCTATGAATCCATAAGGATGTTTCCAAGGTGTCACTCAGCTTCCCAAACTAGTCAACACTCAAGCTCCCATAGATTTCTCAACACACAACAATCCAAAGTACACCAACTCTCTTCTCTCCAACCTACACAACCCAAGATAATGGACCCCCTTCTCTGCCATGCAGTCCCTCGGGTTTTCCATCTTCTTCCAGGGCTCCAGTGCATCTGGTCAAGAATGTCCATGTTGGAACTCTCAGGACTCACAACTTTGAATAAAATGTAGTACATTCCAATGCATCTCAGGCATGTAGGCACAAATTCATGGCTGGAATACACCAGTGATTACTACAACTAACAAATAATGGCCTCTTTCTTAGCTATTTTCCCCCCCTATGTCCCAATCCAAGAAAAAGAATGAATGAGGAATGGTAATTGAGAAACAATGAATGAAAGAGTGAATGTGTGAATGGAGAAGAACCCCCAAACAACCCCCAAGATGTGTTTATATATTTACCTGCAAATCAAGAACCACATGGCCTTCCCAAGAAGCTCATGTAACCACTTCTCTCAATTAAATAAATTATGGGTAAATAAAATAATAAAATACTTAGCCCATTAATCCCCCTCTCTCATGGAATCATAGCCCCCTATAACTCTTGTCCTTGTTCGTATAGCAACAAACGATGCATTTTCTTATTAATAATGATAAAAAAATTACATTCCTAGGCACGTTGGCCTCTTTTAATTGTTTGGGCACTCCGACCTTTCATTAATTAAAAAAATACATTTTTTAATATGGGGATTCAAAACTAGGGTATTACAATATTGGAGGAGTAATTTAACTACATTAGGATGTTTGGTTTTGAAGGGAAGCCCATTCTTCCCCATTTTGTTTGTGACGGGTTATTTGTTTATGATTTGTATAGACAGTATAGGACATGGTCATTGTTCTTCGAAAAGAAGAAGAAACAACAATTCATTCCTATGCTCTTCAAAATTTACGATATCACTATGAAGAGTTCATCGAACCTAACCGAGTTGACAAGATTATTTTAACCTTTTAACATGAAATACACTGAATCCCGTAGCAGTTTTGATCCTGAAGGAATTTTAACCAACCATATGGAATCTATTGGCTACACCTCTGTTTTTGATCGGGTGGAAGAAATTACAGAAGGAGGTGATGACAACAAGGATGCTCACATTGAAGCCAAGGTGATGGCCACCCTAAGAAAAACTACTCCCAAAAATAAGAAACAAACTACATGTGATGAATCACATACAAAGGCAAGTTCAAATGTGGGTGCAATAGAGGTCCCTCTCTCTGAAGAAATAAAGTAGGTGAAGCATAAACAAAGGGGAATATCCACAACCAGTGCCAAAGGTGGCGTAGTTCATCACCCCCATAATAGTTCCTATTCGGGCCAAAATAATAAGGAAATCAATGCTACCTAAAGAGAGAGTAGTGATAGATATGTGGGTGATGGAGATGGTGGGGATCCCCCTTGTTATTGGCTAGAAATAACACATGATAGTACGCATGTGACCAAGAGGAAGAGAAACCCAGACAAAGGCAATTCTCATGACCTCGAGGGTCTGGGGAAATGAAGGAAACATATATGGATTTCGACGAAGTCAATGATGTGCCCGCATGGGATGTAGTAAAAAACATAAATTAAGTTGATAGCAGAGGAGTTGGCATTTTTTTTTGAAGAAGTGTTTGTGAATATTCACCATGCCAAGTATGATAACAAGTCCAAGAAATTACATATTGAAAGGGTCAACCTAAAGGATGATATAGTAACAAGGAAATGGAGTTCTACAATCGAAGTAAAGGGTTTGAGGCCCTCATGGGTCCTCAAGTTTCATCAGAAAATTGGCAAGGCACTAACCCACTCGATAGAATAGCAAGAATTGGAGAATTTTAGGTTGAAGAAACAAATAAGGGAGCTAGAATATTCCCTTACCACAAAGATGCTATTTTCTAATCCCCTATCTATAATAGTCTCAGACGAGTTCCCTAAACCAATGAACAAATCAAGTTCTAAGGTAACCAAGGTTACTAAGTTGTTGATGGGTGTTATGAAATGTGCCTCTGAAAAGATCAACAAAAGGCTCAGGATAATCATGGAAGATTTGGATATTTCCATAGAGGCAGGTGTCATGACAAGGAGAGTTTGTTCACTTAAATAATTCTTGGAAAAATATTTGTAAATTGATGATCAGTTTTAGAAAAAAATCTTAATTACTTTCATTGCAAGGACATCAATTACATATGAGATTAGAAGACTAAAATAAGATCTCCCCTCTAAAAATATGTTAAATAAATTATAAGTGGGTTGGCTTGGAAGAATTGATACCCTTCGACAATTGAGCGCCGCCTGTGATGCTCTTGAAGATATGAGGAGTTCATTGTTTATGTGGGTAACAAATATCGTTAAGGAGATCGAGGGCCCACCCTTGATGAGGGATTACATGCTGTTGGCAAGAGATCAAATTCAAGAAAACCTAGGTATACTAAGGGTTGCATGGGAAATAATGTTCAATGACCTCACAAAATTTCCATAAGATGAGATCCGACTTTGGCTAGTTAGTTTCATGAACGAGAATGAAGACCAAACATTCGTGCCACAACAACAACGCGAGACATTGAGGGATATTGAAGATGAATTGTTTAGGGTTAGAGTGAAACACAATATAATCGTGACATCGTTACATGAATACATTCAAGAATGGCTAAAAGGTGCATTGGAAGCTATAGCTATCCCACCTTGATATTGAATATTTAAGAAACAATTATGACCATTTGGGCCATTGATGTTGTTGCTTATTTAAGAAAAAATAAAAAGGAAGAAAGATACAAGACCCAACTTCCATTTTTGTGAGTATAAGCCTTGTTTGAAGCATTCCCTTCTATTTTCTTCTTTCTCAGTTTGCAAATCATCTAGTCTTATAATCCAAATGTTGTCATTTGTGTACAATACTTATTTATCACTGCCTCCCCTTTGTCTTCTAGGTTATCTTTTCTCAATATATGATCAATAGGATCCCCATGCTATTCCATTAGGAAAAATGCATTTCTTACTTTTCATTTAAGTATCATAAATAATATGTAATACCAAATTCGTAGACATTTTATTTGATCTTAAATAGTTAATTTGTAATTATTATATTAAACTCCACAAAGAGATATTCGGGAGATTATGACTTTTGTGGTTTCAAACTTTTATGTGAGCATGAAATATTTAGAATGAGTTTCCTTTACATATTTATGATATGAATGTAACAAAATCATTTAAAGCTCTATGAGAAGGACCACTTTTGCTACTCTATGTTCTATTTGTATTGATTTGAATTTTATGCTTTCTCTTGATATGATATGGGAATGGTTATGTGGAATGTGATTAAATATGTTTCCCTTCTTCATTGTTGAAAAGTTTTCCTTTAATCTTTTGCTTTCACGTTCTACTCGTGGGTATCGATGTTTATAAATAAAAAATATGGATGTTTACAAATCTTGATATAATTATTAATCGAGTGAGAAACAAAGGAATACCACCTTGATAAAAATGAAGATGATATCTCTAATTATTGTGATAATTCCCTATAAGATTGTCCCTTTCCCTTGATAGGCCAAGAGATCAACAAGTACACAATTTAGTTGATGTGGGGAAAAAGTAGCCTGATCGGAGGGGGGAAAACAGATACAAAAGGTCAAGATCCATAATTGGCATAGAAGAGAACGACCCTAGATTAGGCACATTAATCAAATCAAAGAGGCCGTCCATAGCTTAGTTCATGAGGGGAAAGGGAAGCCCAATTTGAGGGAGAAAACTAGATCTTGAATCAGATTAGAAAAATAAAAATTCATAATCAACATAGGGGAGGAAGACACCAAATTGGGTTCGTTCATTCGATCATGAATTATAACTAGGTTATAATACTCAAAATTCTACTATATTTCTAATTAAAAATCCTTTTTTGTAGTGGACCTATATGGTTCTATAACTCGTATTGATCATCATACACATATATGGCATGGCATGATGGGAAAGTACCAGTTATGTAATACAAGAAATATGAAAGAGATAAAGACAGAAAGATGAGTCAAACCCATCTCTATTCGAACCCATATATTTATATACGATACATATACAATGCACATTTCCATGATTGAATAATCAAACTTGATCCCTAAAGATGATAATTCCATCCTCTCGATTCATAGGGGAAAACATAAATTGGTTTTATAGACAATGCATTTTTTGGAATGAGAAAATGTGTTGAATGGGCGAAATAATAATTTTTAAATGGTTTAATTAATATTCAATTCAATGTAATATTAGTTTTAGAACTATATCTTAGTTTAATTAATTTGAAATTTCAAAACTAGACTCATTTATTCACAGTCATGAAAGAATATTTTTAAAATGGTTTAATTAATTTCCAATTTGAATGAGTAAATATTTTTAAAATCATTCATGATCATGCATTCAAATATTTTTTAAATTGTAACAATTGTGAAAAAATATTTTTAAAATGGTTTAATTCATTACCAATTTGAATTAACAAATATTTTTGAAAGTATATATATACTATTTATTCATCACCATTTCACTTAAGTTATGTATGAGATGTTATGTTTATTTTGATTTTTTTTTACATCTATTTATTTCATTTAATTTTTTTTTTTTGTTTTGGTTATTTATAGATAAAAAAATGTAAATGCTTGAGAGTCTCAACCAACTCAAGGAAGTTATGTTTGTTCAAGTAATAACATACCACAAAATTTGAGACTAGTTGAGTGCTATAAAATTACCATCTTGAACTTTCTAATCTCTCAATTCAATGAGTATAATGTATTGAATGGTACATGCATAACATTTCCATTGGAGAATATTTAAAAATTCAAGATAGTGATTTTATAGCACTTATCTATTCTACAAGAGAAAAATTATTAGACCACTCAAGTTCTATTCATTGGGAGAAAAGTTCAAGACAATGATTTTATTAGCTATCATCCTAAAATTCCTTTGGATCTATTGTTTTGAAACAAAAAGTCCAAATGTATCTCGTAATGAAAAGGACCATGTTAATTTTTTATCTGTGTATCTCATAATGAAAAGGACCATGTTAATTTTTTATTCGTGAACCTTTCATTGGTGTAAGTTATTGATATGGATAACTGTGTTTCTAAGTGGATGGACACTCATTTCCTTGGATTGTTATTTTCTCCATTATTTTAAAAACTTGTACTTCGATTTTTTTAGTTGATACATGTATATCAAATATTAGGACTAAGATATATGTAACAGAGTAACCATTCATTAACATTTTATAGAGATTATTACTTTTTGCAATGAATACATTTTACTAATATTTTTTGTGTGACAATGTTTTATATGGTCAATGTGATATAGTTTATATATATATATATATATATATATATATTTAGTTGTTTTTGATAAATTTAGTAGTACTTTCAATATTTTTATGGTACATTCACATAAACAAAAATTAACTAATTTTTTTATTTTTTTTTTATAAATATTATGCAATATTTTTATGTCAAAATTAAAGTGGAGTTTGTGAAAAACACAATAATGAGAAATTCAATTATGGAATTGTGCTTAATATTAAATAGTTTGGGTAAATATATTGAAACATTGCATTTAATGGTAGTTGTAATTATAGAAACATAATTCTTGTTGACAGATTCATATAAAGTAGTCTATGGGATGATGGAAAAATCTATATAATTATAAAGATTTGTAAATTTATTAAAACAAAATTCTCGTGGATGATTTCATGGAAAGTAATCTATGTAACAATAAAAATATCTATATATTTACAAAGACATATAATTATGAAGACATGAATGATGAGTACATAACCCATTTTAAACATTATGAGTTATATGAACTATATTTGATTGATAATAAAGTGCAAAATTTGGTTATGGATGTGCCCTTATTGGATTCCAAAATTGTAAAATCAGATTTTAGAGTGCTAATATTGATTTTCGAAAGTGAAAAATCAGATTATGAAAGTGCCAATATTGATTTTCAAAAGTTCAGAATCAGATTCTAAAAGTGCCAATATCGGTCTTCAAAAGTGCAAAATTCGGTTATGAAAGTGTCAATATCAAGTTACAAAAGTACAAAATCTAGTTCCAAAAGTGTCAATATCAAATCCAAAATTTCAAATTTGGAATTCAATATTAACACTTTTGGAACTAGATTTTGCACTTTAGAAACTTCAAACCTCAATTTTAGACTTTAGAAAGGATGATTTTGGCCTATCTTCGAATGAGCTTAGTCTTGAATTATTTCAAATTTAATGAAATAAAAGTTATACCTCCATGTTTCAACTATCATACTAATTAATTTAATACCCATACTAGTATTGTACCAATAATACATCATAATAACTTTATAAATTTATGTTACATGCACAATCTCAAAATTAAGTTTCCATATATCCACCCTCTTTTATCATAGCCTAACACTCACAAGCTAACACAAAACAAATTTGTCTAAAATCATAGAAGCCCATCTTTCATCCTGTATATATAATCACTTGATTCAAATAAAATCCTATTATTTCAAACTTTTGAACACAAAGAAAAAAAATCCATTTTAAAAAAGCATCAATATTATGCTCAACAATATGTATATTGCAATAACAATGTGCAAAAATAAAGATAGAAAATTATGTTAAATCTAGTGAGTAGTTAAACATATCTTTATATAATTATAACATTATAAATCATAACATTAATTCCTTGGGACTTTTGAAACTTTCAAGTAGGAATAAAAAAAATATTGTTTTTCTTAGTTAACTTCATGTTTCAACCATATGAACTAAAAATCAAAATAATAATCAATACTAAACCACAAATCCAATAAAATATAAATGGAAAGTCCTTTCCACTTGTATATTATCATTTACATTAACTTCTTTTATTTTTCAAATCATGATACTTTCAACCACAAAATACAGTTTTAAATAGTGATACATAAATGGTCACATATTTTAAATTCATATTGTGTACTACCAATTATCTAAGTATACACGAACATCGCATTTTATATATTTCCATGGAAAAGCTCCAACACCATACTGACCACCACTTTATGTACCCTTTAAACTTAGAAAATGACAAAAATATGAAATAAATTCCAACTTAATATAATACTATATAACAAACTATAATCATATTTATATTATTCCAATTTAATGTCAAAAAATTTATTATAACATTATGTTTTAAAACACACCAAGTGAATGCTATAACCATCACCATAAGCATTGACCAAGTAGCCCATTTCTGAAATACTATAGTTTCCAACGTATACTCCACCTAATGAAATGCCACAAATTAGCACAACTCTAAACTCTGCCTAGACTTGAATTTGTTACAATTAACTTAAAATTCAAGAATTAATTCAAAACAAATAATTCAAGAATTAATTCAAAACAAATAGAAAGATAATTCAAGGGCATCAGTATATTTAAAATATTTAAACAAATTAAATAATAAAACTCAATCAATATGCTACTTTACCAGGTTTTACAACAACACACCCTCTCTTGTCCACATTTACAAGCTTGAATTTTCTGAACTTCATGAGCCTTTGAAATCAATTTTTTTCAGCACGTGCCTTCTTCTCATATTCAATGGTAGTTCTATAACTATATATTATATAATTATATATTAGATAGTGAAATGAAAAATAATACACGAATTAGCTGATCATATTTGGAGTGTTTTGCATATTAGAATTAAA
>ML797573.1:103481-135073 GCA_009831015.1 Picea engelmannii
TATATATTACTTTAATGATTTTGTTTGCAACAATATTGAGATTTTAGGCGACCATTTGGAAAAATTAATGGTGGGAAAAGCACAATACTTTATTAACTTCAAATGGATAAAGAAAAAGAGATTCGCAATGTAACACCTGGGCACATGCCTTGTTGTAGCAAGTGGGCTCCAAAGCTTCTCTTTCTTTGGGAGGGTCCTTTTATATCCTTATGTGCTCAACCTTCAAATATGGTATGTGGTAGTAGAAATCTCCTTTTGTGAATGGATAATGGTAGTAGCTAGCTAGAAGACATGAAACTCTTAATAGTGAAAAATGAATAATGTTGTAATTTTAAGCCGAAAAAAAGGGCGCTATATTGGTAACACTTATTTTTTATTCGAGGGTTGATTTTAAGATTTTGGTTGCAAGGATACCAATTTCAAGGCCATGATTTAAAAAAAAAATGCAATTTTAGCCTTAAAAAAGAGGGGAATGTCATTAGAAGCACCACTTTTTAATTTGGGAATTGATCTTTTAAGATTTTGGTTGCAACCGTGTTGAACATTAAGTCCACAATTTCAAAGAAGTTCCAACTTTAACATAAAAAATGGTGTTGTTATTAGCACCACTTTTTGATTTGAAGATTGAATTTAAAGTTTTCATTGACAATATTACGAGATTGTTAACAACATGGTTGAAAAATGTGGTTATTTTAACCTCGAAATAAACACTACTAATATCACCACTTTTTGAAATAAAAGTAAAAACAACCACTAAATACAATCTTAAAAAAATATTTTTGAAAAATTCTAATCAAATTAAAACCATAAAACCATATGACATTATATTTAATGGCATATTTGTTGATCTCTTGTGTTTTAATTAGTAAGTACTTTCTATACCTTTTTTGTAGTTGTTTTTCATAAATTAATATACACATTGCTATATTGTGTTAATATCTCTATCAAGTGGTGTTATTTTTCAATGATGCTTCAATATATTTTAGTGTTGATTTAAATGTTCACTAATACTAATATTACTTAAGTGTGTAACCCAAAATTCACACATGGTATTAGGGTCTAACCCTAAATCACGCATGGTATTATAACTTATTACTTAAGTGTGTAACCCAAAATTCACACATGGTATTAGGGTCTAACCCTAACTCACACATGGTATTATAACTTAATGTATCCTAATTTAATTTATTTTCTTACGTGGTATTATTTTTCATTGGTACTTCAATGTCTTTTTTTGGTTGATTCAATGGTTTCATAGTGTTAGTACTCCTCAGAGGTCTACCTCAAAACTCTCATATGATATTATAACTCAATGTAGTTGAACTCAGTTTCTTGTGGTTTTTTTTTTTGGTAATGTTACATCAATGTTAATTCCAGGTTTTGATGATGTTAACATTTCTGTAACATCCCACTCTTGTGCGCATTGAGCAAACTTATTCTTTGAGGACACTTGCTTGCAAGTGATCTGGATTATTATACTATTGGGCATTTGATTACGATTATAAGGCGTTATGGATTGATGACATGTTATTTTGTTGTATGGCCATAGTCAAGTGCTATTGACTCGGTTCTCCTGAGTGTGCAAGATTTTGGACCTCGAGGATGCAGAGGCATTGATGAAACCCTTGGACTCTAGATCGAGTCAGGGAGTGGACTATTGGGGTTTGATTGTTGTATATATTACATATGTGCATCTGATTAGATGTTATGATTATGGATTTTATTTCTGACTTTAATCGTTGATGATGCAGGCTAACGATAGCTTGCCGACCAGACTCACATGTGGGGTAGAGGGGTCATGCACGACTACCAGAGACGTTGAGGGAGAGGTGTGGACAACATCCCTGCCACAACCTACTAGCACTCTCGTTGTGGCTCGAACTGTAGGTTAACGATTACCTAGTTCGAGAAGACCCACGATGTCGTGAGGGAAGACTGCGACAGTCGCTCATGATGATTCTAAGGGGCGCACAATAAGGCAGGGGCCTTATTCCTTGTAGGCCCTTAGTCTCCCACAAGATCACATGGCAGAGTATTGGCTCCAGGGGTTTTTTATGGCTACCAAGTCAGTCAAGAGGCGAGTGACACCCTTGGAGCACATAGTGCGTCTTGAAGGGCACGTCGCATAAGGGAAATAGAATGAGGCAAGTGACACCCTTGGAGCACCTAGTGCGTCCTGAAGGGCACGTCGTGTGGTTAACTAATAAGTGAATAAACCTAGATGGCCTTAGAACAAATAAATGTGATAAGAAAGATTTAAAAACAATTTCCCTAATAATATGTCACCTGGCCTCGGAAATTAAAATCTAGGTCTAAGTGTTACTTCTTGTAAAAAAATAAAAATTAATAAATAATAATAATAATAATCATTGAACATGTGACGAAAAGAGGGTAAGAAATTCGATTAAGTTATTAAATCAAATTATATTGAGGGACTAAAATTTTAAAAGGGAATTGATTGTTTTTCTACATATGCTAATTAAAATTTATTAATTAAAAGGGAAGAGGGGTAAAAGGTAATTTTCTACACTTGCTGATTTTAGTTTTATATAAAAAGGGAAAAGAGGGAAACTTAAAAAGAATTGGAAAGATAAGGGAAAAAGGGGGGAAACATAAAGAAAAAGGGAAACATAAGGAAAAAGAAGAATGACTAACTTAGTAAGGAATCTTGCCATTAAGACCTTTCTAAATTGAACTCAACTAGGAATTTAGTAAGGGCGTAAGCCATTAAAATGTGTAAGGGAATATAGGGACACCTAAGAGAAATTCTAGGAATGATTTTAGGTTGGTGATGGAAATAGGAGTAATTAAATAATTAATGAAATTAATTTCTGGTGCAACGAAGGGGATGGTTGACACGTGTACGGGGAGGATTTTTTTGAATTAAATTATTGAACAATAAATTAATGGGAAATTGGGAAATAAATCACTTATAAACTTTATATAAAGGAAGGAGGAGAAGGAGGATGGATCTCTTCTTGGATGCATAACGTTACGTTGCAGAATTTTTGACTTCACTGACTTATCTTGTGGGAGTTGGGATACCCAGCTCAGTGAGGAGTGGTAGCTCAGCCTTGCGAGGTGGGCTAGGAGCTAGTGTTCTTTGGTTTAGTGTGTGTGGCCCCTTTGCGGATCGGGGGGCTAAGGGGGAAGGAGAGTACCCCTAGCGTTGCCTGGGAGGTATTGGAGAAGTCACATCAGTCGACAAGCGGGAGTTGGATAGAGAGCGCAGGACAACGACTCGGAGTTGTCACCTTGGGCTATGGTACGCAAGCTTTTATTTTTTAGGGTAGATTACTATTGATCTTGCGCTTTCATCTCTGTACTTTTGTTGTGTAAAGAAAAGTTTTTACTTAGCGTTTTTAATCGAAAACTTAAAATCATCTTAGCTTTACGCTCGCTGCATCAATTTGATCTCCTTGACCACCGATCCTTGATTTCTATGATTGTTATGTTGTTTTATTTATTGTTGAAGAGTTTGTGCTTTATCTTTCATCCTCATCCCTAGTTCGTTAGTCCACGCCTGAGCAGTCAGCCAGGATCCAAATCGACGGTCGTCACTTCAGTGTTAATAGACCTATAGATCCTAATGCCCTGCTTTTCTATGCGTGGATGATGAGCGAAGGATGGTTTTTCCCAGCTCGTCCTTGCGTTTCTGAGAATGATCATCCTTGCGTTGATTGATTCATTTCAAAATGGTTTATCCTTGCGCCTTTGGTGGGATCATCTCCACGCATTTAATTGCTTAACCTTGGAATTTCGTTGGGCCTTGGTTGATAAAATACTTGCAACTTTTCAATGACATTTCCCAGGGTTTCAATGGAAATATCTGTGTTTTTATTCCAGTGTTGAGATGCTAACTTCTGTGTTTTTAATGTTAGACCATAGCTTGCACACCCATTCCTTTTTGAAGACCCCATCTATTACCCAACATTTTTTTTACTGAACTCAGTGGATTCTTTAGAAAAATATGACATACAATAATCTTAATCTTATAGCGATTTTACACTCACTGTTAGAGTTAGCGAAATTTTTATTCACAGTTAAATGAAGGGTAAGCATTTGTATTTTCAACGATTTTTATAACCCGTGGCAGTGATTTGTATTCTCAGTTTAAAAATGAATGGATAGCGAACCCTGAGCATATATGTACTTAATGATTACATATTTGCACCGTCAACCATGAAGTTTCATACAGACCAATCCATGATCCTTTACACCACTGATCCTAAGCCAAATCGTGATGATTCACACACATCTTCCTGGGCGATTACCCAACTTCCCCCCTTTTGATTTTTGTGGTTTTAAATAGCGTTCTCCCTGGCATTTATTTAGACCGTCTTGGCACATATTATTATAGAAATATCATTTTTTTTACTGACAAAAAAATTTACCTTGCGTTTACCTTCAGTGTGTTTTACTTATGCCTTGGGACTGAGTCTTACTGATGCAATGGCCGAGTCTTACTTTGAATCCATTGAATGAAAGAATCGACCCGAGTTTTAGAATGTTGGATTGATTTTGCCATTATGTTTTACTTTCGCCCTTGCCATTCTGTTTTACTGTCGCCTCGTGCCTTCATAGTCTTCCCTGTGATTATGTTGACACATTAACCTTAATTAAATAACCGTGCATCCATGAATTTTTTTGAAAACCCTTCCAGGAAATAAATGACAACTATTTCCTTCCTTTTACCACACTATCTTGTTTTAATATTCAACTATTTCATTATTTCAGCTTTCATGTATTTAATAGGTTGGGCGTGGGAGATTGTAGTCAGCAATTTTGGGTAATGATGGAGAACGATTGATTTATTTTAGCCATCATACCTTGAATGGATAAACAATGCTTAGTAATGCCATCTTAGTGAATTAATTTATGCTATCACAGTGATTTAGTAGTGCAATCTTAAATATGCTATCATGGCAGCGATTCTCGAGATATTGGCATTAGCGATCCTTATATTTCTTTATATGATAGCTATCCATATTCACTTATGCCAACGAGTTAGATTGCCCCTGGCTGTGATGTAACAGTAACACTTGATTCCTGATAACACTTAATTAATACACCCACAGTCAATTTTGGCAGTAAATTTGACAGTATGTCAGCGTTGACAGTAACCATAAATAAGTGACAGTCTTTTTATATGCGTTATGTATAATAATAGTCAACAACAATATAGTATAGACTGAACAACATTTCTAGCGATTAATATTGAATGTCTTACCCAACATGCTTGTAGCGAATTGATTACACCAAGATTCAAACTACTAATTTAAAATACAACTAAAGGACAGCGTGTTCATCTAATGGATTAAAGAACGGCATCGAATATTGTTGATAGTGTTATAATTATAGTGTTGTATATTAATAGTGTTAATAGCGTTATATACTAATGTTGTTAACAATGTTAGATTAATAGCATTATATACTAATGTCGTTAACAGTGTTATATTAACAACGTTATATATTGATGTTGTTATTATTGTTTTATATTGTTAAATCGTTAAATTTAGATTTTTATTTATTGATTAATTTAGACTTGTTAATTTAGACAACAAATCGATTATCATATAAGCAACATGATTCAATAGTTCACTTAATCTAATGGACAGTGGGTATTGTTAATCAACGTTTCTTGATTTTTTCAGTACCTAACTTAGGACACCCTATCATAAATTTTAGGACCCTAGTAGCTTGGTTATCATTCACTCCTTCTCACTTATTCAAAGGGTTAGGTTGTTGGCGAAGTCGTGTTTTTTCTTGCGCTTTTTCTTTGAGTGACGTCATCTTGCGTCTTGTTGACCTGTTGCTTGGGGGTGTGGGTGTAGTCTTCTTGTTAGTTGTTAGGCTCCTAGTGCGTGGATTTGTCCTGATTCCTTGGTCCAGATAGGTTATGTTGCACCAAGGTTATCGCCGCACCTATCACCTAGGGACGGAATGAGTCTTGATGAGAGGATCATGACGTGCCCTATTGGATAGAGGCGAATGATAACTTGGCTGAAGTCTGTGCTTCCACATGAGTGTTGTTGATCGTTGTAATTTTGTTATTGGTGATTGGGTTGAACGCCTTCATGCGTTGGGTCTGCATGCCATAGTGGTTCTAGTCACTGGTCGTCAAGGTCATTGTGTCGAGATGGTGGATGGTTTATCTTAGCTTGTAGACATTGTCATGTTTGTGTCAGGTGGGTAGTCGTTACTATCTGTTGATTTGCACATTTTTTCGTCCAATTGCTCTTGGTGCTAGTGCGTGGATTTGTAGTTGTATGTTGCCTGATTTGCATGCGGGTGTTTGTCACCAGGTTGTGTGGTTCAACTGTTGTCTTCGTTGCCTTCCTGCCTAAAAACAAAAAAAAAAAAATTGCACTTTTCGCTTCGCTTGTAGTTGTAACGATGGGGCCATTACAACTCCTAAGTGATCTTGTTAGCACCTATGATTGCATCCTTTGTTATCTTGGTGCCAAATTCAACATCAACACTTACATACATTAGTTGGTAGCAATGCATGTTTCCTTTGCATGGTTGATTGGTATTTCAGTTATGATTATTAGTGACGAGGGAATGAAAGTGACACTTTGAGTTTGAGTTGTATGTACAACTTCATATCTACTCATATGCAACATGAATGTTATGTGGTATATTGATTTTCAGTAGGTGAGGATACATGCTTGCATCTTGGATTTAATGACATATTGTTGCTCCTGAGTGTAATATGAATTTAATGATCTTACACGTTGAGTGGTTTGTATAATTGCATGTCAATTTCAGTTGTATGCAATGTCGTGTTCATGATGCCACATAAAGTGTTAGGATAAAGTCTTGGTCATATACGAGTTTTAATGAATGCATGTTATTTTTGGTATTTTCTATTTTGGTAGTGTTTTTAGGAACTGCAATTTTTAAAAAGTGGTGTCATTGAAGAAATTTTTGATATTTGTGTTCATTTGATAAAAAAATTATTTTTAGTAAGTTTCCATTTTTAGCAGGTATTGTTATGGGAAGTCTTGTGTATAACAAGGATTATGCATGCATATGATTAGTTGTTAATGAAGCTTCATTTTGAAGTGATTCCTATGTTTTAAGAAKGCATTACTATTTTTAGTAGGAAGGAATAGATAAAATATAACTAACATTTTTTTTCTTGYTGGACTTGTGTTGTTCATTATCTAGAGCAATGAAAACATCTACAACATCCTTGTCGAGTGTAAGGTGAAAAAGAGTGTGAGATAGAAACCCCAAACATGTCTTTTGAAGGGAGATTTGTTGTTAGCGTTATGGGMAACTCAATTATAATAATGCACAACATACATAAAACTCTCATCCTTGGATATAGGATAATTTCAGTTGTATCCCTTGAGMAAATGAACAAGGGTGTAATTCACCACTTCCACCTTCCCATCAATGTGAGGGTGAAYTGTCATACTTCTCTTCAACTTCATGTCCACCATATCGCATCATGCCTTCTGAAAACGCCTGCGAACCTCTTGTCTTGTTTGATATGATGTTTTATAACTTCAACAATCAAAAGTGTAACCACATGCATTGAAATAATATGTCTATATCTTGTCCAATGATGGCCTATTTGAATGGAATCAATTGAATCTTTTACTAAATTGATCCACTATTACTTGCACTTAGTCATGTCCATGCATGGTCTTTGGCAATCCTCAAAGAAAATCCATGGAGATGCTCTCAGTTGAATCCATGAATATGTTTCCCACTTTTTAGTGAAATGTGACGATGAAAATTTAACATTTGACATATTTTTTAAATTGAAGACCTAGAAACTAGTATATGCAATGTGAATTTTGATGCGCAATAAAAAATGTAGAGAATTGCATTGTCTTTCTAATATTTTTTTCAAAAAATATTAATGCCATTTAATGTGTCGAATTTTCATTTAATTAAATGCTTGTCCTTGCAAATTTATGTTAAAGTTAACAAGTGAATTTTGTTTCCAACACCTAATTCAATATTCAATGTATAACTAAAAAAAAAAAATTATACGAGCATGATTTACCATAATGTAGTAGTGCCCTCTTCTTCTTTTTCCTTTTGGAATTTTATTTTTTATTTTTCAAAATTGACAAATTAATATTTGAATCACATTTTATACACCTTTCCCCTTATCACCTAGCATACCTCTGACTCATAGGAGATCACTGTCACCAAACCAAGGCCTGGAAGGAAAACCAAGACCCAAGAACAAGATAAAGGAAAGACGAGACTTGGTTCTCAAGGAACTGGGGTAGAGAGGAGTGCATTGTTGAATCATAAGAGGTAATATGAGGAAACTTCTTACAATATTTAGTAGAAGGTTGAAGAAAATATGGGCGAGGAAAAAAATAAGAGAAGGCTCACACCCAAATAGAGCATTGAAAATGAGATGCAAAGTTGGGTGGTGGACATCAATTTCTCTCGTTCATAGAACACAAAGGTCTTCCAAGAAAAATAATTTTATTGGATGGAAAAATTTTTGGTTTCCACAACTCTTGAATAGCAGGAGCTTCAACAACTAGAGGATAGAGATAGGATTTTGAGGCTTGAGGCCAAATTTACTGTGTTTTTTGCCTGTTGTTTGGATGCATCTTCAAGGTCACTACTTGGGATAATAATGTTGGAGAAGGAACAATGGAATTCAGAGATCACCTTGATCCAAATAGCACGCCCAAGTATCAAGGAAGGAAATGACAAACCAATGCCACAAAATGAAGGAAAAAGGCCAGGACAATATGCAAACCCAAGCCCATCCAAAGCCAATGTTCCTTAGTTATGCTACTTGTTTTTATGTGTTACGACTATCACTTTCCTTAAAGGGTACCATAGTTTGTCAACTCTTTATGTTTATTTATTGTTCAACGGATTGTATAAAATTTTGAGCATCTATAGGAATGAATGTATGAAGAATCAATAGTATAAGGATAAGGAAGTAGTATGGTTTATGGAAATGCTAGTAAGATGGTTTTTATGTAGTTTGAATATTGATCTTCTCCTTTTGATGGATCACATACTACCAAACCTGTAACTTTTTGTATCAATATTAATATATGAGTAGACGAGCTTACCAAAAAGAAAGTTATAGACCTCAATCGAGGGCTTAAACCCCATGATTGAGGTGTTTTAAAGCCCTCGATTGAGGTGTTTTAAAACGCTCGATTGAGGGATTTAATCCATTAATCGAGGTATTTAAAACCCTTGATTGAGGGTTTTAATCCCTTGATTGCGGTATTTTTGACATAAATAGATGATTTTCATTAAAACCCTTGAATGAGGGTTTAATCCATTAATAGATGGTCTACATAGGCCATTTTCATGTGTCTAGCTTGCCAAAAAGTGTGACCGAGCTTCACGGATTCACCATTTCCCAAGGCCTATTTGGTATATAGAATGTTGTATACAAGCCTAGGTATATGTTAATTGACTTGCAAATATGACAAAACACATAAGCTTGAATGAACTTGGCAATGTTAGAATGCATACATGATCAATAAACATAACTTTGCAAATTCAATTATGTCTTTCTTGTTGCAAAATTCCTTGCTACTTTAGAAATATGTCTCTCTCAATAACATGGTTCTACACTCTTCACTTGGGATACACACCCGTTTGTCCTTGCACAGCAACACATTGCATAGATAAGTTTCTAAATTTACAAAGTAAGTCATTCCCATTATCTACATCAAGATTTCTTGTCATATCTAAGTGGGTTTTTCTTTTTGTTGAATTATCCAACTAGTTTTTTGTGGATTTTCTCATTCTCAAAAGAAAATGACTTGCAAAAACTTGGCTATCATTCCTTGCTTGATGAAACCAACCCTAACTTGCTTGGTGAACAAGATAGGCCCTTGCTTGGTAGCACAACACACAATGTCTCCTTCCCTTCATTTAGCATTACCATGTCCAACACCGTAGTACCTCAATTTTTTGATTGGTCACCAAATACTTCATTGATTTTTCCATCCCAAGTGTGACACCTTTATTCATTGAATCCATCACCCCTTTCACTATTGATATAATCTAATCACGGGGCATCCCTATCTTGATTGAAAATTTGGGGCATCCAATGGGCATAGAACAAAGTCAACCATTTCTTCAAATTAGATTCAACAATTGTTGGATGAGTTTACATAGATTGTTGTCGATGATATGCCAATGGGAATGCCTCCCCTGAGAAGTATTTCACACCATATTGATTTGATTCTAGGATTAAGTTTACCTAATAAGTCTCCTTACCGAATGACACTTGCAGAAAGCGAACAAGTGAATAGATAGGTGCAAGAATCACTTAACATGGTGTTGATTTGGGACATTTTAATTCCTTTCGTTGTCCCAATAGTTTTGACACCGAATAAGTGTGATGAAAGGAGAACGTGCACTCATTCATGGGGGGATATTAACAAGATTACTATCAAGTATTAGTTTCCCTTACCAAGAATGGAAGACTTCATTGATATCTTGAGTTGGGAAAAGTACATTGCAAATATAGATTTGAAGAGTGGATACCATCATATTTGAATGAGCGAAGGAGATAAGCGGAATACATCATTCAAGATGAAGGATAGATAGTTTGAATGGTTGGTTATGCTATTTATATTAACCAATGCACCTAGTTATTTTATGAGATTGATGAATGAGGTCTTGAAGTCATTTATGGGAAATATTTTCATTGTGTATCTTGATGACATTATGATTTTTAGCAGATCCAAAGAAGAACACTTAGGGCATGTGAAGAAAGTGTTGTAAAGGCTAAAAGTAGAGAATCTGCAAATTATCTTGAAAAAGTGTACCTTGTTGTAGTAAGAGTTGGTTTACCTAGGTTTTATAGTTTCCAAGGAGGGTTTGATGATGGATCCTAAAAAGGTTAAAGCCATCGTTGTAGTGTATCTATAGGGGTAGTGGGGGAGGGGCAGGGCCCATAGTGATAATAGTGAAGGCAATTCAATGCAAGGTGGACTAGGTCCACTATAGTAATAAATAAGACCCACTATAGTAGTTAGATGTAATAAATGTAAGAGGAATTCTTAGAAGGTTCTACTTCTAGAAGATTCATCATCTAGAATGTTCTTAGGTGGTTGGTAGCACTATATAAAGGGGTTTAAGCATTGTAATGTGGTGAAGAGAATTATTGTATTTGAAGCATGTAGCTCAATTAGAAGATTCCCCCTCAAAGAGGCAAGTGAAAAGGAGAGAATCACTTTCATAATAGGATCCATTGTATGGTGTTTCCCTACCCTAAGGGTTTGATATAATAAAGTGGTGGTTTTTTATATTGTTCCATATATCTTGGGTGGTAATTGTATTTAGATATCTTTGGTACTATTGTGGTATTTTGTATTCAAGTGTTTGGTATATAACAATTTTGTGGTATTTTGAATTCAGGTGTTTGGTATATAATAATCGTCGATTGACAAATTCCCAGATGTACATTTGACGTAAAGAGTTTCCATGGTTTGGAGAGTTTTTACCAAAATTTTATCATAAAATTTAGTGGGATTTGTGCACCACTCATTGAGTGTATGATGAAGGGATATTTCTAGTGGACAATAGAAGAAACAAAGTCATTTGAAACCCTTAAAAAGAAGGTAGCTAAATAACCAGTGTTAGAGCTTTAAGATTTCAGTAAGGTATTTCAAGTAGATTGTGATGCAAGTGGTTTAGTGATTGGATTGGTCTTCAGTCGAGATGGTAAGTGGATATCATTTTTTAGTGAGAAATTGAATAATGGTAAGAAAAAATACTTTGTTTATGCTCAAGAACTGTATGCCATTGTTCAAGCCTTGAAGAAATGCTTCATTAGTCCCTCATGATGAATGGAGTATCCACTCGAACAGTTGGACATTTCAAACTCCTTACACAATTATAAATCCAGAAATCCAAATATTTTCAAAATTTAAATAACTAAACTTTAATAATGAGGATCAACAGTCCATGAGTCTGCCACTTAACCGACAAAACAAACTGATATGGATTCTGCTCTTCATAATATAACAAGGTTAGGTTAACAGTAAGGCTCGCATGAAAACAAATTCCAAATCCCCTTTGTCTTTTTTCTAACAAGACAATACTTTGAATGCGTTAATAGAATCCCAATACATGCTCAGACGAATCCCAACAAACTAATTATTTTTCATGTATCGGCGTTGTCTGAGGGATAATCGACGTTTCATCTTTGTCAGAATCTTGGTAAATTATAAATTTGAGATTAGTGAACGATAATTTGTTGTTAGAACTACCTTTTTGACGATCTTTCTCAACTTTTAAATTGAAATTTTTACATGCGAGAATTGCAATTTCCAGATTCCAACCAATAACATGAAAAAAAATCCTCAATAGGAAAGACATAAATAACACCAAAAATTGATGCATTTTAGTTATTTCTTACTGCTCCATAGAAATAGAATTTTAATATGCTTCAGCTGCTTCAAATCCCGAGATTGATCTGTAATGGGTTTTTGTATTGGATTGGAGATGTAGTATGAAATTTCTATGTTTTTACTTTTTTTCGGGCACTTTTTCAGGTTATGTTTGAAATTTGATCAGAAATTTAGAAAATTGCAGATTCCATTAATTGAGATTATATATTCAAAGGTTCTAGGTTTTCGAGGGTGTTGAATCTATTCATGCATTAAAAAAACACAAATTAAACAATGTAAAGCTGTAATTTCACCAACAATTGTTTTCCCTAATTATAATGATAGTTACTAAAAAATATAAAACATAGAACGTTAAAATTATGCCTAAATTTAAACTAATAAATGTTATATATCATTGGATTTGAAGCATTCAACAATAGGAAGGTCTACAATTATGAAGCTCATAGACACATAGACTGAAAAGCTGAAATGAAATTTTCTAGAAGGCAAACTAACATCATCATACTATGCAAATTTTTAAGTAATAAGTATACTGAGACCCCAAAAGAACTGAATCAAAGAGTAGCAAATAACTAAAGAGACCACCACCGACTACCTCTCCTTCCCAAATGTAATTAGGAGAATGAGAAATTTGATCTAGAATATCAGTTCCATAATCAATATCATATCTATTGACACCGAACCCAACAAGAAAAGGAGGTATTTCATAATTAGGACTCAACATTGAAATTTCAGAGACTCTAAAGAGAGAAAATTTGCTAGAAAATAACTCGAAGACCAGATAAAATTTGTCCGACAAAGGGCTATCTCTCAACATCGAGCACTGGTTTTAAAAAATTCCCACCAACATGCTCCTTTTTTTCTTCAATGCGCCGCACCCAAAAACCAAAATAACCACAAGGAATAAGATTCATGATTGTTGTCATATTTTAGTATATCAAATGCTTGCACAAGCCATCAGAAATGAGGGATTTTACTACGACTTGTAAGAAGTGTACAAGGCAACAGATCATGTGGCCAGCCCAACGCGCCAGCTGCCACCCATCCCACATATATAATGACCCCAACATAAAACTAAGGTATATGTAAATAGTCCCTTCCACCATTAACAACAATGTTTTAATGTTCCTAACTGAATTAGTATGTTTACTGTCTAGAAGTGTTATTTACTTTTTGTAATTTTGTCAAATACTTTGCATTAAGGCTGCTAGAGCTTCTTACAAACAATTTGCATATGTTTCATAGATAGGAATATTGCCAATCACAATACATGCATCCATTACACATTGAATAGAGAAAGTAACATGGAATTATATTATGTATTGAATTCACAAAATCAGAACAAAACAAAGATCTCTATGGGTTGTAAAAACAACGGCAAAAACCCTCATAAACACACAAATCTAATGGATGTAGGCCAACTGCAATATTTACTATATAAAACAATAAGAAACTTGATAAAGATTCCAAAAAAATCTTCCAGTGATGTTGTCGACTGTCCCAAGGCTCTCTTAGCCTCATTAGACCTTCTGCAAACCCCACGCTTTTGTCAAGGAACCCTGCCAACGACCCAGATTTGCATAGAGTGGGAATCGACCCCTTCCAAAGCCCCCAATTCACTTTCTCTAGACCCACAAATCACCAAAAACTCTCGTTGTGTTGTTAGGTGGACAGACTGGCCCTTCCAATGGATCCACGTCTCCCTTATACCATCTAATCTACAAGATAAAGGGTTTGGTTATGCTCTAGGGCTTCCACAAAACTCTTACTAACTCAAATCTGCATAGAATGGGGATGGGCAGCCTCCCTAATCCCCGCCATCCTCTTGGCCTAATTTAATAAACCTCACGACCCTTGTCAAGAAGTGGATCGACCCTCAAATTCCCATAATTATGTAACAAGGAGATAGATCGACCCCTACAAACCCTCCAAGAAAATTCGATGTGCCACTGACCTGCAGAGGAATCATAAGTAAAATCTCCAATGATGACCTTGGTCGGATCCTCCTATTTTTCCAACTAGGGTAGATATTTCACTACCGAAACTAGACTAGAAATGGTGGAAGGGTTTTGTTAAACCCTAATGAAACAATGGCTCCAAGAGCACTCCAAGATGAGAGATCAAATCATAATAATAAGAAGTGGGGGTTACCCTTTTTTTATACTTTTCCAGCCCTTTCTAGATCCTTCCTTCATAATCCCTTTTTATTTTTCATTTAAACATTAAAAAATATTTTTTAATGTTTAAATAATTAATTATTTAATTAATATCACTTTAGGAATATGACACATCTTAACCAAGTGACATCTCCTTGAATCCATTTTTCATACTGACTATATCCTACATAAGTCATATAAAATATTGATTCATCCTACCTCATGATCAATTGGAAGGGGACATTACAATCCTCCCTTCCTGATATCGCTTGTCCTCAAGCAACTCCAGATGCGGTTGTTGTAAGATCTGCTCTCCTTCCCAAGTGGTATCCTCCACAGGAAAACCTCTCCATATGACTAGGTACTCTCGTATGACTCTACTCCTCAACCTCCTCTCTCTAACATAAAAAATATTCTTAGGAGTCAAAACCAATTGTCCCTTATCATCTAGTGGAGGAAGATCTGTCGAAGTGGTGGTTTGTTGTCCTAATGTGTACTTTAGGCAAGATACATGGAAGACGTTGTGGATCTTGCTACCCTCTGGAAACTCCAACTCATATGCTACCTCCCTAACTCTCACGATAACTCTGTAGGGTATGTAGAAGTGAGGCTTCAACTTCATTGTGCCACTCCTCTTTAGCGACAACTGTCTATAAGACCGCAACCTGAGAAATACTAATTCCCCAACCTCAAAGCTACACTCCACCTTGTTCCTTTCTGCGTACATATTCTATTGGTTTTGACCAACCTGCAAATTATCCTTCAAGACTCTCAAGATGTCTTGGCTCTCCTGCAACCAATATTTGGCCTTGGGGGCTCTGCTCTCCCCAAATGCCAAATCTACAAATGATGGGGCATCATAACCATACAATGCCTTGAAAGGACTCATCCCGATGGACATGTGATAATTTGTATTATAGCATTGTTCTCCAAGATGCAACCACTTCATCCATGCCCTCTATTGTCTTGACACATAGTTTTACAACCCTCAATCCACTTGTTCACGACCTCTGTCTTCCCATTTGTCTAAGGATGATATATGGTACTAGGTGTCAATTTCATCCATGATAACCTAAACAACTCCTTCTAGAATGCTCTGAGGAACCTGTTGTCTCGGTCACTGCCTATGTAAATCGGAAGACCGTGTAGCTTGAACACATCACTAAAGAATATTTATGCTACCTGAGATGTGCTATACTTTGAAGGAATAAAAAAGAAATGGGCATACTTGGTCAACCTATCCACCACCATGTAGGTACATTCCCTGCCCTGTACCTTCGACAACCCTGTAGTAAAATCCATGGAGATGATTTTCCATTTCAGCTCAAGAATTGACAATGGCTAAAGAATTCCTCCAAGATGTGTAAACTATGACTTGTTATGTTGACAAGTCATGCACTCTCTCACATATCAAAGCACATCCTCCTTGATACCCTTCCATGATAATCTCTCCATTACCTGTCTGTAAGTTTTCAGATAACCTTGGGTTCCTTGTTAATGGTGCATCATGTACTTCCCTCGTAATATTATCCTTGAGTGTGGACTCAAGGAAAATGTAGATCATGTATTTGTATTATATGATGTCATCCACTACCCTATACCTTCCATCCTAAATAATACCCTCCACCAACTCACAAGAGAAGGTATTCTTGGAGTACTCCACCAAGAGAATGGAATTCCAATCCACTGAAATCTCAGTCATGGAGAAGGTTACAGGTCTCCTAGATAGGGTGTCAACAAATATGTTCTTATTTCCATTTACATATTCAATTTCAATATCATATTCCTACACTTTTCTCACCCACTTTTGTTGCCTCTCGTTCAGGTCCCACTGCTCCAAAAAATATCTCAAGTTGTAGTCCTAACCACAAAGCATCGTCCCGATAGGTATTGTATGAACTTGGAAAATGCATGCAAGATGGACAACATCTCCTTATCATATACATGATATAGCTTCTCTGGAACCCTCAACTTTCTTCTCTCGAAATCTATTGGGTGTCTGTTTTGCATCAATACTACTCATATCCCCTCTCTATATGCATCACACTCTAGTACAAAAGGTTGTGTGAAATTTGGGAGTGATAATACTAGGCAAGTTCTCATTAACTTCTTCATTTTTTTGAAGGCTACCTGTGCATCCTCTAACCAATGAAACACCCCCTTCTTGGTGAGGTATTTCAATGACACACCCAGTTGTGAAAATCCCTTCACAAAGATCCTATAATAACTGCATATCCCGAAGAATCCTCACAACTCTGTAAGTGATATGGGGGTGGGCCAATCTAAGATCACCTGGATCTTCTCTTGATGCACCTTCACTCCCTCGACACTAATCGTGTTCCCTAGATAGAGGATTTTTGTTATCCCAAACTCGCGCTTTTCCTCCTTGGAAAAAAGTGATTTCTCCTCCATAATGGTAAGAATCTCGTCTACATGCTTCAAATGTCCCTCTCAAGTCCTTCTGTAGATCAGAAGATCATCAAAGAACTTCAGTAGGAGCTTCCTCAACTTCTTGTTGAAGATATAGTTCATACATGATTGGAAGGTAGTGAGTGCGTTGGTTAGCCCGAAGGGCATGACTAGAAACTCATAGTTCCCACAATGACATTTGGATGTTGTCTTATGGATTTTCTCCTCTCTAACCTTGATCTGGTGGTACCTCGATTGAATATCAATCTTCAAGAAGTACACTACCCCATGTAGCTCATCTAACAGGTCATTGATCTTGGGTATTGGGTACTTGTTCTTGATGGTTTTCTTGTTCAATTCCATGTAGTTGATGCACATCATCATCGTTTCATCCTTCTTCTTTACCTGTACCACTCAATAAGTGAAGGGACTAGAGCTAGGTCAGATGTGTCCCATATCCAACAAATATTGTATGGCCTTCTCTATATCATCCTTGAACTTCTTTGGGTGCTTGTATGGTGTGGTGATCACAGGTTTCTCCCTTCCTCTAACTCAATGGCTTGCTCAAACCCTTTTTTAGGTGGTCTCCCTGTTGGTAGTGACTCGAACACCTTATCATGATTTCCAACAAACTCATGGGTTTCCACATGGTAATGTTGACGATCCTAGGACTCCTTATGCGTGGTGATCAAGCACTCGCCTATGCATGCTATGCCACCATGTCGAAAGATAGACTCCATAGGTTTGTTCGACACAACCCTAGGTGCTCCTGATGACATTCCTCTCAAAATAACTGGCTAACCCTCAATGTCCATGAACTCCATCCTCGTAATATAATAATTCATCTTGAAGTCCCCCAATGAGTAAAACCACTGGACTCCTACTACTACATTGGTATCCACTAATTCCACTACATAGAAGTCATTGGTCAATGTATAGTTTCCCAATGTCACCTTTAATCCCTTGATGTTATGAGTACAAGTCATGTTGTACCCACTTGTAACAACCACATTAAATCCCTCAAATTTTTTGGTAGGGATTTGTCTCCTCACGACAAGTGTTGCATCGATGAAGTTGTGGGTGGCCCCACCATCGATCAGTGTCATGACTCTCTACCACTACAAAATACCTTTGATTTTGAATGTATAGTATTTGGGGATGCCTGAAAGTGTGGCAATAGTCACCCTTTTGACTCCCTCCTGCAATGGTGTTTGTTATGTAATCTACAGGCGGGGCATCTTGTCACTGCTTTTTCCACTATTTTGTATGTGATCTGTCCCCTCCTCATAACCTTCCTCTTCATCGAAAAGTACTTCTATGTAATGTACTTTCCCTTTTCCCATGCATCAATGACATGACTCCCAAGTTTTTTTGCAACTATAGAAAAGCTTCTTCCTCCTCAGTTCTCTCTGAGTTTCCTCATCCATCCTTGTTGACTCTTGAATCCATTAGGACCAAAATGACAACCTCACGAGCATATAAATCCCCCTACGTTTTTATAGAGGTGGTACTCCTCTTTTAGATTTTCTTGAGATTTTTTAAATATTCAAAATGTTGGACTTGCAAGAAGTATGTCGCAGTAATGCAAAGAAATATAAATATTACAATAAAATAAAAGGGAAAATGATTTTGTTTTCTTTTAAAGGAGAGTTCCTGAGAAAGGACCAGGAACCACACACATTCAAACATTTAAAGAAAATAAGAAATTTTTTCTCACATCCATCATAGTTTAAGAAAGAGATTTATGATCACATAAAAATAAAAAGAATATGATCTACATGCACAAGAGAAATTTAACATTTTGGATACATGGGAAACTCAAATAAAGATAACGATAGATCAACCTCAAATACTTTGTATTCTGAAAATAGGGTTACAAAGCACAGTCGAGATTGTTCTCGAAGTATTTCTCTTGAAATTTCCAATAATATATATTTTATTACATATTCTTGAAATTGTAAATGTGTTTGTCTTAAAGACTAGGATTGGGGCTCCCGCAGACCATAAAGAAAAAAAATACAAGAAATAAGATTTTAGAAACAAGACGGTGGGAGGTGGAAAGATCAACAAGACTTGGTAACAAGACCAAATGAATTATCAGTCTTCAGTTAAACCTTTCTATTGAAAGAGGTGGAATAATTGTATGAAAGACTTGATAAAAAAGAAGAATGTGATCAGCATAAACTTACTGTGATGGTTGCTCGTCTCTTCATTTTCTTGTTGATGCCCTTTTATCGTTTTCATCAACGGTTATAGGAACCATCTCAATTGCTTCTTTCCCTTCATGTGTCATTTTGTCAATAAACTTCTTGAACCACTCTTCTATGTAATTTTTCATAGGTGCCACATTGATTTGAAGCCATATTTTAATATTGAACAACTCACCCTCCAAGTCACAAAGATCAATGGAAATGTCATGTAAAATTTCTTTAATATCCTGATTTTTTATGGCATAATCTACTAGCTAGTTATCTATGGCGTTCTCATCATATACAACTATGACATATAATTTTTCAATTGATAATCCTTTAAAAATATCAACCTGCTCATCGAACTATTGTTTTGATGGGAACACCAAGTTGAGGATCAACTTGGGATCTTGGACCTCATTAGTGCTTCTAGCTAGGTCCACCTCTGTGAGCCTTTTGAGAAACTCTTCTCTCCTTGTTATGGCTTGGCTGCACGCCTGAATGATATTGTTCAATTTCTTTATTTTCTCTTTCCAGCAGGCATTCAGCTGCTTGATCCGACTTGGAGAGGGAAGGTCCTCCTCTCTTCTCTTTATCTCTAACATGTTAGTAACTTTAATACCAAAGGGTACCACTGTATCAAGGTAGAAACCTTCTTCATTTTTTAGACCAGCCTGTAGATACTCAAGGCATGCGCCCTTGAGCCAAAAGAAATCATGCTCTTTGAAATTTCCCAAGCTTCTGTAATCAATGTCATTATTTTCTTGATATTATTCTCTACGTAACTCTTGGATAATGTGAGTAATATTGAGGATATTTTTAATCAGGATGTGGGCGTGGCAGGTCCGACAATTTCCAAATGGATGGCAAGGAGTGGAAGAGGAATCAAAGTCTCTTCAAGTTCCTTAATCATTTCCTTTAACTTTGTATTTTCTTCTTCGAGGTTGCCAATGGAATCATCTAATGCATCACCAGTGGCTCTATGGATTATGGATACATGGGAAGGCCGCATATTCTTTAGGTTAACCTATGAACGATATTTCCCCTTTTATTTTGTTAGCACCCTGATTTTCATATCTAAGTTTAGAGGTTTGTCAGCAGTTTGCAAAGTCATTCCTGTTAGCACCAATACTATTTTTAGTGCATGGCATCATCCAACATCTCCAAGGATTAGTTTCAAAAGGAAGATTTATCATTTATTATTTTCATTTCCATTTTCAATTGTGCGCTGCAAAACTCACTACGCATTGCAAAACTCACTGGGCGCTGCAAAATTCACTACGTGCTGCAAACTCACTGCGCGTTGCAAAATTCACTGTGTCCTGCAAAATCACCTAATACACAAAAAAATCGTATTTTTATCATAAATTTTAAGTGTCGATCTGGGTTCTTCTAAAACCTTTTGTGGATATGAATAGTAATATCATTGACTTGCTGACCAAAAATCAGCCTGACCCAGTTCATATTTTTGGAGAAAATTGGAAATCATCACCTACATGGAAGTTTGTAGCCAATCTTGAAATTGCACTACAAACGCTAACATCCCAATAAATCCGAGTTGTAGGAGGGATGCCACCTATATGAGGAGGTTTGTATGGGTTCTCAAAGAGTAGTTAGATACCAAGGGACACTTGTACCTAAGATTAATCTCCACTAAATCTCCATGCAATGAGTTGGTTGTTGTTGCATTTATTCTAAAAGACAATTTTCAGGAATTAGTTGGATTTTTTGTTTGCCACATGTCTCTAAGGCATAGAATCTGATGCATGGAGTAGGATTCGACCTCCTAAAGATATGATTGATGTAATTTTCTATTAAAAGGGAGGGGAGGACTATTGTATGAGGGGGATCAAAACTTGTTTATTTCTTTGAAGTTAATGCAGAAGCTTCTTTTTCTGAAATTTGAGTTTCATCACGGTGTTTATGTTCAGTATATGTTTCTTGTATATCATTTCCACAATTATGTTTTTATTCTAGCATTGTCTAATATTAAGTGGTAGGAATTCATCCATGTTTGATGCTCCTTTCACACTGATGATGCTTGTTATGTGTAAATGGTTACTTTTACAGAATTCATCTTCATTCGATGCTCTATTTAGTAATTAATCTTTGTGTCATTTCTTCTAAAGCTGCATTGGAGATTCATCCACTGATTTATGCCTGTAGTGTAATGGGATTTATTCTTCTTTCCATATCTCATTTCACATCATTTATTTGTTGAGCATACCACCTATTTTTCCTTAAATCTGCAGGAAGAAACCAAACAACTATTGACTGTAAAAACATTGAAATTCAGGCCTTGACTCCATTGCCTAATGGTACCTTTTCCTTTTTTTTCCTAGCAACCATTTTAAAACAAAAACAAACCTTCCCTATTGCAGAATCTAACCTATGTTCCTTTATTGATGAAACCCTCGAGTTATTACCAATCATTAGACATCTGAGAGAGCCCTCTCTGGTTGTATAGGTAAGAATACAATCTAAAGTTGGTTGAAACAATTAACTCGGGGTTTTCTTTGATACATCCCAAAGAAATTTTCGAGCGTTAACATTTTGGCGCCATTGTCAGGAAACAATTGATATTATTTTCTTCGAGAAGAATGACATTGTTTTATTTCTAACGTCTGAGAGTAGCAGACACTTAGGCACATATTGATTGTATTTCTACTCTAGCGACTCCACACATCAGAAAATCAGTTGGAAGGTGATTCCACTGGCAGAAGAATCCAGAGCTAAAGTTTTCACAGCAACTTCGTTATTCAAAGAGATCGGGGTATGAAGAGTTTCTTGTCTTCAGAATGACAAGCTTAGCTTTCGATCTAGGTACTTCATCAAACAGAACAACAAGGTTGGTGGCAAACCTTGTTTCTTTTCAAAATTTTAGAAAATGGATCGATTTGTCTTCTAAGCATCATTGGTGTGAAGATATTTGTTCCTTGTTATTATGTTATTTGGATTCGTGTCACATCCTTAGTCAAGAGGACAAGTTATAATCTTTATAGAAGCTCCTTATGGAACTTGAGATAGAACAAGAAGAGAATGAAACGAAAACACATGAAACACTACTCGTTGATTCAAAGCATTATAAAATAGGATATCAGACTATAATGGCTCATTGTTACAATTACTATGAACTTAGGTCTAAGGTTAGTACTATGAGGTTTATTCTTCCTATAGAAAATGAATTTTCAGCCAACAAGCAACCTTCATGTCAAAATACAAGTGCTGTTAATTTTTTTTTATGACATAGACAATGTGAATAGTCAGAAAAAGCCATTTAAAGATTATCTCATTGTTGGTCATAAGGAAGTGATATTTGTTTATGCTCTCAATGACCCTTGTGTAGCTTTGTTAGAATCTTCAATAGAAATGAGCTATGTAATGCTTAAACATGGAAATAGTTTTAGATGGTAGAATAACTTGTCCTATTCCAGTTTTGGCTTTATGACTGGAGGAGTTGAAACCAAGTTGTAGTCAAGAAACCACTTACTTGATTGGATTTATTGGAAGTATGAAATCACTTGATTTGACATTTGTGCTTAATAAAGTAGGGTAGGTAGGACTGTGAATAATCTCGGTACTACGAACATTTCTTTCATCAATTTCCAGTTTTGATTTTCAGCATGAGTTTTTAGTTTTCAGTTTGGAGCAGTAGTTTTGGCTTGGATTGTCATTGGGTTTCAGATGGATAAGGCACTTGGTCTACTATTATTTTCTACCTCACAGGGAGGATAGAATCCCCATTGGATCCAGTTGTTAGCACCATGATTTTCATAGCTAAGGTTAGAGGTTTGCCAACAATTTGCAAAGTCATGCATGTTAGCACCAATATTTTTTTTAGCACATGGCATCATCCAACATCTCCAAGGGTCAGTTTCAAAAGGAAGCTTTATCATTTCTTATTTTCATTTCCAATTTCAATTGTGCGTTGCAAAACTCATTGTGCGTTGCAAAACTCATTGCACATTGCACAACTCACTGCGCGTTGCAAAACTCACTGCACACTACAAAACTCACTATGCACTACAAAACTCATTGCGCACTGCAAAATTCATTGTGCACTGCAAAATCACCTGGTACACTGAAAAATCATATTTTTATCATAAATTTTAAATTTCGATCTGGGTTCTTTTGAAATTTTTTGTGGAGATGAATAGTAATATCATTGACTTGCTAATCAAAAATCATCTTGTTTTGGAGAAAATTGGAAATCATCACCTATAGGGAAGTTTGCAACGAATCCTGAAATTGCGCTACAAATGCTAACATACTGATAAATCCGAGTTGTAGGAGGGTTTCCCCCTGTCTGAGGAGGTTCGAATGGGTTATCATAGAGTATTTAGATACCAAGGGACACTTGTACCTAATATTCAATTCCACTAAATCTAAATATACCAATCAGTTGGTTTCAATTGCATTTATTCTAAAAGACAGTTTCCATGAATCAAGGAATTTGTTGGATTTTTTGTTTTCCACATGTCTCTAAGGCATAGAATTTGATGCATGGAGTAGGATTCAACCTCCTAAAGATATGATTGATGTAATTTTATATTAAAAGGGATGGGAGGACTATTGTATGAGGGGGATCAAAACTTGTTTATTTCTTTGAAGTTAATGCATAAGTTTCTTTTTTCTGAAATTTGAGATTCATGACAGTGTTTATGTTCAGTATGTATTTCTTGTACATCATTTCTGCGATTATGTTTTCCTGCTAGCATTGTCTGAGAGTAAGTGGTAGGAATTCATCCATGTTTGATGCTCCTTTCACATTGATGATGCTTGTTATGTGTAAACAGTTACTTTTATAGAATTCATCTTCATTCGATGCTTTGTTTAGTAATTAATCTTTGTGTCCTTTCTTCTAAAGATGCACTGGAAATTCATCCACTGATTGATTTCTGTAGTGTAGTGGGATTTATTCTCCTTTCCATCTCTCATCTCACATCATTTATTTGTTGAGAATAACACCTATTTTGCCTTAAATATGTAGGAAGAAACCAACCATTTGTTGACTATAAAATCATTGAAATTTAGTCCTTAACTCCATTGCCCAATAGTACATTTTCCTTATTTCTACCACCAACCATTTTAAAAGAAAAAAAAAACTTGTCTTATTGCAGAATCTGACTTATGTTCCTTTATTGATGAAACCCTTGAGTTATTACCAGTCATTAGACATCTAAGAGAGAGCTCTTTGGTTGTATAGGTCAGAATAAAATCTAAAGTTGGTTGAAATAGTTACCTCGGGGTTTTCTTTGATACAACCCAAATAAATTTCCGAGCATTAACATATTCTTTGCATCACTCTTCTCAATAATTAATTTTTTAGATTCACTGTCAAAGACAACACTCTAAAATACAAATGATTCTTCTTCATCAAATATCTCATTCTCAATAATTTCCAACGACTAGTTCTGGTGGGTCGCCCTCCTGGTTGGTCAATGTTAGGAAACATCTTCTCAATGTAAGCTTCGATATCCATATCCTCGAGGGAGAAGCTATTAATGTCACTTCCTACATGATGATCTTCTTCTTGTTGTACAATATTATTCCTCTTCTTCCTCAGAGAAAGTTTATGGGAGATTTCAATTTTTCCTAGAGGGGGGGTTCTTAGATGGGTGGGTCATTGGATCACTACTCTGAGGTGTTGAAGTCTCATGAGTAACAGTTGGGGACTGGGAACTCTTCTCATTGGGACCTTTTCCTCTTTGTTTGTACAATTCATTGGTACTGAGTACCGTCTCTAAGTCGACAACAACGTGGGTTGGATTGCCCAGGTTATTATCTCATTCTTCTCCTAGAACTGTATGGATAAAGGAATTTCTAAAACCCACTATTGACATATGTTCCAAAAATATTCCATTAGGTTCAAACCCTTTAATATTTTCAGCATACTTGAGATTCAAGTTGTGGAAGTGGTTAGCGAATTCATCAATTTTGTTCATAATTCTGAATACAAAATCCCCAACTTTCCAAGGCAATGGTATAAATTTCTTTTTTCGTTTTTCATGAAAAAGTGCAACCAAAATTTATATTGACTTGTGACTTCTATGACAAATATTATGTCAGATATATGGCATGGAAGAAAGGAAGGATTTTCCTTAGAACTGAAAATCCTAATGACATTGTAATTCTCCATTTGTACCAAAAGTCCCCTATCCAAGAATTTACTAGCTTGAGCAAATATTCTTGGGGTATCTCATCCAAACAACAACCCTTTAAAAATCGAGACAAAGTCATTGAAAACTTCATAAAAATGTAGGGAAGCGTTGTGCCTCCATAACGCTTGGTACCAAAAGGTCATGGTGTCGAATTCACAATTCACCTTTTTGCATATAGATAATTTAGGAAACTGACAACAATGTGCTATCGCAAAAACCAAATAAGAAGACATAAAGAATTTTGTATCCTTTTTATATTGAGACAATTGGGAAAAGATTTCAATGGAAATCAACTTCCCCCAATAAAATATGGCCTTCTCCTTGAGGGTAAAATATAATATGTAAAGAGAGGAATTAATATTCATTTTTTTTTACCTGAGCCCTCCTGACCGACTCCTCGGTCCTCCCGGCCGCCCCTCGGCCCTCCCGAACGCCCCCTTGGCCCTCCCATCTCCCTTCAGCCCTCTTAGACCCTTCGACACTCCCATGGCCTCTGAGAACCTAGATCTTGATCCCCCTCAGGACTTCCTTGATGAAGTCAGTGCCTTTAAATCCCTCGTAGTTTTGCTCTCCCCTCCTCTGACCTGGCCAAGCACCTCCCAGTTTGTCAAGAAACTAGACCAGATTCTAGAAGTTTCAATCCCCAACACTTCAACGAGACAAAAAGACCTCTCTTTTTACTCATGAGAATTGGTTGGAAAGTTCATGGGACTCTGGCCCTCACCTCGGAAAATAGATCTTTGGATTGAGTGAAACTAGAACCCCTTGGTTCAAGGACGGATGAATCACTTTTTTTGTGGTAAGGGCTTCTATATTTTCTACTTTGAGCTTAAAATAGATAGGGATATCATCTTCAGAAATGGAAAGTACTTCTTCGGTCCAAGAGGTTTATACTTAAACCAATGGACTCCATATTTCGATCCAGAAATTGACATCCCCTCAGCAGTGCCAGTCTTGGTAAGGCTCCCACATTTTCCCTTCCATTGTTGGGGAGATGAAGTTTTGAAAAGCATAGGAGATGCCCTAGGGAATTATATTGATAGGGCAGAGCCAAAATCCAGCCTATATTCATGCACAAGAATATGTGTAGAAGTAGATCTAGAAAAAGGGATCCCAGAAGCAATCAAGCTAAAGCTAGATGACTGGATCCACATCCAAAAAGTTGACTACGAACAACTACCTTTCAAATGAAAATCTTGTCATGAATACGACCACTTCGCAAAGAATTGTACAAGCAACAAACAACCCTCAGAAAATGATACTCCTCCTCAAGAAGATGGTTGGTAGCAAGTTCGCAAAAAAAACACCAGTGGAAAAAGCAATGGATCTCGTGCAAGACCCTCAGGCTCTCAAACTTTGGCAAAACCTTCCAAGAAAAATCCAATCCCAAAATCCCCGCCTAAAAAGGCACCTATGTTGATCATCAATCCCCCTCTTAGCCGCAATCCCTTTGAACTTATAGGAGAATCCTCTTCAAAACAGAACCCCTCTATAGCATCGATCCCCTCCTCGCTCCCTGACCCGTCCCTAAACACCATCAATGATGATTATGAAATAGAGGATCCCTCCATGAAAGACGCAAACACATTGGCACAACAAGAAACCTCAATTTCAAATCCACATATTCAATGCCTTCAAGACAAAGAAGAAGGAGATATCCCATCGGAGAAGCCAAGGAAATCGGGGCGAAGTATAAACAAAGAAGTCAAAGAAGAAGCAACAGCCAAAGAAAAAGCACAAGGAAAACAACAAACTATAGAGCACATTATCCATATATCAACAAGGAAAGTGGGGACCAAAGGAACAGAACACTCGACCCTTAGAAGTCAAGCCCCCCCTACCCCCCCCCCCTTCCCCCCCCCAATGATCTTATGATCTTTCTCTCCTAGAATTTCAGGGGCTTCAGCAACAAACTTAAAGCCGAAGCTCTAAAAGATCTAAAAAAAATGGTCAATCCCTCGATCATCCTTCTCCAAGAAACCAAAATGGACTCAAAGTCTATTCTTGAAGAAACAAGCAAACTCTTCCAAAACACTGTCAGAGTGACAGTCAACTCTCAGGGCGCTTCTAGGGGTATTGCAACACTCTAGAACAAGCAAATCTGGAACTCTGAGGTAATTTCAGAAACTCAAAACTAGATTCTTATAGTTCTCAAAAACAAATACAATAACAGTGTTATTATTGTAATCAATATCTATATGCCAAACACCTATAAAGACAAAATGGCAGCCTGGACCTCCCTTTCAAACCTCTGAAAATTTATAGATCTCCCCTCTTGCATAGTTGGAGGAGACCTCAACACCCATCTCAGCTCCGGGGAAAAAAAAGGAGGAAGCAAAGTTAGAGACCCTTTCTCTGAAAATTTGATTGATCTCATGTTCGATTGGGACATGCAAGACATCAAACCAATCAAAGGAAACTATACTTGGAATAACAGACGGGTTGGTCTCCAACATATTGCAGCCCGCCTGGACCGATTCCTTATTAGCAACAACTTTCTACTCTCCCCCCTAGACATTTCCTCCCAAATCCTCCCCTCTACTATCTTAGACCACAAACCCATCATTCTCTCATTCCTCTCCCCACATAACTTTGGTCCCCTCTCCTTCCACTTCAATCAACATTGAATGGACAACCCAGCCATCCTCACGCTTGTCGCACAAGCATGTATCACCCCTTTCTTTGGATCCCCCAATTTTGTCTAGGAAATCAAGCTAAATTCCATTAATATCTCTCTCAAAGACTGGGTGAAAAAGTCCCACACTCCTCCCCACCAAGAAAAAATGGAAAATTTTGAGAAACTCAAACAAATTTAGCAGAAAATAGAACTCGATCTAGTTATAGAAGCCCTAATGAATCAAGAAAAATAAGCGCAACAACACCTCCAGGTCACGTTGTGCAGGGAAAAGGAACACTGGCGTTTGAAATCCAGGAGTCTCTGGATAAAGGCGAGAGACTCAAACACCTCCTTTTTTCAAAAGCAAGCCCAATCTCGAAGGAAAAAATTACTATTATTTCTATCACCTCCAACATGGGGCAGCAAATTGACTCTTATGAACAAATCAAAATAGAGGCCTATCATCATTACAATAATCTCTACCAGCAACCAAGGGAGGAAGCAACACAAATGGAGACCAACAGCTTGCTGGCAAACATCCCAAATTTAGTCTCCGATGCAGAAAACAACCATTTAACTCAAGAAATCACGGAGGATGAAATACATAGAGCAATCTGGAGTCTTGAGCCTGATAAAGCTCCGGGGCTTGATGGGTTCCCAATCAGATTCTATCAATCCTTCTGGGATGTTATCAAATGGGATCTAAAAAATATGCTAAATTGTACTTTACGCAAACAGAAAATCGGAGGTACCACCAACTCCACTTTTCTAGCACTCATCCCCAAAGACTCCAATCCCTCCCATTTCTCCTGATTTTGTCCTATCTTGCTCTGCAAATCCTCCTATAAAATCCTTACTAAAATCATTGTGAACCGCCTCAACCCCCTACTCACAAAGCTAATCTCAAAAAATCAGATTGGTTTTCTCAGGGACAAGTAGATAACAGACAATATTGTCTTGGTACAAGAAGCCATTAACTCAAGAAAGAAAACCAAAAATCCTGGAATGGTTGTCAAGCTCGATATGGAAAACGCCTTTGACAAGGTAAAACACATCTTCCTCTTCTCAGTCCTAAAAGCATATGGTTTCTCAGAGAATTTCAGTAACTGGATCAAAGCTTGTATCAACAACCCATGAATATCTCCATTCCTCAATGGGTGCCCAACCAATTTTTTCAAAGCAGATAGGGGTCTATGACAAGGATGCCCTCTCTCCCCCTTTCTCCACATCCTCCTAGCAGACTCCCTCAGTTGAAAGATGGAAGCGGAAAGAAGAACAGGAAAACTCCCAAGTTTACTCATAGCAAGAGGGGTAAATGAAATAAATCACTCTCAATTTTTGGATGACACCCTCTTATTAGGAGCAACCATAATACACATTGCCAACCGTTTCCAAAAGGTCCTCAACTCTTTCCTCACAGCCTCAGGCAACAAGTTGAGCACTTCAAAATGCATAATTTATGGTTGGCACGTACCGGGACACATAAAAGAACAGATTGCTGGAATTTTCAGTTTTCCTATCATCACCACCTGGAACTTTTTTAAATACCTAGGAATTCCCATCTTTCTCAATCACTACAGTTCCTCATCTTGGTTCGAAATCGTGGATAAAATTTTAGCAAGGAACCAGAATTGGGGAGGCCGATGGCTCAATCCTGCAGGAAAAAATGTTCTAATAAAATCAATTATTTCCTCTCTCTCCATTTTCCAATGCTCAGGACTCCTAGCTCCCAAAAGTATTTTAGAGAAAATCGATAGAGCCATAACTTCATCTTGGCAGGAGGCAAAACAAACACAAAGGAATTTCATCTCATAAATTGGAAGAAAATTTTTCAGCCTTACAATAAAGGTGGTCTGGCTATCAAGGATCTAGTCAAAATGAACTTATCTTTGGGAGCCAAGTCAAAAAATCAGACTAATGGAAGATAGCTCTAGTCAAAAAATACTTTCAATCTCCCAGACTTAGATGCCTAGAGGGATCCATCCCCACCCTTCTAGGTTCTCCGATCTGGCATCTCCTCAAAAGTGTAGCTTCAATTATTCAAGATAAACTCTCTTGGGCCCCTGGAAATGGAGACACAATAAACGTCTAGTCAGATCACATCCTCAATCGCGATCCCATGAGCTCCCTTGCAACTCTTCAACCTCTTAAAGACTCGTGTTGTACAAACGACCTCCTCAAGCTTCAAGACTTTTGCCTCAGGAATAATGAAGGGGAATGGGTAAACTGGAAACCACCAAATCCCCCAGAGATCCCCACCCCCCTTCTCCCTATTTTCTTCAACAATCTGGCTAGCTCCGCCCCTCTTAATCGATCCACCACTGACTTCCAAAGTTGGGGAGGTAAATCTTTCTCTGTCAAATAAGGATATACCCATCTCCTCTCTTAAACCCCCGGGCCTCCCTCCTCCAAAATCTAGAAAGATGTATGGTCTGATCCCTCGCTACCCAAAATAAACACTTTTTGTTGGCTATTGGTTCACGAAAAAATCCTAACCGCTGAAAACCTCCTCAAGAGGGGCATCCAGGGCCCCTCCAGGTGCCCCTTCTACCTTGAAGCCTCTGAAACCATCACCAATCTCTTCATGGAGTGCAACTTCACTCTACAACTCTGGAACCTCATTTACCTTCCCCTCCCCAACCCCCCCTGGACAACTGGATTAATCTTTTTACCCATTAGAAATAGAGATACGCTGGCAGCTTAAAAAACAAAAAAAAATCACCCTTCTTTGGAAACAAATTCCCAAATTCGTCTTGTGGGAGCTTTGGTTAGCTCGCAATCAAACCATCTTCCGAGAAAATCTCCCCCCCAATGCATAGCATCTTTGCAAAGATATGTGGTTTAATCTCAGAAGTCTTCGGAACCAAAGCAGTTGATTATGATCCCCCGGGTACCATGGAACCAAGTGAAGAAGACTAAGTTGTTTACATATGGGGACCAACAAAGAATATCCTCAAAAATGCCAGGCATTCCCCCAAACAACAAGATTGGCAACTTCTCCTTGACAACAACAGCTTCTTACACTGGCAAAATCAACAACATTCCTTCTTCCTCTTCTTCGATGGGGCAGCAACAAGAAACCAAGGGGTGGCAGGTGCGGGGGGAGTCATCTATGATTTTGAGGGAAAAAAAATAATCGATTACGCATGGGGATTGGGAAAGACAACAAACAATAAAGAAGAGTTCCTCGCAGCCTATATGGGACTCAATCTTGCCCAGGATCTGAATATTCAAACTCTAATTGTGTTGGGGGACTCCGAAATAATCATAAAGGAACTTCGGGCTATGTCTAGACTGGCAAAAGATCTGCTCAAAGCATATCCTCAGCCACCAATTCGCTTAGGAAAAATTTTGCGTGCTTGGGATTCTTCCACATTTTGCGAAAGCAAAACTTAGAGGTAGACGTTATGGCAAAAACAACCAAAAACCTAGAGCAGAGCCACCTTCTCACTAACCAAAATCCTTCTGCACAGGGCGTACCAAGCACGTGCCTCACCCCCCTCTCCTCTGCCTTACCTCCCCCCCATCCCTTCCCCCTCCCCTTGCATGAGCCACCTTTATAACCTGGATCTTTGTATCAGGCGTCGGACGATTAGTTGCTTTCTTCCTGCGTCAACTTGACTCCCTCACCTACTGAACCATCTCTCTCGCTCATGGGTAATGATGAATCCTCCAGCTTATAA
>ML797573.1:135242-173334 GCA_009831015.1 Picea engelmannii
ACACAACCTCTGCGCACTCCTTGCCCATAGCATCACCATGCGTCATAGGTCCAGAGATCCATGTACTTGACTAGCCTATGCCTTGGAAGACACGCGAGATCAATTTCAAGGTCTGTAGGCCGAGTGCAGGTGTATGGAGGATCGTTCAGAATCGATACACCGGGAATTGCAGTAGGAAAATCGAGCAATTTGGGATAATGTGGTCGAGGTCCAAAATCAAATGCATCAATTGGAGATCAGACATAATCAGGAACTGGCTATTGTACTCAGGGGAGTCAACTGCAACATGAGGCAAATAGGAGAACTCAACCAACGCGTAGGCAACCCCTAGCAACAAGCCTGCTGAGCAGGCACAAATGAATGTTGAATTCCTTCAACTTTTCACTCGGCAGCCAACAATGATCAACATGTTCCAATGGATCCTGGCTTCTCTGATCGCATCTGGGAAGGAGATAATCAAGCTTAGAATCAAGGGGAAGTGGACCAAGTAGAGGAGAACTGCGCACCATATCGGGACGATCCAGTCTCACCCCACAAGTAGCTCAGGTTCTCCATGAATTGCAAATTTATGTTTTTTCTGAATAGCTTTATAGCCATTTTCACATGGAAAGTTTGTAGTCCACATAGCACAATGGCCATTCTCCATTCTGGAATAAAAAGGCTTGTTTCTAATCATAACATTAGTAGGACAAAACCTTGCAGCCTGTTCCTTTTTGTAATCCTAGAAATTTTTGATAATACATAAAAACACTCGTTTCTATTAAAAATATATATAAGATGTAAAGAATCATACGGGAAATGCTAGTAGTATTTTCTTGGCCCCTAACTCTAGTAAATAACCAGGAAATTTCCTGAAATGGGTTTTTGAACAAGCTAACCTGTAGTCTGGTAATATCCTCAGGGATGGCAGGAAGGTTCTCTAAGAATTCTAGTAAGAGATCCAGGTTGTTGTCGTGTTTTTTCAAAAAGTCTTTGCAATCTTCACCTTTGAAGGTGAGCATTGGCTTTGTGAGTCTCAACATCTTACAAAATACTTGAGGTGAAAGAATGACAGGAGAATGGTCATGGAGTGGAATTATCTACTCGCTTGGTATGTATTTCTCGACACACTAGGAAACCAATTCCTTGCAGTCAAAAACTTCAGGAACACAACATGCATGCGCAATTCTAGACGTCCAAATTACTTCCTTCTAAGCATAAGGGGACGAATAATAAGAGTATTTTCTAGACCACTGAAAATTTTGATCCTCTCGTTAAAAAATGTTCAAGGTATCTCCATAGAATTGTTGTCGGGATGTTGTTGTCATAAGTTGACGAGAGCATTCTTTTGATCCAGATAATCTTAGAAACAAGCACTTGAGAGATAATATATAATATTCCACAAATCATGTTTTAATGTGGTTTAATGAGGAAGTTCCTCGAGCCCTTCTCATATTAATGACAATCTTTATGTGACCTGCATAATGAGTTATTAACATTAAACCATACTAAATATGCATTGGGAAAAGTGCGAAAGTGGTGGGGATGGACAAGAGGGAAATAGGATTTAAGAATTTTGTGAACCCGCCAACCCGCGAATGCAGAACGTCAAAAATTGGTTGTGTTGTGAGGCGGTCGGATGGACTCAGGAAAGGATAAACTAGATACTTGGAAGCTCGGGGAATCTGGGGGTCAAAATGTAGATCGTGAATCTTTTGGATGCAAAATGTATATCACGGAACATGGGATATGAGAGTTTAAACCCACCAACTAGGGAACTTGCGATTGTAAAAATGACTAAGTATGGGATAATTTGGTGGTTGGTCGGACTCAATATGTGAGAATGTGGATTGGATATGAGGATTTGTGAGTCCGCCAACCCGGAAACCTGTCGTTCTGGAAAAACGACTAAGTATAAAACTAGAAAGGGAGAATAGAAGGGAAAAAGGAAAAGGGGAAAATGGGTAAGTATAAAAGAGGGAAAAGAAGGGGAGAAAAGAAGTTGGGAAAATAGAAAAGGGAGGGAAATTTCGGAAGCGGGAAATGATCTCAACAATCTTGCCATTCCCCATCCATGTCCTCTAAGGAGGCTTTGTTGCCTAACCCTTCTATGGAATAAAGGGTTTCAATGTTTCCTTCTTTGTTGTTGTGTCTTCCATATCTGGAGTCTTCATAATGGCATCTTGTGATGTGGGTGGTCTAAAGGCCTTCACCCAACCTCTCAATGGTTCAACTAGACCCTCTATGAATATCATCACTAACCTCTTCTCAAAAATATCAGTCATCATTATTGCCATCCTATGAAATTATGTGATGTATGCCTCTAGTGTACCTATTTGCTTCAATTGTGTCAATTCCCTGAAGTGGAGCTCAAGATCCTTCCTATCGAACTTTTCCATCAGTATCTAGGTGAAATCCATATATGATGTGATGTTAGAATGCCCCAATGTTATTAGGTCTTGGTACCACCACTCATGAGCTTCCCCATTCAAGTGTCAGGTGGAAAACTTGATTTCCTTTGCCTATATCATTGGATTAAGTTGGAAATAAGTGTCCAACTTGTGCACCCATACTTTAGTCGTGCTCTTGGAAAATCCATCAAAGGATGGGAATGTCAACTTATTTATCTTGCGCATAAGGTCAAAGTTCTATTGGTGTTGTGCTACCCTAGGTTTTTTTCATCTCTACCTAGATATCCTCTACCAACACATGGTACTCTCTGAAGTAGTTAGAGACCTCGTCAACCAGATCCAACTGGCCTTGTGCTCCTGTAGGTTGTTCCTCAAGGAATAGGGGTAACAATAGTCTGGGTGTCCTCCTACTCCCTGTCTATAGGGAACTTTGTGTCAGAATATGGGTATTGCTACCCTCAACATGAGCTCTTGCTCCTACATGGCTGCCATTTGGTCTTGTTTTCCCTCTCTTCCCTACCAGATGTATGGGTACCTCAAGGGTTTGTTGTTGGGTCCTAATCATCTCATCTTGTCTCTGAGCGTTTGTTGCCTCTCTTTGGTTGGCATCCTCTTGACTCTTGTTCATCTGATTTAGTAACATGAGCACAAGATCTCTTATGATATTTGGGTTATCATCCACGTTTCCTTCTGGCCCTAACCCTGTTTTATTTTCTTTTGTTTCCTCCTCCGAGAAAGGTTGTCCTCCACGCACTCTTCTCCTAGTCATCAATGTAGTCATAGGCTAGAAGAATCACCATGTCTGATACCATTGTAATGTTCCTAATTGAATTAATATGTTTACTTTCTAGAAGTGTTATTTACTTTGTATAATTTTGTCGAATACTTTGCATTAAGGCTGCTCAAACTTCTTACAAATAGTTTGCATATGTCTCACAGATAGGAATATTGCCAATCACAATACATGCATCCATTACACATTGAATAGAGAAAGTAGCATGGCATATTATTATGTATTGAAACCCAACAAAACAAAACAAAGATCTATATGGGTTGTAAAAACAACTACAAAAACCCTCTTAAACACAGATCTAATGGTTGCAGGGCATATTTAATATCTACTGCATAAAACACATAATAAACTTGATAATGATGCAAAAAAAATCCTCAAGTGATGTTGTCAGTTGTCTCAGGGCTCTCCTGGCCTTACTAAACCTTCTGCAAACCCCGCATTTTTTTCAAGGAACCCTACCAACTACCCATGTCTATAGAGAGTGGGAATCGACCCCTTCCAAAGCCCCCAATTTTCCTGCTCCATACCCATGGATCACCAAAAACTCTCATTGTGTTGTCAGATGGGTAGATCGCCCCTTCCAATGGCTCCACAACTCCCTTATACCATCTGATATGCAAAATAAAGGATTTGGTTCTGGTCCAGGGCTTCCACAACCCTCTTACTAACTCAAATCTACAAAGAATAGGGATGGGCGGCTTTCCTAAGCTCCACCGTCCTCTCGACTTGGTATAATAAGCCTCACAACCCTTTTCAAGAAGTGGATCGACCCTCAAATGCCCACAATTATGCAACAAGGAGACATATCGACCCCTACAAATCCTCCAAGACAATTCATTGTGTCACTAACCTGCAAAAGAATCATAAGTAAAATCTCTAACGATGACCTTGGTTGGGTCCTCTTATGTGTTCGGCTAGGGTATATATTTCACTACCGAAACTAGATTAGCAATGGTGGAAGGGTTTGCTAAACCCTAATGAAACAATGGCTCCAAGAGAACTCCAATATGAGAGATCAAATCATAATAATAAGAAGTGAGGGGTTACCCTTCTTTTATACTTTTTCAACCCCTTCTAGATCCTTCCTTCGTAATCCCTTTTTATTTTTCATTTAAACATTAAAAAAATTTAATGTTTAAATAATTAATTGTTTAATTAATGTCACTTTAGGAATATGACACATCTTAACCAAGTGACATTTCCTTGACTCCCTTTTTCATACTGACTATAGCCTACAAGAGTCGTATAGGCTACTGAGTCATCCTTCGTCGTGATCAATTGGCAGAGGACATTACAGTCATCTTCTCCTAGAGTTGATCCATATTTTTCCCATTGGTTTGGTTTGCTATTTAGCACACGCATGATATAATAAACATAATAATATTTGAACCCAACAAAAAGACCGAGGGCCCAAGATATTACTCCTGGAAAGACCTAAGTTCTAATGTTAACTTGATTGATGAGAGCCATGATCTCGATCAAGCATGGCGTCACCCAAGATAACAATCTTTCAAAATCTTTTTTCCTTTGCTAGCCTAATACCTTGCTACAAAGCATAGGCTTCAACAAAGTTATTTGACATTACCTAAACTCCAAGTGTAATGGACAAAGGAATTCCCTCAAAGATCGTAAATTATCCCCCCGCACATGTCGCCCATGTTGTTACTCTATAATTGAATGTATATTGGATATTGATTTTATATATTTTAGCACTAGGATATGCCTTTTATAAAATGGTTCTATACAGTTATCATTATGTATAAGTGTTATAATTGAGTCCTGGATCACATTCAGGTGTCATGCATTGTATTGCAATTTTTCTCTTCTAGATCAAGTTCATTGTTACCAGGGATGGAATTTGACGAGCAAATTGTTCGTCAAATACAGTTAAAAATTTTGTATTACCGTCAACCTTATTTGTTAAAACTGATAAAACTGGCATTACAATCATTGAAACAGTCAAATTTGATGGGCTTTTCAATTTTGAAATTCCAATCATGATTGTTACAAATCTATAGAAATCACTTATTTGAATTTCGATATCCCTTTCATATGGGATACAAATTATTTTGAAATATTGAATTGGGATATCCATTTCTTTCATATATATATATGGATTTGAAATGTAAATCTACCATTCAAAAGACCAATATGAATATGATACAACCCCTTGTAGTTAAATCAATTGACTTATTTTTTGGTGGATAGAAGTTGAACCAAGAAAATGTGAAACCATTTACAAACTCTAGAATTGGTACACATAACTCATCACTAAACAATCTGCTCAACATTCTTTGTTCAATGCAACTCTCGGATGCGGCGAGTCCTAGAGCAACTTTACAAGAGAGTATATAAGCCTTGCTCTATGTTTCCATCATTAATGTGCAATATGTTATTTTTGTTAATGCTTACCTTAATTAATGGATTAAATTTTGTCGAATATATCATGTCATATATGTAATGAGCGAGGCGATGCGAGGCATTGCCCTCGAGGTCCTCCAACTAACAGACAACTGACAAATTAAAAAAAAAAAAGATAAACAAATTATTATGTAAAAAAAAATTGTTTAATATTTCAAAATCTTTAATTTAATTATTAGAGTAATCAATTTCCTTAAAAAAAATTATTTTATTTAGAAAAAATAAATTATAGAATATAATATCTGAATCATTATAATACTTATTCAACCTATCTTCTATCCAAAATCAAAACCATGCTAATTTTAGTATTTTCCTAATTATCCAAATAATAATTTTTTTTTTAATTGTTTTGGTTAAGTGGTAGATGTTTTTTGAACTTATTCAAGTTATCTTCTATCCAAAATCATGCTAATTATCCTCCATTAAAGGAAGGGAATTAAAGGGCATTTTTGCCTGTACGGCCTTCGAAAAATTTTCCACAACGTACAACGTTTATTCGTTATAAATGAAAATGGAGATGCGGGGTATCGATCCCCGTACCTCTCGCATGCTAAGCGAGCGCTCTACCATCTGAGCTACATCCCCAAGTTATTAAAAAAGCTTGAAACCCATCTATATTTAGTCCGTCTTTTAATCAAAGTATTACTTTTGGCTATTCATCTATTACTTCATCACATATGTATGTTACACCTTCAAAAGAGTTTGCGCTTGATTAGGATAAGAAAGTGGTGTATCATAAAGGAATCAAAGAAGTTGGAAGCCTCTTGTTTCATATCAAGTCAACATTATATTAGTACTTACCCAAACAAGTACTATATTTATGTTAATGATCTCAAATTATACTATTTCCTTTTCTTTCTACTTTTTACAATGGATTCAATGTTTTAATATTTTTTCTAATAACTTTTTTTAACAAAATTTTAAAATATATATATATATATATATATATATATATATATATATATATATATATATTTTTTTTTTTTTTTATTTTAGTTTTTTAATAAAATATTAAAAAATATATTGTTTTATTTTTATTTTAACGAACATAATTTAAATTATACTAATTCCTTTTCTTTGTACATTTTACAATGAATTCAATGTTTTAATATTTTTTATAATAACTATTTTTAATAAAAAATTTAAAAATACATATTTTTTTTATTTTAGTTTTTTAATGAAATATTAAAAAATATATTGTTTTATTTTTATTTTAAAAACATAATTTTAATTGGTCTAAATACTTTAATAAAAATTTCAAAAATAATTTAATTTATTTTATTTTATGAAATATTAAAATATATATTGTTTTATTTTTTATTTAGCTAATTTAATCTTAATTTTTAATTGGTCTAAACACTTTTGATGGGACATAATTACCGTGGTGTGTTTGCAATCTTTTATCATATTTGTTAACTTTCAAAATTATTTTTTTAAGATAAAATTACATTGATGAATAACATTGAATATTCTTCCTCGTGTTTCTCTGCAATAGATGCTTGATGTCTCTTTGCAATTGAGGTATCAAGTCTCTGGAGTCATGTCGAGCCTCTCTGTAGTTGAGGTATCCATTGACCTCACCACTACAGTCTATGCCTTGTGTTGTGGCGATCTGCATTATACTTCATCACTACCTCTAACACCACTATAGTTGGTGCCTTGTCTGGTGGTGTTTTACATGCATTAAAGCAATGAGCTATTTATCATCAATGCCTTTATGTGTTTTTAGCTACATTGTGCATATACATCACCTTCTCTAATGATAAGGCTAGAGATAAGGTCGTCTATGATCATTGGTTCACTCTGCTTGTGAAGGTATTGGTGTCTTCAAAATGTTGATGGAGAGGGTGGTCATCTCCATTGGCATTACAGCCATAGCTATAGCCACCACCACCTCCGCCTCCAGGGAAGCATCCACCACCACCACCATTGAAGCCTCGAACCTTGCCCTATCTACGCCCTTTTTCGTGGCTCTGCCCTTTTCTTGCATCAACATTGTCCTCCCCATCATTGCTTCAACCCAACCTTGGCCACTTATGTCCTCTTCACTGTTTGACCCCAACCTAAGCCTTTAATGCCCTCTTCACGACCCCAACCTCGGTTCCTAAAGTCCTCTCCATGACATGCACATGATATCAAGTTTTAAAGCGATGTAAGTGGCAATGTTCACTAAATGTCTAGACTCCATAAAGGTTGTGCATTTTCTATGTAAGTTTACTACATTTTCTTTTATTTGGTGGTGATAACTTGATTTTCTGAACTTGAAAATGTGAATATGAAATGTAAGCTATGCAACCTTTGCTTCATTTAGCTTGCATTTTTTCATGATTTTTGAATTTATTTACAACATATTTTAATGTTCAGGAAATGTAAGCTATGCACTCTAAACAGATTCATATTTTGGGTATTTGAAGGAAGCATACACTTGAATTTGTGTGCGTTCTTATCATGTATTGTATCTTAATTGCAAAAGAAACATATACATACACATATACAATTAATAAACAGATACAACGTTACCTTTAAGCTTGACTTGTCCAAAAGTGGTAAAGATCTAGTTTGGAAAACATCTAGATAAAGTTTCCGCTGGTCTATTCCATGCCCATTGTTGGTATAATCAAAGACAAATCCAATCTTTTTTTCTCTTGTGAATAACTAGAAATATCATTTTAAAGAGGAAACCTCTATGAATCGATGCCTACATATTTTTTTATAATTTTTTGGTTGTGTAGTTTTGAGATGCTTATTTTTCTTTGGGCACCTTCACTACTTCAGAGATTGTTTTTTTTGGTATAAGTTAAAGAACAAATAAATTAAAAATAGAGTATCAAATCGAAAACGAGAAAATTGTGTGTAATTGGATAGAGGATTCAATGACGAATCCATGGAAGAGATGAAGGGATTTCACCTCTTGGAAGTTGCAGCTTCACAAAAACTAGTGAAAATGGGGAAGAATTGTTGACTTGCAAGCCCTTGATCAAGTTATAGACCTCAACTGAGGAGTTAAATCCCACATTTGAGGTATTTTAAAACCCTCCATTGAGGGTTGTAAGACTTCGATCGAGATATTTAAAACCCTCGATTGAGGGATTGAAGCCTTTGATCGTGGTATTTTTGGCATAAATAGTTGATTTTACTTTAAAACCCTAAATTAAGGATTTAAGCCCTTGATTGAGGGTCCGCATAGGCCATTTTCTTGTACTTAGTTTGCCAAAATATGTGACTAAGCTTCATGGATTCACCCTCACTTTCTTCCAAGGCTGACTTAGGATATAGTATGTTGTGTACAAGCCTAGATATATGTTAATTGACTTGCAAATACAAAAAACATTGAAGCTTGAATGATCTTGGAAACATTAGAATGCATACATGATCAATAAACATAACTTTGAAAATTCAGGTGTCTTTCTCGTTCCAAAATGCCTTGCTACTTTAGAAATATGAGACTCTCTCTCAACAACATGGTTTTACTCTCTTCACTTGGGATACACATCATGTCATCATTGCACAACAACCCATTGCATAGATGAGTTTTTGGATTTATAGAGGAAGGCATGGAAGGCATTCCCCAATATCTACATCAAGGTTTCTTGACATGTCTGACTGGGTTTTTCTTTCATCGAATTTTCCAACTAGGTTTTTGCAGATTTTCTCATTCTCAAGACAACACAACCTACAAAAACTTGGCTATCATTCCTTGCTTGATGAAACCATCCCTGACTTCCTTTGCGAGCATGATAAGCCCTTGTTTGGCAGCACAACACACAATGTCTCCTTCCCTTCATTTAGCATTAACCTCTTGAGCACTGTAGGACCTCAATTTTTGCTTGGTTACCAAATACTTCATTTATTTGTCCATACCAAGTGCGACACCTTTGATCGTTGAATCCATCACCATTTTCACTATTTATATCATCTAATCATTGTTGGAGTAATTAACTCCTACTTGTCTTGTGCTTAATGTGGGATTATTCATCATACTATTAAGATTGTAATGCAGATTTTATTTCTACATAACTTGTTTGATTCTATTATTTAGGAGTTTGTTAGATCTAGTTGGTTGTAAGAGATCCTCTCCAACTAGTTGACTCCTAGATTAGTGTGTGGTTGAGATATTCTCTCAACCAAATGGATTGTGTGACTAAGATAGTTTATCTATTTTAAGAAAACCTTATTGTATTTATATGTAACTTTGTTGATTGAATATTATATTGAGAACAATTTGTTTTTGTGTAAACAATATGTCTACTCTTCCACTTTCTATCTTGGTATCAAAGCTGGTTTGTGTTTAACTCCCTCACGATAGAGCCCAAGAATATGAAAGATATGCCAGAGTTATATACCATAGGAGTAGATTAATGTGGAAGAATAATTTATCATAGGTGAGAGTAGCTTGTTGAGCGTGTGATCCTATGTTTTGTTCTGTGGTGATATTTTGTTTGTTTATTGTTAGACGAGATCAAACTTGGTAGTGAGAAGGTATTGGTTGTAGATGACATATACACATTTGTAGATTCCATGAAAAATATGCATGCGGATTAGTTACTAAGTGTGGATGCAAGGACGAATGGTGCTCACAAGAGAGAATCTCACCACAACCATTGACTTCTCGACAACTCACCAACAACCAAATTATATCATTCTCTATGTTTAAAGGCCAAAAGGACAGGCTCGTGAGAAATCTAAATCAAGGTCGCCAAAGGAAAATCAAGTTGCTACGTGGAAGTCATGAGCTACGATATCTTTGAATTCCAATAAATCTATGTGTGATGGAGGGGCATATCTAGATCCATTCTAGGTGAATCCTGGCATCAATGCTAAGTGATCTAGTAACTTTTTTGACTTGTGGCTCATAGGTACCACCAATGAAGACACAAACCACCATGCAGCTCATTTTTTATGAGAATGATAGTGCCATCTATTTTAATTCATTGATTTCCCATGTAGGAGACATCATTGCCTAGTACATAAGGGGATGGATGATAAGAAGGTCGACTACAATTTGTGTGCAGAGTTCACATGCCCATTTTGGCACTTAGATTTTAACATCGCTATTTCAATCATCCACAAACTGTGGTTTTGGGAACATTGGTGCATGTATTTGGTTCTCCATTGCATGCAACAATTTGATTTGACAGTATTGATCATGCACCTTCAAGCATTATTTTTCTCTGGCTTTTTCTTTTTGGAATCGCCCATGAGTTGTTTTCTTTGTGGCACTCAATAGTACAAAGAAAAGTCGTACAATAATTAATAATAGATAATTTTGAATTATTGTAAGTATGCTAGATTTATCCTGTTTGTGAAATAAATGATGATGAATCTTTGAAATCAAAGATGAAAGAGGTCATGGTGTAAGACTGACTTAGATACATTATGTTTCCTAGAGAACCGTTGAGCATAGTGGGTACTTAGGTGTATCGATAGATAGAAGTATGTCCATGGGATGGCCAGTTGTTAGTCTTTGCAGTTAAACAAGGAATTGATTTCTTGGTATGAAGCAATTGTATTTCCAAAGTTAGAAAGGATCAAGTGCAGGTTAAAAGGTCAACATGGATGGTTGACCAATTAGTTCAACAATTGTTGATCTTGTGAATGATCCCTCATTAGTTGTTGAGACATGCATGTGGATTACAGTCTACTAGTGAGGTTATGAAACTCTACTAGTGAGGTTATGAAACATGTGTATAGATTGTTGTCTAGTAATTGACTTTGAGAGATCCGTGATTCGGGATTTCAGGGAACTCTGGAATTCAACTTAGGAGCTACACCTTTACAAGGGTTATGAGGCAACTTGATGGAGTTCCTCATTTGCAGGATTTCAAAATGATTAGAAATGTTGATGAAGACCTTACTTGACAAAGATACATACAAGTACTTGAGGGTGTTGGAGTAATTAAGTCATGTTTATCTTGTGCTTAATGTGATATTATTAATGGTACTATTAAGATTGTGGTGTGCTATTGTAATGCATAATTTATCTCTAAGTAACTTGTTTGATTCTATTATTTAGGAGTTTGTTAGATCTAGTTGGTTGTAAGAGATCATCTCCAACTAATTGACTACTAAATTAGTGTATAGTTGAGATATTCCCTCAATTAAATGAATTGTGTGACTAAGATAGTTTATCTATCTTAAGAAAACCTTGTATTTATATGTTGAGAAGTGTGTAAACAACAAAGATTCTGATGGGAGACTCTAAAGCCCAACGGTTCACTGGTATTTGGCAAGATTTTTGGTCGCTCTATCACAAGTGGAGATAATTCTATTGCAAAGAAAAAAGATGAATTTTATTATAGGACGCAAAGGTGGACCCGACAATTAAATAAACTCCCACACTTAAAGGAAAATTAGGTCACTCACCTGGAATGGACTCCATTGATGAGGCAACTAAGGTTCTAGAACGCACCTCAACCCCAACGACGCACAATTGAAAAGGAATGCACCTCAATCCCATCCAAAGGACAAAGATATCGAAACAGGTAAGTATGATTGTATTTACCTGTCGCACATGGCTTCTGCTCTTTTCAAATCTTCATTCTATGATAGGGTTAGGTTAACAGTAAGGCTCGTATGGTTCTCTGTACAAGCGTGAAAATGTTACTTTACTCATTTTGTCGATCTCTGCTCGGTCCACGGGAACAAATTCAAAATCCCCTCATGTATCGGAATTGTCTTCTACCTCTACTTGAGGTCCTGGATAGTTACACTTATCCTTTCTCCTTCCTTGTCCCACTGCTGAACCTGTTGATCCTCTTCTAGCTTCGTCCAGAGTTGTGATTCTTTCTCGAATAAGTCAGACGCCACGTGGACTTGTCTCTCTATCTCATTTATCTGTGTTGTTGCCTCCTTCTTCCTCTGCTCCTTCACCTCTGGTGGAGTGGTAGGTGTGAGTTGCTCCCGAAGGTGCTCGCTCTCCTCTTTGTATTGACTGATTGTATGCACAATCTGATCAATCTTGTGTGTCGCCGTTAGTTTGGTCGTCTACGCGCTCTTTGGGATATTCTCATAGGCTACGACCAATTTTTGCTCCATCCTATCCACACAGTCTTTCTCATCTTTGGTCTCGAGCTTAGCCTGCTCGAGTACCAATTCTAGTTCGTCTCGATTGTCCTTTCTGTGTTGCAATTCCACTGTGTCTGTGCATGCACAAGACTGTACCTCATGTGTGACACAGACTTTCACTTTATACAAGGCCTTGGTTGTTATCCGTGTCAATACCAATTGTATTTGAGCCAAGTCCTTTAGGGATGTTTTCCCCACGATTTCATCCATACGTATCATGCTGGGTGTCACATGAAATGTCGAGCTCGTTGTGTTATCGTTTGGATCTTGTCTTTCTCGCTTGATTCAGCCTTGCCTCCTATCTGTGATGTTGATGGGACTGTTCCTTCGCTACTTCCGGCTGCCTACGCTTCTCCGAACTACTTGAGGAGTTGTCGCATGTGTGTCGGCTCTTCCTCAATTATGTCCCTTTGGCGCGCAACATTATTGAAATCCTCCACTGTGTGATCATGGATCATTTGGGCCACCATGTCTGCATTGTCCTCAGTGATCGTGTATTCTAGGGGCATTTTGTGTGCCTTCGCCTTCTTGCGTGCACCCCCCGTCTGGATGACTAGCCTCTTAGTATGGCCTTGCTCCTGTGGAGTAGCACTTGATGTATTTCCCTGTGTTGTCTCAACCTGTTTATGTTGTACTTGTGGCGCCTGTGTGTTGTTCTTCTTCCCCGCCTAGGTGCATGTCTTGGATGTCCCCCCTTTTTTCTTTTGTGCCTTGCTCTGACCTGTCCTTGGTCTCTTGGGCATTGTTATGCAATTTATACAAGACCTTGGTTGGTATCCGCATCAATACCAATTGTATGTGAGCCAAGTCTTTTATGGGTGTTTGCCCCACGATTTCATCCATGTGTAGCATGTTGGGTGTGACATGAAATGTCGAGCTCGACTGTGTTATCGTCTGGATATTGTCTTGCTCGATTGATCCAGCTTCGCCCCCTATCTATGATGTTGATGGGACTGTTCCTTCACTACTTATGGCTGCCTGCGCTTCTCCAAACTACTTGAGGACTTGTCGCATGTGTGTCAGCTCTTCCTTAATTATGTCCCTTTGGCGCGCAACATTATCGAAATCCTCCACTGTGCGATCATGGATCATTTGGGCCACCATGTCTGCATCGTCCTCGGTGATCGTGTATTCTGGGGGCGTTTTGTGTGCCTTCGCCTTCTTGTGTGCACCCCCTGTTTGGATGACTCACCTCTTAGTATGGACCTACTCCTATGGAGTAGCACTTGATGTATATCCATGTGTTGTCTCAACCTATTTCTGTTGTACTTGTGGCACCTGTGTGTTGTTCTTCTTCCCCGCCTGGGTGCCTGTCTTGGATGTCCCCCCTTTTTCCTTTTGTGCCTTGCTCTGACCTGTCTTTGGTCTCTTGGGCATTGTTGTCTCTTTGGCATGTTCTTGTTCCTGTCTTACCACCTCCTCCTGTATTTCTGCGGGTATTTCTCGATTGAGGACTAGAATCCTCCAGTCGTCATCCCAATCCTTAATGGTCATCTCTATGTCCACCTCCTTGATACAGTAGTGCAGTTGTAGCCATTGATTTTCTGGATCTTTCTGCGCCTGGATCAACATTGCATGTCTAGTGGCTTTGAAGTTTTCTATACCCCAATATTGTGTGCTTTCTTCCGGTGTCACCCTCCAAGTGTTGGCGATGATGTCATGTAGGTCGCTGAGATATCCTTCAAATATGATTGTGTTCACCTTTCTGTTCTTGGGGTTCGAAGCGGACCCCAACGATAAGTATCACGCTCCGTGGTAGGGATTGGGTCTAGTGGCAAAGAATGAATATTCTGGCTCCTTCCATCCAATCAAGGATATCAAGATGAGTAGTCATGAATAATGAAATTTTGTCCCTAGATCCTGCGCGTCCTTGCAGTCGTTTAGGAACAAATTCAGCAAATAAGAGGCCCAAATGAGTGTGGTGCCCTCTGCACACTGTGTTGTAGCTGCGACAACCCTGGCCAAGACTTCCTCCTTGCGGCATTTCCTGAGTAATTTGCATGCCATAATTTGTGTGGCCATTCTTGTCGTGGCATCACTAATACACTTGATGATGATTCCACGCGACCCCCTTTCGATACCACATTTCTTCTTCATTTTCTCGAACACTGATTTCTCGTACGTTTTGTCCTCAAGGAACCGCACGGGATCCTCACCCCGTGATGGCATCCCTGTGATGTATGTGATGAGCTCTACGTCTATTGAGACGAATTGTTTCAACCACAGGTATCCTCCATGGGTGACTGCCATCAACTGTTTGACACGGTTGTTTGCATACTAGCCCCTCCCAAAGTGCGGTATGTCCAACAGGCCTAGAATCCCGTTTTTGGCCAGTCCTGTTGCCCACTAGACTAATTGATTAATTGGTTCGCCAAAGGGTCTTATACCCACAGTCTATAGGTAGACTTGTTTGGTGAACTCTGGAAACTTGTCCATGTCTGTCACGTCATGGTCTAAGTACCTCAATTTCTCCATGTGGCCTAACATATTTGTTGTTAGGCCACTTGGATAAATTTGAAATTCCATCCCTGAAGGGGATGGATGGTGAGAAGGTCAACTACAATTTGCGTGTAGAGTTCACATGCCCATTTTGGCACTTGGATTTTGACATCGCTATTTCAATCATCCATAACCAGCAGTTTTGGGAACATTGGTGCATGTATTTGGTTCTCCATTGTATGCAACAATTTGATTTGACATTATTGATCATGCAACTTCAAGCATTATTTTTCTCTCGCTTCTGCTTTTTGGAATCGCCCATGAGTTGTTTTCTTTATGGCACTCAATAGTGCAAAGAAAAGTCATATAATAATTAATAATAGATAATTTTCAATTAATGTGAGTATGCTAGATTTATCTTGTTTATGAAATAAATGATGATGAATCTTTGAAATCAAAGATGAAAGAGGTCATGGTGTAAGACTGACTTAGATACATTCTGTATCTAGACTATTTTTCCTAGAGAACCGTTGGTGGTTGGGTACCTAGGTGTATCGATGGATGAAAGTATGTCCATGGGATGGTCAATTGTTAGTCTTTGCAGTTAAACAAGGAATTGATTTCTTGGTATGAAGCAATTGCATTTCCAAAGTTAGAAAAGATCAAGTGCAGGTTAAAAGGTCAACATGGATGGTTGACCAATTAGTTCAACAATTGTTGATCTTGTGAATGATCCCTCATTAGTTGTTGAGACATGCATGTGAATTGCAGTCTACTAGTGAGGTTATGAAACACTACTAGTGAGGTTATGAAACATGTGTATAGATTGTTGTCTAGTAATTGTCTTTGAGAGATCTGTGATTCAGAATTTCGGGAAAGCGAAATCCCAGAACTCGGGAATTCAACTTAGGAGCTACATCTTTACAAGGGTTATGAGACAACTTGATGGAGTTCCTCATTTGCGGGATTTCAAAATGGTTAGAAATGTTGATGAAGACCTTACTTGACAAAGATACAGACAAGTACTTGAGGGTGTTGGAGTAATTAAGTCTTATTTATCTTGTGCTTAATGTGAGATTATTAATGGTACTATTAAGATTGTGGTGTGCTATTGTAATGCATAATTTATCTCTAAGTAATTTGTTTGATTTTGTTGATTGTAAGAGATCCTCTCCAACTAATTGACTTCTAAATTAGTGTGTAGTTGAGATACTCCCTCAACTAAATGAATTAATTGTGTGACTAAGATAAACCTTGCATTTATTTATATTGAGAAGTGTGTAAACAACATGTCTACTCTTCCATTTTCTATTTATATGTTGAGAAGTGTGTAAACAACAAAGATTCCGATGGAGACTCTAAAGCCCAATTGTTCGCTGGTATTTGGGAAGATTGTTGGTCGCTCTGTCACAGCTGGAGATAATTCTATTGCAAAGAAAAAGCTGAATTTTATTATAAGATGCAAAGGCGGACCCGACAATTAAAGAAACTCCCACACTTTAAGGACAATTAGGTCACTCACCTGGAATGGACTCCATTGACGAGGCAACCAAGGTTCTAGAACGCACCTCGACCCCAACGACGCACAATTGAAAAGGAGCGCACCTCGACCCCATCCAAAGGACAGAGATATCGAAACAGGTAAGTATGACTGTTTTTACCCGTCGCAGATGGCTTCTGCTCTTTTCAAATCTTCATTCTATGACAGGGTTAGGTTAACAGTGAGGCTCGTATGGCGTTCCTTTACTCATTGTGTCGATCTCTGCTCGGTCCACGGGAACAAATTCAAAATCCCCTCTGTCTTTTTTCTAAAAGACAGAAGAGGAAAATACTTTAAATGCATTAATAGAATCCCAATACACGCTCAAACGAATCCCAACAAACTGAGTCTCTGTCATGTATCAGCGTTGTCCAAGGGATAGTCGACGTTTCATCTTTGTTGGAATCTCGGTAAATTATAAATTTGGGATTACTGAAAGATAATTTGTTACGATCTGTCTGAAATTTTAAATTGCAATTTTGACATGCGAGAATTACAATTTCCAGATTCGAGCCAATAATATGAGAAAAAGCCAGAGCAAAGACAGAAATAACACCAGAAACTGAGGCGTTTTAGTTAATTCTTGAATTGAATCATATTAAAATGCATTCACTGAACGTTTTTTTTTTAACATATTTTTCTATTCATTTTACTCGAAATTCTATAGATTTAAATATTTGAATCTGTATAATCTAAACATCATATGTATTTTTATTTTTGAGTACAGTGAATCTATTACATTTAAAAATATAATTTAAACATTTTACTCGAAATTCAATAAATTTAAATATTTGAATCTGTATAATCTGTATAATCTAAATATTATATGTATTTTTATTTTTCAGTACAGTGAATCTATTTATACATTCAAAAATATAATTTAAAAAACATAACATTAAGATTTAACCCAAATTTATATCTGAAGATTTAATACATTCAACAATATTTACATTTATTGATGTACATTGAATATTTGTATTTGTTGACCTATATTGAATACTGATTTTATATATTTCAACACTAAGATATACCTTTTATAAAATGGTTTCAAAGTGTTATCATTATCTATAAGTGCTACAATGGAATCATGGATAGCATTCAGGGGTCTGCATTAGATTGCAATCTTTTTTTCCAAGAAAAAATAGCTCAAGATTATATTAGAAATATAATTTCGTTTACATCGCTAGCTCCTTCGAGCTAAAAGTCAGGAAATGAAAGGCTCTCTCGACAAAGAATGAAACGGAGCCCAAAATGAAAACGGAGCCAAAAATGGAAACAGCCCCACCGATACCAATAGACACGCTGCCGCCGAGCTGGGAAAGGACCTGCCCGATCAAGCCAGAATTCTAATATCTAAACCGCCACCGCAGATTGCAGGATCCAAGATCAGACAGAACAGTGCACAATGGGTCGCTCGCCCACTTCATTCAAACAGATTGATGCAGGTGATGGGACTTTCAATTCCATTCTCACAGTGGAACACTGATAATCTCTCAACTTTCCAGCCGAGGGCTCTTTTAGAAAGAGCATCCGCCTCCTTATTATGGATCCTGGAGAAGTGCCGGAAACTGATGACCCTGAAGAGCTTGGAGAGGTTTGCGTTTTTTCTTTCCAGCCTTCTATATGGACTGAGTGCAGCTTACACTTTTGGTTAATCCAGTCTATGATGACTCGCGAGTCACCAAAAACTAGAAAGTGGTCCATAGACCAAAGTGAAGCTAAAGCGAGGGTTGTCCATAAACCCAAAAGTTCCGCTTTAGTGTTCGATCCCTCTCCGCAATTTATAAACCATTTCGTGATTTTGTTTGGAAGAGCTTTGAAGAAGCCCCCCGCCCCACAACAAAGGCCAGTAGCCACAGCTGCTCCGTCGAAGCAAGCCAGCGTGAAGCCAGCAGTCAAAGGGATCTCGCACACCAAGGGAGGGTAATAAACAATCGAGGAAGGATGCCAGAAATAAGAGGCCCGAATCCTGTGGACGACCACCAGCACTGAGGGGGGACGGTCTTCAAAGACCGCTTTATTCCTCTCAGCCCAGATCTGCCAGCAAGTGTGGGCAGCCAAGCTCGGAGATGAGGACTTTTGGGAGATCCAATTTGAAAAACAGGCCGTGAGAGTGGGCCCTCTCCAGTCGACCGAAAGAGAGAAGGATTGAATCAAATGGTTCCAAACCTCCCTCGTAAATTCACAATGCACCAAGAGGTGATTCACATCCTCAGACGCAAGGTTGCAGAGAGTGCAGATTCCAGGGCCCTCCCAACCTCTACGTCTGAGCGCCTCCCAAGACAGAATTTTTCCTCTACCCGCGAGCCAAGTAAACAACTTCAGCTTGAGCGGGATCTTCCAATTCCAGACTTGTCGGATCCACGAGCTATCAACCTCGAGCCTCAACTGATGAAGGAAGGCAGAGTATAAGTTTTTTACAGTGATAGAGCCCGTGGCATCACTGCCAGCCCACAGTAAAATATCAGGTTTGACAGAAAGTGTGATCCCGGATCCTTTAAGGGCCGAAGTGTATCGGTTCCATTCACAAGCATGTGGTCCATCCAGCGACAGGGATCCGCTGTCTTTCCAATCGTCCAGGAGGGAGAGGACATTCGATGAGGCCTTAATTTGCGCAAGTGAAGAAAACCCTCGGGCCTCAAGCCGCGCGCACAAAGGAGGAGAAAGGAGCGACTGGTCTCCCAGTCCCATTATCATGTCACGGCCTATGCGAATGTTGATTCCAGTACCTGGCTTCCATCGCAACCAATGAAGAATTACCTGTGAGGACGCTACCATCCCTTTCCAGAAGGGAGACGCCCAGGATTGATAGAGGGAAGGCTTTCTGATCCAATCAAAGAGGGTCAGGGATCCCAGATACTTTACCTTGATAAAATGGCTCCAGATGCTATTGTGGGTGAGCGCTCTCCAGAAAGAGCTGGCTAGGAGAGCTTGGTTGAAAGTGGAGAGTAGTTTAAACCCCCAACCCCCTGCCTTCCGAGGCTTGGACAGCTCTTGCCAAGAGCACAAGTGAAACCGGCGCTTGCCTGCTAAATCGCTCCAAAGAAAGTTGAAAGTAAGCCTCCGGAGGATCAATACAACCTTTGAAGGTATCCGCTCCAAAGACATCCAATATACAGCTAGACTCTCCAAAACCGACTTGACCAGGATATATCTTCCGGATCAAGTTCATTGTTATAAATAAAAAAACACTTATTTGAATTTTGGTATCTCTTTTATTCAAATATATTAGAGGGGATAAAAAAGATTTTGACATATTGAATTTGGATATTCATTTAATTCTAAAATATATATGGATTTTGAAATGTAAATCTAGCATTCAAAAGACCAATATGAATTTGATACAGCCCCTGGAAGTTAAATGTTAAATTAGTTGACTTATTTTCTGGTGAATAGAAATTTAACCCCCAAAAAAAGTTGAAACCATTTACAAACCCTAAAATTGTACACATAACTCATCACTAAACAACCTGCTGAACATTCCTCGTTCACTTTGTTGAGTGCAACTCCGGGATAAGGTGAGTCCTTAAGCAACTTTGTTGAGATAGTATATAAGCCTGGCTCTATGTTTCCATTATTCCTGTGCAATATTTTGTTACATTTTCTCTTATATAAAATTAACTTGTTTCATCAAAACAGAGTAAGTTAACTCGGGAGCAAAAAGAATACGTTATAAACGAAAATATTAAAATATGGAGATGCGGGGTATCGATCCCCGTACCTCTCGCATGCTAAGCGAGCGCTCTACCATCTGAGCTACATCCCCAAGTTGTCAAAAGCACCTTGAAACTATCCAGATTTAGTCTGCCGTTTAACAAGGCTGTGACACCCGATGTTTTACAGGCTGCTAACTATACACTTTCTCAAATTCAGATCTGTAGCTTTCGTGGAACAAGATAGCTTCTATTGCCTATCTTCATTAAAATAAACAAAATCTTGAATATACTGGAGAGTATTCTGGTAGCACTTCATCTGATTCCCGAGGCAGCTCAGGAACCTCTTGCTGTGAGGCTTTCAAAGTCGGGTTGGTAGGCGGCATATGTGAAGGCGGGAGCACGGTCAAGATCTATTTTATCAAGAAATGAATCTCGTCCAATTGCAGAAGGATTTTATCATGCCATCCTCACCTCGTCCAATTGCAGAAGGGTTTTATCATGCCATCCTCTCGGTCCTGCAGGGTCTTCCCCATTAGCGTTTTGAGCTGCTAGTGCAGATCGATGGTCTTCTAGTTCTTAGTGTCGCGAGCCCTGGAATCGCCCACGTCAAATACCCAACTGCTTATGTCTGCATCTACTTCCCAGTCCACAGTTATGCTTTGCTCCAAATGTATCTCATCTTCAATTTCCTCCAGATGGTCGCGGATTTGAGGCGAGGTGACCGCCTGGAAATCCTCTACCGCAGCTTGAGCGTCCCTCTGCACTCTGGTTTTGAAGGAGTTAGGACTTTAGTGCCTTGAACTACATGGGTCGGCCTAGGTTCCACTCCGCCAACGATAACCCTGAGTGGGCGCCATTACCACAAGCTCGCTGCTGTTGTTGACCCGGAGAGCCGATAGCGCTTTGAATGTCTGGAGGGCACGAAGAGTGTCGGTGATTAAATGTCTCTTGCCTTGCCTGAGTCGATCTTCTCCACTCACCATAGTTCTATTGGAACAAGCTTTCGCCCTCCCTTCATGGAGTATCACTCAATGCCAAAACTCCCATACGCTGCTATCAGTTGGGGCGCGGGTGGTGGATATCATAGCTGGTCCTGTGAACGAGATGATGAAGGGGCACATACCATCATTAATCTTCATTAAATTTGTCATTTAATCCATTGAATTGGACGTTGTTTCCCTCATACCTCTTTATTATTGCTTTGGAGTTGTCCGGTCTTTGCCCCTTCAGCCAGTTGGACATGTCCTCACCAGCACCCACTCCAAAATCCGTGCATCTCTAACATTTCATTTGGGGATTAACCCTAAATGTTACTAGAAAGTACATAAATCTATTAGACGTAGTCTTGGTGATCACTATAAGGGATAAGGGGGACATTGATTTTTTTAAAGATATTATTTAGGTTGAAACTATGCAAAATTCTCTTTGATCTGATTGATCAATTCGTTTTTCTTAAATATAAGGACACAGGTTAATGGCCCAAAACTCAAAAGCTTTTGGCATGAGTGAAAATCTGCCCCCTTACAGATTATCAATGGGTTATTTCAGGGGGCGTGGCTTCATTGCCATAGGTTTTGCCACCTTTGAAAAAAGTCTCTACCACAATTTTAAAATTAATTTATTTAGTTTCATCGGTCCACAGTAGGGTGGCTTGAATGCACCCACTTACCAACCACATGGATAGGTTTTAGGGGGTATGCCTTTCCTGACTTTTCTACCTCTCTCGTTGGTGAAGATGACCATGCTTTGAGTTGATTATTCATTTGATGCTTTCACCTCTATAATATGAATGTAGCTTCTCTAAAGACCGGGATTTGCTGGTATGGATCCTTCTAGGCATTCATTTTCATGTCCAAATACAAAATCTTTGTTCTTAGTTAGATTGTTTGGTATTGTTGGACACTCGAACTATTATTGTGATAATCACTCTTTGTAAGCATAGGACAACACCCAATCTCATGTGTCAACGTTCCTTTGAAAATATTGCCCCCAAGGTCCAACACTCTTAGCGTTCCTCCTGCACAAAGATGTCGGGGTATTGTGCCATTCAGAGAGTACCTGCTAGACTGAGGGAATGTAAATGTTGCAACCTTGCAATCAAAGTATGTATTTTTCTACTTAGATTATTAGTGTTGGAAAACAATATTGGTTTTTAAAAGTGCTTGAAAAAAAAATCATAGAAATGATAAATATTTAGAATTAAATGTAAACATATTTAGCAATCATTTTAACTTGACACGGTTTTAATCGATTAAACAATAGATAAAACAACACATAATTTACTAGTTCAAGTAATTTCTTATGTCACTTACCCCATTTTAGGTGTCGTTTAAGTGTCAATTAGATCTAACTAAGGTGGTTGGGAGGAATGATTGTTATCCTCCCCACCTAGGTTCAATTCTTGCAAGTGACATGTTGAGCTCTTGACAAGTATATTGTTGTAATGGCCTTGAGCCCTATGTTGAAAAGTTTTGAGCTTCTAACAAATCCAGTTTACCCTGGGAAGTACTTGATAAGTTTCTCAAGAGGTGTCACTTAAGAAAAAGTGATTCATTGCACAAAGGGAGTCCATTGTCCCATAAACAAAGGTGTCTCATATATCAATTTGGTGTTTGTCTAGGCTAGGACCTTAAATTAAATCATAATATAATTAATAACTATTATTTTTATTTATCAATAATATTAATAATTATAATATATTACTAATTACAATCATCATCGACTATGTTTGCACATAAATACCAACTTGATGACAATTGTAACCTCAAAACGAGAACTCTAGCCTTAAAACCCCATAATTTTGCATAAAAACCTCAAAATAGACCCTTGAATGGAAAATAGGTGCTAGCAGTAACATCATTTTTTTAAGGGTACAACATTTTACAACCATGGCCCTAAAATGCATAATGTTGCTAAGAAAATCCTTTTAAAATTTTTAAATCATAAACCCCCAAATTTAAAAGTGGTTCTATCAATAACACCCTTTTTTGGGGGTTAAAAGTACAACTTGTATGAAACTATGGTGTTAAAAACCAGTATTGTTGCAAGTAGAACCTTAATATAAACTCTCCAATAAAAAAGTGGTGCTACTAGTAGCACCATTAACAGGGGGGTTAAAATTACAACATTTTTAAAACCATGGCCTAAAAAACTGGTACTGTAAATCCAAAAACATAACTTACACTACTTTCATGTATAACAATAACAACTTAGAAGAAGTTAACTCATACAAATATATTGGAGTTGACCTTGATCAGATGCTTAACTGAAACTAATATAGCATTGAGAAAATGATTAATGGATGACGTAAAGCCTATTTTGGTCTTGAAAACAAATGTAAATCAATAGATTTTTTGTTCTAGGAAGAAACAAAATTCTCTTTGAGACTCTTGTTACTCATTTGATTTTATATGGATGTGAAATTTCAAGTTGCAATATCTCTAGAGAATCTTGGAGGAAAATATAGCAAATCTAGAAGCATTTTATAATTTATACTCTTAAAATTAAGAGAAATACACCCTACATAATCCTCCTCTTTCAAGTTGGTCTTTCACCAATTAAGAGTATGGCTATGACTAGGTACCTAATATACAAGCATAATATAACTAATCGTGAATGACAAGAGGCTTCTTAGGATTGCTTCAAACTCCAGTGAAAGCCACCTACAACTTAAAAGGTGATTTCACAAAGATTCTAATTCTTGGCTAAACCATTAGAGACTAACATAGGAGGCACTCTATAGAATATTGATACCATTAAAAATATTATCACATCAAAATTTAAACTAAAATTGTGGTGAAATGATTAAATAAGAGACAAGAGAAAATTAAGAGAAAAACAACATTGTTGAAATAAAAACAAACTCTCACAAGCTCCTCAGTGAACATGACATTGAACAAATCCTAAAATGTCGTGCGATGAAAGAATTTGTCATTTTTGTGATAGTAAGAAGTTGGAGGATGAAAATCACTTTCTCTTAATATGTCATATGTATACTCACATTATATCTCAATTTCAAAATATTTTTAATGCTACGATTTTTAGAACATGTTATCTTACTAGAACTATGGAGATTTAGGAAAATTTCTCTCCAATTTCATTGATCATAGAAAAAAATGTTATTAAATAAAACCAATTAATTCCTTATCATTTTTCTTAAATGTCCTATTGAACAAAGTCGGTCTCAATGGACAATGGCAATCATCATCAACAACACTCCACAAGCACCTTTTTGGAAGGTTGAGATTTTAATAATTTTCGAAGTATTTTTGTATAACAATACAACCAATATCACTATTTTTTTTTCTTAAATAACTTTTAGAGGATTAAAAAAACCATGAAAAAAATGATTTCTATTTTATTTATAATTAAAAAAAATTAAAAAAAAAAAAAATGTATTTTACTAAAATAAAAAGATAAAAACAACATATTTAAAAGAAAATTAGAGAAAAAATAAAAAATAAATCATAAGTATATGTTGAAATTATTTTGGTGGAAGGTGGTGAAAGACTTGGTATATTATTTAGAGAAACCCTTTGAGGGGTTCCAAATCTGGTCTTCTCTAGGTGCTCCAGGGTAGGGGTCTTTTGTCTAGCTCCATGACTCCATCCTCTACTGTAAAATAAACTTTATCCATGCATGTAAATAAGGGTAAGAATGTCTTTTCTAGTGGAGGGACAAAACTTTTTAGGCCTTTCATTAGTGTTCATCTAGTTTCGTATGTACCATTGGCTTCTAGAGTGGTATATTTGGGGAGAGTTTAGTGCAGGGAAAAATATTTATTGCATTCGTTGCTTGGAGGTGATTGGAGTTGGCTAGAATTATGGTACTACCTAAGGTAAGATTGTTCAACTCAGAGTTTCATAATTTTTCAAGCTTTTCATAGTGTATAACCCCCAACATTTTTCATCTATTATTTTTTCTAGATATTCTAAGGATAGGTCTCAAGGTTGTGTTTATGGTTTTGTGGGTAGAGCACCAGAGGAGTTGGAACAAAGGGGATCTAGTCCTAGTGTAGATGGGCATTGGCCAAGGGAGATAGCAATTAATAGTAATTCTTGAAATCTGAGAGAAGGAGGGGTGGGTAGTGTTATGGATGGAAGTTGTGATGGTGCAAAGAGGGCAAGGAAGTGATGTGTGAACTGAAGAGTCCATTAACATTGGTGTTGGGAGAAGAGATCAAGATGAATGAGATTGATCCAGATTATGCTGAGAAAAAATGAAGGCAGATATATAACAAGGAAATACACAAATATATTGCAAGAAACACATAGATACAATAATACACAATTTCTATTAATGAACGAAATGTACAAGAATTGTAAAATGTAGGGCAAAATGAACTCGCTAGAATTGTGGTAGCGTATCTCTGAGAAGAGATGTGATGATTATGTGCATTCGCAAGAAGATGATGTTTAAAAAGAGGTTCAAAAGACATTTTAACATAAAACATAACAAGAAAACCCTAATCGCATAAGATGAAATGCCAAAATGTTTGTGGCCCCCGATGGGGGTAGTTGATACGTTAACTTCCCGAGGGCATAAATTTTGCATATGATATCCATTTGGGCACTTGATATACCATTGGAAAGGTCTAGCCAAGAAGTACAACATTTGGCAAAGGCTAAGGTATGTAGTTGGAAACCCTCACCCCCTGAATGTCCAAAAAAAGTCCTTTAGGGCCTCAAAACGACCCCAAAAGTTAAGGACCTGAAAAAACCGTAGAAACACTGCCAAGATGTGGAACCATTCTAAATTAATGGAACATGTGGGTGGTCACCAGTATCCACCTATATCATTCTTCCCACCTTAGGAAGAAATGGTCCCCATTACGTCAAGTTCATCCATTAGATGGGGAAACTTTTGCTAGATCTGACTCATGGTGAGCCACTTTCCCTGGTGAAGAAATTGCACTGCTTTGACGACTCGATAGAGTTGGATGTCCTATTGGTGGGTGCCCTTCATATTGGTGTCCATGATCCGATCAACTTTTCCTTTTTCAATGTAGTTAAGATTGATTTCTTTAGGGGCCAAGTGCTCGACCGTGTCCAAAGTGTCCAAGAGAGGTGGAAAATATGGTCGAAGCAGTTCCACATTAAATACCAGGTGCAATCCAGGGAAAGGAGGGATACTTAATTCAAAAAAATTCCCACCCACAACCTTGGTGATGGTGTAAGGCCCATATCAGAGTGGGAGTAGCTTTTGATGGGGTCCTACGAGGCGCTCTTTTTGCAAATGCAACCATACCTTATCTCCCACCTAAAACTTGTGTGGTACTCAATGTTGATCGTGTTGCTACTTGTACTTGGTGTTGATTTTCTGCAAAATGTCATGAACCTGTTGTTGAATGTGCTAGATTCGTTCAACAAATTTGGTTTCTCGATCATACTGGGTTTGAGCATGGGAGGAGTCTTCCTATGCAGTTGCAATAGGAAAATTTATGTCGATGGGGGTGAATGGCTAGAACCCCAAGCACACATGAAAAGGGCTATGTCCAATAGAGTTGTGGAGGGATTTGTTATAACTTTGCTTGATTGGGTAGTGTGGAGGCACCCCCGTAGATGAATTAAGAATAAATTTGTGCTCTTCTACAATATTTTCAACCTCCTTCTATTGGGTAGAAAGGTCTTGGGCCGAGGCTGTAGTGGTTGCATTGTCCCTCTGTTCACCTTCTGAATGGATCGTGAAGAGGCTAAATTTTTTGGTATGAGATATTACTTTGTGACATTGTTTCACCGAGATAGTAATTGGAACTACCTCTGGTTTCCTGTAGAGCTAATCCCCTAAAGTATAATTGACACTCGGGGTCGAGATTCATAAACAAAATGACGCTTCCACATATATGGATGGCCTAAAAGAACACCACAGATTTCCAGTGGAGAAACATCACACAGTACCTCATCCTTGAAGAGATTAATGTCATAGGACAAGAAACATTGTTGGATGATACATAGATCCCATCCATGGTGAAGCCACCCAATGTTATATGGTTGTGGGTGTGGTGTTGTCGATAAATCCAACTACTTGATGACCTCTTTTTAGATTAGGTTCTTTTGGATTCTGCTATCAACAATGAAATGCAGTGGGGTCCCCTTCACCCACATCTATGAATGGAAGATGCGCTCCCCCTCCTCAAGATCCTTTGGTTCTTATGGTTGGATTTTTGTGGTCTCAATGGTAGCAGTGGGTTATGCATCAATGATCTATATCATTTTATTGTTTTTTGAATTATGGTATGAGTCAGTGCTCGATTCTTTTTCTTTGAGCTTGGCCACCAATGATTGTTTTGAGCAACATTATCGGTGTTGTTCCAATGGATTTTGTGGAAGTCACACCACTTTCTAGTGTCCTTTTTCATATTCCCATTACCATGGTGTTGTGTTATAGGATAGCTTATATTTCCTATCATCATTAAAATAAACAAAATCTTAAATATACTAGAGGTTATTCTCGTGACACTTCATCTGATTCTCGAGGCAGCTCAGGAACCCCTTGTTGTGGGGATGTCAAAGTCGGGTTGGTAGGTGGCATGTTTGAAGGCGGGATCTTGGTCAAGATCTATTTTATCAACAAATGAATCTCGTCCAATTGCAGAAGGATTTTATCATGTCATACTCTCGGTTCTGCAGGATCTTCCCCATTAGCGTTTTGAGTTGCCAATGCAGGTCGATGGTCTTCTAGTTCTTAGTGTTGCGAGCCTTGGAATTTCCCAAGTCATACACCCAACTGCTTATGTCTGCATCTACTTTCCAATATACAGTTATTCTTCGCTCCAAATGTATCTCATCCTCAATTTCCTCCAGATGGTCGCAGATTTGAGGCGGGGTGACTGCCTAGAAATCCTCTACCGCAGCTTGAGAATCCCTCTTCACTCTATTTCGGCAGGAATTAGGACTTGAGTGCCTTGAAATATATGGGTCAGCCTAGGTTCCACTCCCCCGACGATAACCTTGAGTGTGTGTCATTACCACAAGCTCGTTGTTGATGTCGACTAGGAGATTCGATAGCACTTTGAATTTCTGGAGGGCACGAAGAGTGTCAGTGATTAAATGTCTCTTGCCTTTCCTAAGAGTCAATCTTCTCCACTCACCATAATTCTACTGGAACAAGCTTTCATCCTCCCTTCATGGAGTATCACTCAATGCCAAAACTCCCATGTGTTGTCCTCATTGAAATATTTCAACATGCTTATTGAAATATAATAGCCATGATTGTCCTCACTGCCATAGGTTTTTCCACCTTTGGATAAAGTCTCTGCTACAATTTTTTAAATTAATTTAATTAGTTTCATCGATCCGCAATGGGGTGGCTTGAATTCACCCACTTACCAACGACAGGGAAAATATTTAGGGGGTATTCCTTTCCTGACTTCTCTACCTCTCCTGCTGGTGAAGAGACCCATGTTTTGAGTTGATGATCCATTTGTTTCTTTCACCTCTATAATATGAATGTAGCTTGTTTCATGGAGGAGAAATATAGCAATTTGAAGTCTATGCAAGAATTGAGAGTTGGTTGGAACACCCAAGGAGAACCTCTGAAGTCGGATGTGAAGATCCTAAGCCTTGCAATATACTCTAAAGGAAGGCAACTGTTATAATCTGAAAATTTTCTTCTTGGTTCTTAATAATGTTGTGTCGGGGCTTACAAATAGAGTTCAACCAAACCAAAAACAATGACAATTATTATATGCATTGTAAGGTTTATGTGAGAAGAGTGTCCTCCACTCTTGCAAAGGTACAGCTTATATGTTAAACCAAACCCAGACTTCCCACGAAAAACTAGGAGATGTTGTCCCAAAATCCATCCAGGAACTTGGAAGCATTCTTGAAAGCTAGTTGTGTGATACATTTACAAAACTTAAAGATAGCATGCCATCCTACTTTGAAGGTTAAAGGAGGTATACTAGAAAGTTAATTATTTGATAGATCGAGATTTTGAAGCAACTTCAAATTACCATGGTGAGGTGGCATCCCTCTATTCAAATAGTTATTGCTAATATTCAAAACTAGCGAAAAGACTTCATGAATTTCTTTGAGATGAGGGAATATGACCTTCAAGCTTATTCTCACATTGTTGCAATTGTATTCTCTCTTGAAGACCAGAGACATAGTTTGGTATTTGTCCTGAAATGTTGTTTCTTAAAATTTAAACTTACAACTTTGTCAAACTAAAAAGAAGCAGTCATGTAAGTGAATTTCTGCTAAGATCCAGTTTGAATATTTTGGAGCAATTCCCAAGCTAAGATGGTATACTCCTTGTGAGTTTGTTTGAGGATAAAGTCAAACTATTGAGCTTCAAGAGTTTTCCAAACTTGGTTGGTATGGCTCCTGATAACTTATTGTATGACATATCTAATAATGTGAAGTTTCTCTGAAAGCCGAGATTTGGTGGTATGGATCCTTCTAGGCATTCATTTTCATGACCAAATACAAAATATTTGTTCATAGTTAGATTGTTTGGTATTGTTTCACTCAAACTATTATTATGATAATCACTCTTTGTAAGCATAGGACAACACCCAACCTCATGTGTCAACGTTCCTTTGAAAATATTTCCCCCAAGGTCCAACACTCTTAGCGTTCCTCCTGCACAGAGATGTCGGGGTATTGTGCCATTCAGAGAGCTCATCGTCAAATCCAATATTACTTATCTACTCTCCATCCTAAGAGAAAGTGCAACTTCTCCAACAAGATAGTTTCCTACTAGATAGACTCAAGAAATGTAAATGTTGCAGCCTTGCAATCAAAGTATGTATTTTTCTACTTAGATTATTATTGTATAGGCCAAGCTCCTCAACAAGGCTCACATCATGAATTTGCACATACCATGCCATACTTGTTACCAAGTCTCCATTCATCTATGCACTTAATATTGTGCCTACATAGGTTTCTTACCATGAAAAGAAAGTTAATTATATGGCATAAATATATATCCAAGTGTCACACTCTAGAAAACTTGAAATGTTTTCTATCATCGACCATACTTGTTGGGCGCAGACCGATTTTGAGGAAGAATCCAATTTTGGAAAGTATAGCTTAAATTAGAAAAGTACAACTAGAAGGAAAAACAACATGTGTGAGGGAAAACAACATGCAAAGGAGGAAAGCATGCAAGTAGCACATCCAGGAAAACCTAACCACATTAGGGATAGGGTTTTTGTAAGAGATTGTAATGGATGATAAGCCAAAAATAAGTATAAATAAGTCCCTAGGAGGTCTAGGTCGGGGGTTCCATAATGTGAGAGAACATTGTTTTGCTTGTCTAGGAGAATGACTGTAAGATCAGATACCTTTTTGTAAGATGTTGAGATGAAGGAGAGTCAAGTAGCTAGATCCATAAGGTTGGATGGTAGGCTGAGGAGCCTGATGCGATCTAGTCAGCCTCACAGAGGTTGTGGACCCTGTTTTATGATTGTATGATCAGAAACTATAGTGTGTGCAACACCATATATTATAGAACCATAATAAAATAGCCTAATATCCAAATCTTTGTGGATGTAGGCCAGGAGGGGGTGAACCACGGTAATACCTGTGTTATGTGATGTGTTTATTACGTAGTTACTTTATGTGAATAGTTAGTTGATGAATGAATAATTTTGTGAGATCTGTCAATTTTTAGATTTGTTAGAATACATGCATACACTTAATAGATGAATGGATCTTAAGAATAATAGAAGGAACTTCCAGATCAAGGCTTAAGAAGATGAATCACAATCCCAGATCCCCACTCTTTCCTATACTGCAAGCATTTGAGCATTGCAGTCACCCATAGAACTATCTCGAGTGAGACTGCGTTGTGCACTTTGTATGTTGTGTTGCCTTATGTTTTACCAGGACGATCGATAGTTTTAGAGGACTTCATTGGAAACTATTCAGATCTGAACCTAGGTTAGCCCAATAAGTAGTTAGAGAATGAGTAACAACCAACAAATGGTTTCATTGCCGGCTGGAACTGCATGGGATTGAGTGAGTGGGATTTGTGAAAGAATTGAAAAAATAATGAAGGTATTAAAAGGAATGTTCAGACCATGGAATCTAACGAAGACGGAGATTGAAAGTTGGTTGAAAACAAAGGATCTTGATTTTGCACAGAAGGATAATAGAAACCATAAATTAACACCGCACAAATATCTGGACAAGTACATGTTTAGCAACCTGCATGAGGTATTTTTCTGTGATTTCCCGCATGTGTTGCAGGAATGGCTATTGAGGTTGAAATAAAACCACCCTACAAATTGAATCAGACAACTCGAGTGGAATCCCGTGGAGATCACGCAGTTACAACAAGTTAACAATGAATTCACGCATGTAGTAGATTTCTGGCTAGACAACATTGTTGCACAATTTATCACAAAATTTGCAGTAGATACTGTGAAGTCTTACAGCGTAGAAAATCACAAGTTCTTAAAAGGACCTAGAGGTAGGTATATCAGATCACTCTATTCTTCAATCAATATCTTACTGTATAACAAAGGTATGATGACTATGGAAGAAAATAGCTAAACTTCCCTGCGTGCATGGGGGAAGGGGGGAAGCAATGACAAGAGCTGGAGAAATGGAGGAATGGATAAGGGAAAGAAGGAGGATGCCTTGGACCCAATCATGATGGAGGAAGATCAGATCAAACAGATCATGGAAACAGTTGGAAAAATGCATAGTGAATTACCCTACCAATATAAGATGAATAATAAGAATAGAGCCATAGCAGATAGAGAGGGCTTGGCAAGTGATAAAGAAGAGGTAGAGGATCTTCGGGCTATGGAGAAAATTGAGGAAATATTGCGTGCAACATATGAAAAGAAGACAAGATTTCAAAGGGAAGGAATAAAAAGAAACACTCATATCCATATTAGTGTCAGTGTGGAACCCATAACCCCATGTGCGACTAATACACCAGAAAGAACACCATTGTTTAAACAACTGAATTTTAGTAGAAGAAAGACAACAGGAAGTGCACCCAATCAAGGAGCAACAACTGGAGGAGCCAGTTTAGGAAGTAGTAGTCAAGTATCTACACCGCGCGGAGGTCATAGTTCATCATCCTTAAAAATGGAAGGACATGATCCCACCATCAAGTTACTCGAATTCAAGGGAGAGGCATCAAAGGATCCTAAAAAGCACTTGTTTATCTATGAGAAGATTTGGGAAGAAAAGCAGATCACAAATGATGATACAAAACTTGCGCAGTTAGCTATCACGCTAAGAGACCGGGCATTGGATTGGTACATGAGCTTAGTTGTAATAGTCCACCTAGAACAACAAGGATGATTGCATATGTCAAGAAGCTACTGATAAATGAATTTTAGAAGCCTAGTTCAGAAGATGAGTATATGAATGAGATGATTGAAATCAGGCAGAAACCAGGTGAGTTTGTTTGGGAGATTGATCAGAGGTTTAAACGTCTTAAAGGTAAGATGAAGTATGTCATGACTGATATGGAACATAGACATCTCTTTGTGAACTCACTATTACCACATCTAAAATACCCTTTGAGGCAGCAAAAGTTTCAAACTCAAGCATAAGCTCTACAGGCAGCCCTACAACTGGAAGAGAACCAGTATCAGAAGACAGATCCAACAATATAGGAGTGGAAGAAGGATCTGAAGAACCTCACATTTCAACTAAACCAGAGTAAGAGAAATGAGAAAAAAGAAGTTGTTTGGTGTACCACATGCAACACAGAAGGACATCACAAGAATGAGTGTTCAACTTTCGCGCAGTACATGGAAACAGGGCTACCAAACCCTTTACTAATAGGAGGACCATGGTGTGATATCTGTAAAACACGTGGACATGACCCATACCATTTTCCCATGATGAAGTATCAAACAGTACCCAAGAGTTCATATTGCAACTTTTGCAAATCAGTGGGTCATGATGAAAAATATTGTAGAACAATGGACTTGATGCAGGAAAGAACGTCATAAACCTATAAGGTGTAGGAAGAAATGATGCCAGGGAAAGTTGCACCTTAGTTTGACTAGGTACCACCTCCATACAATACTGCGCAACCTCAGTATAATAACGCGCAACCATATAATAACCCTGTGTAGTATAATCATGTGTCTCAGTACAACACACCATGAGTAGATCGAGGAGGATACAGAGGTGGAGAGAGAGGGAGAGGAGGATTTGGAAGAGGCAAAGGTCCAATAGTGTGCCACAACTTCCAACATCTAGGACACTATGCAAGGGAATGTCCACTTCCACCTGTGTCATGCATGTATTGTCGTGCAACAGACCATGATATAGAGGATTGTCCAACATTATTGGGAAAAATTCAAGAAAAGTGCAATCAAAACAATCAGAATGTTCAATGGATTTCTGCATAGGCAAGGGATGATGGAAGAAATATCAACATAGTCACACGAGGAGGTGCTAAGACAGGAACCGATGCAGTAAGACAAGAGTCAATGCAACATTGATGGGTGAAGAGATATATTGAACCACAAAAACAGTTTGATGCAGGGAAAGAAAAAGAAATATTCAAGGAGGCAAGACAGGAGTTCATCAAGCAAGATGTTGCATCTACATCAATCGCGCAACACACTTAGAATGTACCAATGTATGATATTCCCTTATCAATGGACCACACCAATGAAGTACCACCTATAGCGCAAGTAGGTACCATAAAGAATTTTTTACAATCATGTGTTAAGTTACTGAATGACCAATCATCTGTTAAAATTTTGCAAAATATGTTAGAGAAATGTAACATAGAGGTATAGGGGAAGTTAGAACAAACATCACTCAATCACCTCCATACAAGAAGGAGGACAAGTAGGGAATTCATATTGAATGCTAACATTGGAGATTTCAATATGGGGGATATCATACTGGATTTAGGCTTCGAGGTAAATGTGTTACCCAAGAAGACATGGCAGTGTATGGGAGAGCGCACACTAGGCTATTCACCTGTCCAATTGAAGCTACCAAACCAACATAGAGTTCTAAACATAGTTACCAACTTAACGAGAACTCTACAGAGTTATCGTTTTTGGGGGGGTCAAGTTTTTTACCCCGTTTTTAAAAATGGTTCTACCGGTAGCACCCCCCTCCATTTTTAGGTGGTTTTTTGATATTTTAAATTTTCTGATACATACGGTTTCCACTTTGTTTTTTTAAATGCTCATTTTTTCATTTATTTTCAAATTGTTCAATTTTTATTTTTATTTTTAGTTTTAGTTTTAGTTTTTCTCAACGGTGTTTTTTCATCTATTTTCAAACTTTTCTATTTGTTCTTATTTTTATTTTTATTCAATCGCGTTTTTAATCATATTTTCATGCTTCATCCAATGTTAAAAATGTTGTACACCATTTATTTTTTTGAAATTAAGATTTTTCATATAATTATATGTCCTTAATTAAGTTATGGTTCCATACATTTTAAATATAGTGGAAAATATCATTTTTAACACATTTTTTTTACCTTACTTCAATACATAGAAAATAATTGTAGTTAAATAAGACTATTTTTAAATATTTAGCAAAAAAATATAATTCATTTTTTTTTATCAATTAAAAACTAAAAAAAATAAGAAAACAAACACAATTGAAATTAAAAAACAAAAATTAAGAAAAAGGTTAAAAAAATAAAATAAAATAATTGTAGCCCAAAAAAACTTTTAAAAGATGAAGAATCCCCCAAAAAATTAAAAACGTATACACAAAAACCCCAAATTAAAAAACTTAAATAAAAATTTTAATACAAAATTTAAATAAAAAATAACAATAATAAGTTGAAAAACCTTAAAACTACAACAAAAATTTAAAATTTATATCAAAAACCTTAAAAAAAAAAATTACACAAAACAAATTCATAAATATCTAAAAAAACATAGTCATATTTTATAATATAACATTGTTATCTTACATTGTTATAAGATAACAATGTTATAATATAACATTGTTATATTATTAAAAAAAACATAAATATCTAAAAAAAATAAAACATGTTTTATTATGTAACATTGTTATAAGATAACAATATAATACAATAATGTTATATTTCAATATTGTTATAATATAACATTGTTGTATTATAAGAATGTTATAATATAACATTGTTATAATACAACAATGTTATATTATAACATAGTTATAATATCTATGGGACCTGGGCCAGGCCCGCGTGGGGGCTGAGGCGATGCCCGACATCGCCTCAGCCCCCACGCGGGCCTGACCCAGGTCCCGTGGGAATCCACGAAACTTGGGCCAGGCCCGCGGGGCGGCTGGAGCGATGCGCCCCCTCGCCCCCACATGCCTGGTCGAGGTCTCGTGAACACCCACGAGACATGGGCTAGGCCCGCGGGGAGGCTGAGGCGATGTCAAGCATCGCCCCAGCCCCCCGTGGGCCTGGCCTGGCCCAGGTCTCATAGATATTATAACAATGTTATAATATAAAATTGTTATATTATAACAATGTTATATTATAACAATGTTATATTATAACATTGTTATATTACAACAATGTTATATTATAACATTGTTATATTACAACAATGTTATATTATAACATTGTTATATTACAACAATGTTATATTATAACATTGGTATATTACAACAATGTTATATTATAACATTGTTATAATATAACAATGTTATATTATAACATTGGTGCATCGCCCCAGCCCCCCCATGGGCTTGGCCCAGGTCCCGAGAACTCCCATGGGACCTGGACTAGGCCCGCGGGGGGCTAGGGCGATGTCATCGCCCCAACCCCCCTGCGGGCCTGGCCCAGGTCCCATAGATATTATACCAATGTTATAATATAACAATTTTACATTGTTATAATACAACAATGTTCTATTATAACAATGTCATAGTTATAATATCTATGGGACCTAGGCCAGGCCCGCGGGGGTGTTGAGGCAATTACTAATAGTTAAAGACAACCAATTTTAGAAGATATCACTTAAGTGTAGACCATGTTATGCTTAGGATCATTGCAAGTATTTACACCTAGTAACATAGATTAGTTAGAAAAGTCTCATTCTGTTAATAAACAAATGTTGTATTCAATTTAGCTAAATGCTTAAACATTTACAGTTTCAAGTATTACACCTCGTCACATAGATTAGTCAGAAAAGTCTCATCCTATTATTAAACAAGTGTTGTATGGCAGCTCATGGATTGCAATAATTGTATTAGTTTTGTGGTCAAAAGGCCTCTAACAAAGGCAATGAATGAGTAGATGTGTGTATTATAACAGCTTAGTCCATTACTTAGCATAGTGCATTACTTGGCAAGGACTAATTTGACATGCAACACTTGTTATAATATAACAATGTTATATTATAACATTGCAACACTATTAATATCTTATATAGTTACATATTTATTTTCAAAAAAAAAACATTTAAATAAATTTGTAGCTTAGGTAATATTAGTGTTTTTGTTAAATTTTTTTTATTTTACATGTTTATTTTCAAATATTTTATTGAATTTTGATTATTTTTCAGGTTTTTTTTTCTAATTTTATTTTTCTTTTTTTAAGTTTGAAGGGATTTTTTGCTCTTCTTTTTAACAAAAAAACGTATTTTTGTTTTTTAAATTATTGTTTTGGGGGAAATTTCAATTTTTTTTCATTTCTTTCTAGTTTTTCTTTGTTTTTCACCATTTTGTTAGCTCATATGTTTTGAATATGATCAATATAAAAGTACTTTTAAGAAACTATTTATGTTTCATTCAATGTAACTTGTATTTACTTTTTTTATTATTAAAAGTAAAAATTTATTAAAAAGTGACGTTGAATTATTAAAGTATATTGTGATATTTTCATGGCATTATGTATTACCTTGTGCTTTGCGTGATAATAACATTCAAAAAGTAAACATTTAAGGATTTATTTTATGATTGTGTTTACAGTAATGATGAGTTATTTTACCACATTATAAAAATATGTCATTTTCATTCCCCAATTTTAGAATGGGTGCTATCGGTAACAGTACTTTTCAATTTGATGGTTGATTTTGAGGTTTTGGTTTTAATGGTACCAAGTGATAAAAATACGATTTCAAATGATCTCAAAATTTAACGTTTTGAAAAGAAAACAAAAATTCAAAAACATCTTATTTGTTTTTAGGTGCCGATTTTAAGGTTTTTCTGAGCTACTATCTAAGTTTTGAAGCCCATGTTTGAAAATTGTAGTAATTTTGACCTTGTTTTAAAACATGATGGTACCAGTAGCACCACTTTTTGATTTGGGGGTTGATTTTGATGTTTTTTATGCAAAAATATGGGTTTTTTGGGCTAGATTTCTCGTTTTGAGGTCACAGTTCTCATTAACAAAACAAAACAAAAAATTATAAGTAAGAATTTATATATAAGGAACTTTCAAAAACCAGAGTTACAAAATGTGCAATAGTGTCGTACTGTAATAACTAAACTACCTTATGGGGAAACCAGTTCAGACAGTCGGTGTTGGGATCAAAATGACTGCCAATCTTACAGAAACTGAAAACAAAGCTAAGAAAAAGTAAACTAAAAGCCATAAGTAAAACTCTCATACTGGTCATACATTGGGTTTGTAACTTGGCCATCCAAATGGAGAGGTGGCATGGATTGCTTTGTCCCAGGGATCCTCTTCGACAACTACCCCTCTCCATTCCATTTGCTCACGTGTGTCGGTGTCCGAGTCACCCCCTTCCTGTTCTAGGATAAATTCGTGAGTGCGGACACAGACCAATCTCCTCAGATCCACCTGGATCTGGAACAAACCGTGACAGAATACTACTCTTTCCCTAGTTCTAAAGTATTGAATGGACAAGAGAAGAAGGATGATGTACTTA
>ML797573.1:194090-233972 GCA_009831015.1 Picea engelmannii
TCATCCTTCTAGAAGATTCCTTCTAGAAGGATCGAGAACTTATTCGTTTTCTCCCTTAATAAACATTTCCGCACCCTGGCCATTAACACAGTGCGGAAAGTCCGCAGTCAGACTGAATTCAGCCTGCGGAAATCAAGTACTTCTGCAAGACAATATATGTGCAGCCTGCGTACTACCTTCAAAAGTGTGATTTAGAGAAACTGATAAGTGTAACTTTCTTCATGAAAATGATCTTAAAGAAGAGCTAGATCTTCCATCATCATGTCATTATTATGTCATCATCTTGATAACCAAAAATGTGGATAACACTTCCCTTCTTTCGTCAAGCCATGTGCCCCCCACTTCCCTAGGCACATGTAATCCCATTCCTACTGCAATATACTCCCCGTGATTTTCTTCTTCGGTGGGCATGTAGTCCTCATCCATGGCCACGTGCATGGCCTACCCAGAGTCGATACCTCCTGCGGGAAGCCCCCTTTCGCTTAAGTCACCTGCATGAGTGTGTTCGACTGCCCCCGCTGCATCCCCCGCTGCATCTAGTGTGAAGTGGAAGGCCCCCTGGAAGGTGGAGAGGATTTGGAGGAGCAAAGAGGTCTTCCCATCCAGTAGCTCCAGCCGAAACTGAAGGTCATCCAAGCCCCGTCGAAGCTCGAAGACCAGCCTGTGGAGAATGGCCAAGCTATCCTGCAATTGCGAGTCTGGGACTGAGTCTGAAAAGGAATGTGGCCCAGGTTGGGTTTCCTGTAGAAAAGGTGGTTCTTCCAAGGGTGGGCGAGTGGAGGAGGTCTCTGGTGCAGCAGGTATGCTGGCTGGTGAATTTGTTGGTACTTACAGAGGTGTCCATGATGAAGAGGCTCTGTTAAGGATGGGTCCTGAGAGAAAACCAAACGAGCTATCGGTGAGTGTCAATCCTTCAAGTCGGGAAGAAGGAGGGGAGGAGGTGGAGAGTGGTTCTTGTTTAGACTGCAAGTAATGTGAGGAGTGTGAGGGGGACGAACTAAGGGAGGAGCCCAGGGAGGGTGCAGGCGCCCGAGCGAGGACCAATTAAGGTCGAAGTGGTTGCCAGGGCGAGCCTCTCCTTGGCTTGCCTCTTTGTCTCGGCATTATGACGACCCAGGAGGAGAGGGTGAGCGTAGGGAAAGATCCCAAGTGGACGAGGAGGAGCTGGGTAAAAATCCAGTTGCAGGAGAGAACAAGGAAGGAGGGAGGCTAGAATGAGGCATGGCTTCGTGGCTGAAGAAGAAGAAGGCGATGTTGCATGCGTAGAGTAAAGTCTTGTTCAATGAGCAAAGCCATGGAGGGGACAGTATGAGGAGGTCAGGCACACCAGGATTAATGGTGCCTGGAACGTCGTATAGGAGATTTAAATGCATGGGGGTGGTGGTGTTTCTTGCCACGCTTTAGTCACATGGCCATCGCCATGCTGGCCTCTTCGCACCTCCTCCAAGTGCCACGTGTCCCGCACTATCACCCCATCTGGGGGCACAATTCTCATTAAATTGGTAACTATGTTCTACCAATTGAAAGACTTAAGGGTGTGAAAGTAGATCTGGATGGAGTGTGCACTAAGGTAGACTTTGAAGTGATAAAAATAGTGGATGGCAGAACACCCTATCCAGCATTGTTTGGCCTGGATTGGGCTTTTGATATCCAGGCCATAATCAACTTGAATATAAGGAAGATAACATTTGAATCAGGAGAATATAGATTCGTTGCGCCATTAGATCCATCGAAAGGAGAAAGGTTTGTAGAACCCACTTGCTTAGATCTGGAGGAAATCAACCAGTTATACAGAACCACCGCACGCGAAGAATATTATGTCAATCCAACTACATATGGGGTACTCAGCTGGAGGAGCATCACATCATGTGATTATGATTCATATACAGGGTTGGAAAATTGGCAGCAAAGATTACATGAAGTATCCACAAGAAGGTGCGCAAGAATAGACCGCACAGTGAGATGGGTAGGTACAGAGATAAGAGAACCTCCCAGTTTTCATGGGGTGAATGAATTAGAAGAATTCCTAACAAGATACGAAGATGAAGTGTTAGAGAATCAAAGGCTCTTAGCCCTGGATAATTAACTCGAGGAAACACATGCAAGATGGTGGGGTGCGCACAAAGAAACGACTAAGGACTAGTACCAATGTAAGTGACTAATGCACATTAGATTCGAAACAGAACAAGGGATCACTAAGATGTAGATATATGATGGACAGGGGAAAACATCAGAACATTTGGAGAAATGGAGAACACTATGGAGGATGACACCACCAGAGGAATGGCCTTATTACTTCATCCATACATTAGAAGGAGTTCCATAAAATTGGTATGTAGACCAAGAACTGCGCAGAGCCACTATAGAATGGACAAAATTACAACATAATTTTATAGTAACCTTCTCATTCTAACATGAGAATCCCAACATTGATTCAACACTCAAAAAAATCAAAGGGGTGATATTTATTGATGAACTAGAGGTGGAACTCATGACAAAGTATCAACAATAGAACAAGCAAACAATCAAGGAACTATTTTCATGCTATCATGTGGAACAAGAAGCACCAGAGGAAAATGATTTGTGCAACATTCATATTACAGAAGTTGAAGGTGAAAGAGAGGTAGAAGGTCCATATTTGGAATCAGAAGTATTTGTTGCACCTATAAAAGTGAAGAAAGTTAATATTGGGACAACAGATAAACCTAAAATGGCAAGTATTGGAGACTATTGGGATGAACAAACAGTGGAAAGAATAACAGAGTTACTGCGAGAGTGCAGTGATCTATTCCCAACAACATTTACGGAGATGAAAGGCATAGAAGGAGAGCTAGGAGAGATCAAGATGCCTCTCAAATGTGAGGCTAGATCTGTCAGACACAGACCTTATAGACTGAATCCAATATATAAGCAGAAAGTGAAAGAAGAAATTGATATAATGTTAGAAGTTGGAATTATAGAACCAGTAGAAGAATCTGAATGGATAAGCCCTATGGTAGTGCAAGAAAAGAAACAAGGGGGGATAAGGATTTGTGTAGACCTAAGGAAACTGAATGATGTTTTCCTACATGTCTTTTTGGATAAAGAATGCACCAACTATATTTTCAAGGGTAGTAATAGATGCCTGTAAGGAGTTCATACATCAATTTTTAGAATTATATCTAGATGATTGAATTTTATACATCCTACTAAAAGATAATGTGGAAGTGTTAAAGGTTAATGTTGGAAAGATGCAGGCAGTGTCAGATATCATTGAATATCAAGAAGTGCATCTTTGGAACACCTTTTGGAATATTGTTGGGACACATAGTGTGCAAAGAAGGCTTGCTAGTGGATCTTGCTAAGATCGTAGTCATTGTTAATTTACCACCACCAAAATCAGTGTGACAGTTGAGAGCAACATTGGAACATACAAGCTACTACAGAAAATTTATAAAAGGGTATGCGCAGATAACTACACCAATGGAGAAACTGTTAAAGAAAGATACTAAATTTCAATGGAATGAGGACTGTCAGCATGGTTTAGACACACTAAAATAAAAGATGGCAACAACACATATTCTAGTATTCCCATATTGGGAAAATAGATTCCATGTGCATGTAGATGCATCATCTATAGCACTTGGAGCAATTCTGGCACAACCAGGAGCAAGGGATTTGGATAATCCTATAGCATTTGCAAGCAGAAAACTATCAGAGTCATAGCATAATTACAATGCTACAAAAAGAGAAGGTCTAGCTATGTTCTATGCACTTCATAAGTTCCGACATTACTTATTGGGAAAACACTTTAAGATGCTCAAAGATCATTCATCCCCCAAATACCTAGTCAACAAGCCAGTGTTGGGGGGGATGATCTGTAGATGGCTACTATTATTTCAAGAATTTGAATTTTAAGTGATAGTCAAATCAGAGAAGCTAAATGCAGGACCTAATCAACTGTCAAGGGTAACGAATGGAGAAGAACCTACCAACTTGGAAGACAACTTCCCCGATGTGCAGTTATTTTAAGTCCAAATATTCGATGGATACTTTGCTAATATTATTGAATACTTGAGTACAGGACTTGCACCACAAGATTTTAACACTGCTCAGAAGAAAAATATGGTAGTTAGAGTTGCAAACTATCAACCGATTGTAGGAAATTTATACAATATGGGTGTAGACAACATTTTGAGAAGATGCATACTAGAACATGAAAGGCCTAGAATTTTGGCAGAAGCTCAAGAGGGAATAGTTGGGGAACACTATGCAGGAAAAGCTACCGCACATAAGGTATTGTGTGCAGAACTATGGTGGCCAAAATGTCACAGAGATGATAAGGACTATTGCCAGAAATGTGATGTCTATTAGAGGATTGGTAAAACTAATAGAAGGGATGCGATGCTCCTAAGACCACAAGTAACTTTGTATGTATTTGACAAATGAGAAATCTACTTTGTGGGGCCAATATACCCACCAGAAGAAGTTTAAGAGTGAGATATATCATTACTGCGACAGAATACTTAACAAAATGGGCATAAGAAGCACCAGTCAAAGATTGCAGTGCAGAGACAACAACAAACTTCTTGTTTGACCAAGTGATCACTAGATTTGGTTGTCCAAGTATTTTGATGAGTGACCAAGGTACTCACTTTATCAACATTACTTTCAAGGCTATTCCTGAGGAGTTTGAAGTCTTTCATCAGAAGATTACACCATACCATCCTCGAGCAAATGGAACAGTAGAAACCTTCAATAATATCTTGGAGAATGCACTGACAAAGATCTGCAATATCAATAGGGATGATTGGGATTTTAAGATACCAGCAGTACTATGGGAATACATGACTACATGTAATAAGATGACATGACAAACACCATTCAGATTGGTGTATGGTCAAGAAATAGTAGTACCATAGAATTCTTGGTACCCAGTCTGCACGTAGAAACAATAACCAACATGACAGAAAGATGCATAGTGAAGGAGAGGTTGAATCAACTAATGGAGATGCAGGAGGATATGATTCTAGAAGGATTTCATCAAGAGGTATAGAAATAAAAAGACAAAGCTTGGCATGACATAAATATAAAGAGGAAGAGTTTCAAGGAGGGAGATCTAGTCTTGCTTTATGACAGTGAATTTCTTCAGCATCTAGGGAAATTCAGAATGCATTGGTTGGAGCCATATGAAGTGAAAACTGTCACAGATGGGGGCGTTGTATAGTTGAAATATTTGGGCGGCACATAACTGAGAGGAATGATCAATGGAAGTCGACTGAAAATGTATAGGGACAATCGACCTCGTAGCACTTAAAACTTATATCACATTAAGAAAGCATGTACATAGTGTATTCTAGTAGAAGTTAAAATAGAGAAAATGAGGAAAACAAACAAAAAGGAAAAAAAGAAGGAAAAAGAAATACAAAATTAGAAAAGAGATAAAATACAAAAACAATGGGGAAAAGTTGCACGCAGTAACTACCGTGAAAAAAATAATAAGATTGTGCACAGTAAAAAGATAATTTGGCGCGGGGAACCCTAGCCGCGTGCACAGGCAGCCTCGGCCCTCTCAGCGTCCAGGCTTAGCTTGACCGGCACCTCGAACTCCACTCCAGGTTGTTGTTTTTTTGGTTGCTCTCGCTACCAGCAGGGCTTCTCTCATCAATTCGGGCTCAATGGAGGTGTCTCCCGCTTTGAAGGTCTGAAGGTCGCGACCCCCTTCTTCGGCGGCCCTGATGCGAACCTATGCATACAAAGCCGCGAATCGGCACCTTCAGAGTGTTCCTGCGTGGCCTGAGTTTTTGCATGTGTGATTGGTGCAGTGGTCTAGGCTTGCTGCTGCGACTTGTCTTCTTGTTGCTGGAGGTCGACTACGATGGCCCCAGATCCGATTGCCAAGAGGGGCAAAGACCCTTTGGAAGCATTCAAAGCGTTAGTCCGCTCGGCAGGACCCAAATCCAAGCCTTCTCTCTCGTCTAAGTTTGTTAAGAAGTTGGAGGAGATCCCTTCTCTGGAGCTATCTCCAGAGCAACCCTGCACTCTTTCCCTCCTTCTAGCAGAAAAGGCCCTCATCGGAAAGTTTACGGGGTTATGGCCTAGCCCCAAAACGGTGGAGGCATGGATGGAATATCATTGGAAATCGTTGACAAAGGGAAAAGTTTCTCTGTTCGCAGTAGGCAGGGGTTTTTTTGTCTTCAGTTTCTTGAGCAAAGAGGACTGTGATCTAGTTTTCAGATCTGGACCCTATTTCATGGGGTCGAGAGGACCGTTCTTAGCCCCCTGGACCCTTGACTTCAATCCCGAAGCTGAGATCACCGCAGCCCCTGTTTGGGTTAGGCTGCCTCATCTTCCCTTGCATCTCTGGGGGACAAATTCTCTGGAGGACATTGGAAATATGCTTGGGCGTTTCCTGGACAGCGCGGAGCCGAAAGGGGACCAGTTTACCTGTGCTCGCATTTGTGTTGAGGTTAACCTCAAGAAAGGTCTTCCAGAAGCAATTAAGCTCTCCCTGGGGGAATGGTGCCATATCCAAGAGCTGGACTACGAGCAGATTCCTTTTAAGTGCCTCCGGTGCCATGCTTACGGTCACTTCGCAAGAAACTGCCCCAAAGCCTCTGAGGAACCGGGACCAGTCAAAGCAGATGATTTTCAGCCTGTATCTAACCGATGAAGGCAGTCAAGGCGAAAGGACCCGCCAGCCCAGGCCCCAAAGGCCACTTATTCAGCAGAGGCAACTCTAGAAAATAAAAACAGTTTTGATGCGCTAAAGGAAGATGAAGCCCTAGAACTAGAACCAACAGCAGCCAAGGAAGATCCTCCAGCAGACGAAAGCCTTCCGGAATCCACCCCCCCAGAGTCAGTAGCAGCGAGAGAAATTTGGACTTCAGATCCGGAACCCTCTGACCATGCAAGTCTGGTTGTTACAGTCCCCTCTAGTGGATCTGGGGGAACTTCTGAACCTGAAGACAATTCAGTCCCGTCTCCACCCCTTACCCGAGGACGAAAGACCAACAAAGCGCGCAGAGAAAAGGAGGCGGCCTCCAACATTTCTTTAGGCTCTCAGAAAAAGCTGGACCCCTACATTAAGGGGAAAATTTCAGCCCCCTCGGTATAATGCTTTTCTTCTGTCTTTTGCTATGCTCACAGTTTGTGAGAATTTACTCATGTACGCATTCTTTGTCATATTATCGAATTAGCTCATGGAGAAGAGGGGATTGGTCTCCCAAGACATTCACAAGAAGGTTGGAAGCACTGTTAGAGGTCACCAACCTCATTCAGATTTGTAACTTTCTGATTCTGGCTGGCCAGAATGTCGCTTAATGCAACATAATCGTTTCTGTCAAAAAAAAAAAGAGAGAATTTGGCGCAAATGCACGAAAAAAGGTAAAAGTAAACATAACTCAGTCTATAAAAGGCATATAATCATAGAGTTATTTAACACTTAGAAAATTTTGACCTTAGAGTGAGAAAGAAAACTCGTGCCCTAGTTTCAAATCAGCAAAGCAACAAGCATAGGTTACAATAGTCACACAGGATAACTCCACCGAAGTTTGGGTCGCCAAGACATTTTGTCTGAGTCACTCGATAGGGACAAAGGCGTAAGGAACGACTGCAGCAACCGAATAATATATTTAAGATCGAGGATGTGACCACCTCCGACCTAGAATCGATTAGCCCAATGCAGGTCGAGGAAGAGCTCCCTACAATGCAACAAGGAGAGATAGGGAAAAGCTCAGGGGATAGAAATGTGGGTTCAAACCCTAACCCCGAAGCCCCTCCGAGACCATATGACACAATGGGACCATGACAGTCCCAGGCACAAGATGAAGTATTGGTCGACGACATAAATGGCAGGCCAAAGTCAGCAGGGGAAGAAAAGGGCACATAAGCAGCAAAGGCAGGCATGTCTACTACGGGGTAGAAAACAAATACCCCAGACAATATGGAAATCACCCTCCTATTCCTTCCAGATGCAGTCCCCACTTTCAATGACATGTTGGGGAAGGTACCGAAGTTTAGGTGCATGGACCATGACGTGCATGACACGACCAAATTTCCTGAATTGGTCGAGGACAACTATCTGATCAACATAGGAGAGACTGGATCCCTAGGACGACCAGTGCTAGATCCCGCACAATGGATCACGGGGCTATATAAGTCCATTATAATGAACCTCTTAGACATACTACATTTTGGGCACGGTAAGAGTGTCGGTTTGTGTGTCAAACAGCTAGTCGCCCAGGTCCATGGAGGCATTCTTTGGATGGATAGACTAGTACATATCGACATGGTGTTAATTTCCAAAATAACAGGATTTCCTATAGTCATTGCACCGCCGGAAGACTTCCTGGAAAACAAAGCATGGGAGAAATAACTAGCGGAACAAGTGAAGGAACAATTTGGCACGACCAAGGGGAATAGAGGCATCATCATCAAATAAATCAACGACGATGCCATAATATTTTCCAGTAATATAATGGTGTGGAAGTTGTTGATAAAATGTCATGGAGAGGAAACGCCAACAAAAGTGATCGCAGTAGTAGCGCAGTGCACGAAGGGGATGAAGTTCGGTTGGGCATCATACCTGTTGAACCAATTCCTACTTGAATTTCGTGACGCGTAGGAAAATGGAACCGAATTCCATTACTCCTGGCTGCTAATATCAATAGCTCTGGTAGGGTGGCAGGAGACCAAGTTCTTTTCATTCTTAGATAGAGTGGGAAAATTCTACGCGGCCAGGTATGAGTCTCTCTGGCAGGAGAAGGATAACAAGACTCAGCAGGCAAAACAAACTATGTTTTCCATGCTACTAGAAGAAATCCAGAAGCGCACAACAAATGTATGGCGCATACCTATGGAGGTTGCGCAGGAAATAGAGGGGATATCTAAATTCAAGGCATCCCGACATCACCCATGGATCTAATCCGTGAGGGATCCCAAAAGGGCATGGTTGAAGATGCAATATTGCATCACCAGAGAAGAGTTTGAGTAGATTATCAAGGAATGGCCCATGCACTGGCAGTCACCTGCCACAAAACTAACTACGAGGATATGCACGAAACATTCCTCCAATCCTAAGGAAAATTCCAATGCAGGCTCATCAGTGATGATAGGTATCCCAGCAGATAACACTCGAACAACTACAACGTGAACCCTACCAAGTGGGAGCAGCGCGGTACCAAAAAGGCCGAGGAGAACATCCATGGCAACAAGAACATGAAGTCAAGCACAAACAAGGCCAAAGGAGACCATACATTCTCAAGAGGAAGGAGGCCAAGAAACAACGACAGAGGCACAACCCTCACAAATGGAAAGGAAACCCATGCAAGGAACAGATGTGTGCAAGAAGAGGAAGTACAAAGCAGAGGACCCCGACATCACCCTCATATAGGATGATGCAGAGCTCGTCGTGGATAAGGTCCAATATAGGAGCGATGAAGTGGTCAGAAAAATAGAGGCATAGAGGGAGCAGATCATGGCTAAGATGCTAGAGGTTCACACAAACATACAACATCTATGGAATCGAGTTGAGTCACAAGCCACTGCATGACCACAGGAGGAGACATAGAGGCCATCTACGTAGAGAGAAGGTGAGGAGACCATCCAATTTGTCATCCAAGGTAGGGAGACATTCACGGTAACACATCAAATGGTGAACTTTGAGCAGGAGATGGCACATAAACCCCTAGAAGAGGTGTAACAAGTAGAGTTGGTGATGGTGTGAATCCCCACAAAGGCCTTATATGGGTTACAAGCTAGTGTCATGTAGGAAGTACACTCTAGGGCTCACGCAGATGCCACAAATATAGAGTTGGGAATAGGGGTTGTAGAGATGCTTCAGATCACATGAAACCAGTTGACTACCGAAAAGGAAGGGGATAAAGAACACACAGACAGGATAGAGAATGGATTGACAATGACATACAATCGAATCCTCAACAACGCACAGGCAGTAGAGAAGCATAGAGGAAAAGATCAACCTTATCGCACATACAATTGACCAGTACAGGTAAGAGATCTAGGATCTTAAAGAGAACCTCAATCCCACGACCCCACCTGAGGTCCGAGAGCAGAGGAAAGAAAAATTTTCACTCCAACTAGCAGAGATGGAGAAACAAGTTAACACAAAAACATGATTGTTTGACAAAGCAGTGCAGCTTTGGAAAGCACTAGAATAGGATGAGAAAGTCCAGTTGTGGTACCAGAAGGAAGAAATAATAAGCACAACAATCCAGGACCTCAAGCAGAGGAAAAAGACAATGAGCATCACTGAGCGTCTAAAAGGAACGCATGATATGAAGAAGTTGCAGGAAGAGTTAAAATTTGTGCAGAAGCAGAAGAAGGAAATATAGTTGTATATGGAACCTATTGAAGATCAAGTAGCAGAGATGATTTCACAGTTAGAGGAAGAGAATAAGAACATGGCGCAAACACAAGCAAAGTGCACAAACATGGTCCATGAGGAGATCACAACACAAGCATTAGAAGCACTCACAAAGAAGGTCGTGCAGATCCAGGAAAGAGAAAGGGAACTTCCAGACAAGTTTCACATCATAGCAAAGTTTTTCGAGCGAGTGTGCACTGCCCAGGTGGCTTGGGACAATCCACATGTCCGTTTTGGGGGCATGTTGGGTGCATGTCGATTTTGAGGAAGAATCCAATTTTGGAAAGTAAAGCTTATATTAGAAAAGTACAGCTGGAAGGAAAAACAATATGTGTGAGAGAAATCCACATGCAAAGGAGGAAAGCATGCAAGTCTTGCATGTAGGAAAACCTAACCACATTAGGGATAGGTTTTTTGTAAGAGATTGTAATGGATGATAAGACAAAAATAAGTATAAATGAGTAACTAGGAGGACTAGGTTGGGGGTTCCAGAATGTGATAGAACATTTGTTTTCTTGGCTAGGAGAATTACTGTAATATTGTATACCTTTTTGTAATCTATTGAGTTGAAGGAGATTCAAGTAGCTAGATCCATAGGGTTATATCATGGGATGAGGATCCTGGTGCGATCTAGTCAGTCTCACAGGGGTTGTGGACCATGTTTTATGATTGTATGATCAGAAATTGTAGTGCACGCGATGCCATATATTACAGAACCATAATAAAGTAGCCTAATAGCCCGATCTTTGTGGACGTAGCCTAGGAGGGGGTGAACCATAGTAACACATGTGTTATGTGATGTGTTTATTGCATAATTAATTTATGTGAGTAGTTAGTTGATGAACGAATAATTCTGTGAGATCTGTCAATTGTTAGATTTGTTAGAATGCATGTGGACACGTAATAGATGAATGGATCTTAAGAATAATAGAAGGAACTACCGGATCAAGGCTTAAGAAGATGAATTGTAATCCCATATCCCCACTCTTTCCTAGACTTCAAGCATATGAGCATTGCAGTCACCCATAGAACTATCTTGGGTGAGATTGTGCAGTACACTCTGTGTGATGTGTTTCCTTCTGGTTTACGGGGAGGGCCAATAGTTTTAGAGGGATTTGTTGGAAGTTTTTCATATCTGAACCTGGGTCATCCCAATAAGTAGTTAGATAAGGAGTAACAACCAAAAATACCCCTCAAACTAGGTCTCATCTTCTAAATCTAAATATATTCAATCTCAAAGTCCCATCTTCCAAATCTTAATACATTCATTCTTCATGACAATTGTCTCCATTCTCATATATAATTCATTGGACCATACTACTCGAACCAAGTCTCATCTTCTAAATCTAAATATATTCAATCTCAAAATCCCATCTTTCAAATCCTAATATATTCATTCTTCATGACAATTGTCTCTATTCTCATATATAATCTATTCTCCTTTACAACTATGTTTGTTATGATATATCATTCTTCTTGTAGTATTTGAACATTATTGTCACCTCGGGGTGATGAAATCCACTAGTGGGCCAAGCCAAGTGAAGATATGGATGAATAGTTATAGTAAGCCATGCCCAAGGTGATGAAATCTTAAGGAGATCATGCTATCTATCTCAACTTCCCTTGCAATATCACGAAAAATCCATTCAGTGATCAACTTATAACTAGCCACTATGATGGCTCTTCACGAGTCATGGACAAGGGGTTACCAGCCTCCCACAATAGGTAATGCATGGATTTGAATGAATAGGGAGACTTGCACAAATCTATTGATCCAACCTAAGCATTAATGTAAAAAATACGGCATACTCATTGCACTAGAAAGTCACACTCACTAGAAAGAATTTTCAAGATCCCTATACAAACTTTTGTGTGTCAAAAAATTCAAAACTCAAAGTGTCATTTGGATGCCTAACTCCGAGGTCCCTGTTGACACATATATTTTTTCTAAACTTTAGACTTTAATTCTTGTTTAAACAAAGACAACCATGCACTTGGATATCACCATTGATGGGGTCTTCTGTTTAATACAATGATCCTAAATGCTTTAAAGTTATGGAGCTGCCCACTAGTTGGAAGGTCAAATCACTAAAGACAATCTTCAAAATATCGGGTCTCGGGGTTTCGCAGACCTAATAGTCCAATATGTAATGAATCTCAGTGTCCCGACATGCGAAATCACGAAATTGCGATAAGTTTTAAGCCATGTTAATTAAAGCATTAAAAACAATTAATACAAATTAATCACATCACCACTTCACGATTCGGGGATCTATGCCTCGCGCAATCACCAAATTCCCGATATATGAAGTTGTGAAACCAGCTTAAATTAAACCAGACTAATTAAATAATTAATAATGATTAACGATAATTAAATCATATCGCAGTTTCGCGTTTCAGGGATCCTGTCTTGAACGACAACTTGAAATCTCAATACCCGAAGTCGCGAAACCCTTAATTAATCACGATTAATTAATAGGATAAAACTTGATTTATTCACACCTTAAACAGTCTTATCTTTTGTAAAGTTTACGTTGGTCTGAAATGCGGGTAAATTCAAATGATCTCTATGCTTTTCCCAGATCACGAAATATCAACCATTAATGACATTTATAGCTGATTTAGGGAAATGATTTCAAATAAGATCCTGCTTTATCGCTCAAATCTTTTGAATAAAGGAATTAAACACGTTGTCGGAAAAGGTCTACGTAGATTGATATTCTTAAGGCAAAGAAGATTTTTCATTTTCTGAATTACATTCTCGTTTTCACAGATCTTTCTTAACAAGATACTCAGCCCTGTGTGTTTTCTGTGACAAATAGCAAGTTTTTTTTTTAGGACTGCTACCATGCCACCACAAAAAGAAACTAAAGAAATTAGTGAGAGTTCAGGCCAGAGTTCAAAGGTTATCTCTGACACCTCACCCAGAAGTATAAACACAGTTAAAACCTAGACGAATGTATTCAACATCTTATAGTACAAGCTGGTAAACTTCCATGATGATTCAAGCGACAAAAAAAAGGAAGACTTATCTACCAAATACAAGACTATTGTGCAGACAGAGATGCATAAGGTAGCAACAAGGCCAAGTATTTTACCCTACAATGACATGATTAAATGGGCACTGGATCATGTGGATATCCCAACTAGAACTATTTTCAATTCTCAGAAGGTAGTTGTTGGGTCATTTCAGCCAGAACACATACACGTGATGTATAAAATGTCTTCAACATCAAACTTCATCTACAATGCCAATTTTCTAGAGAATTTTAGCAAGAAGGAGTGTGATCAATATGGAAAGAATCTTTCTGACTTGATTAAGGACTGGTGTTCACGCCCCGAAAATTTCAGAACCGATTCTCACGGCATATACTCAATCTCATTGTTAAAACCACAGTTCATGTATATAGCCATGATGATGTGCAGACTTTATGGAAAAGAGAACACAACCCATTTGTTTCTACCATGGGTACCCATTATACACACAATGGCGGAAGGTTATTCTTTTGACTGGGCCAAGATATTGGCGGACAGTCTAACTAGTGAAATTACAAAATACTAGGCAAAGAAAGCCAAGGGGAAATCAACTTCATTTTACATGTCAGCTTATATCATGGATGCCATCTATTTCATGATGCCTTTCCCACTGATGGGATACAACTGGACTCCAGATAGTGCAGAACCAATTCATATTTATCATTCAAAACTATGGGAAGACAAGGCGAAGGACTTCTTTTATGAAATCTGTAATTGGGTAGCGGTGTCGATGCACATTGTTATTTTTGGTCACTCACCTCCTAGAATTTCAAATACATTTGTGGTCAACCTGGATAAAGTGGCAGACTGGTATATCAAGGAGCACTTTTCTTACATCAAAGTTTTTGATTGTTCAGTTCCCCCATACGCTTTACCGCAATTTTTACCAGACCAACTGGTGTGCCGCAAGGTCGTACGATAGACTGTACTCAGCAGGATTAGAAAATAACTCAAAGCCATGTAGAAAAAGGTATGGCCATATTTTCCCTTATAGATTGGTGTGTTTTATTTATTGGATTTCGGCCACTCCAAAGTGGAAGTTGCAGCATTAGAAGAAATAAAACTGGTTAACATTGAATTTAAGAAGAATGACCCACAGAATGTTGTGGGTAACCATATGGCCAGTTGCAATCTTAAAAAGTATGAACATGAAGAATCCCCTCAGGACGAAATGTTCTGAGGAGTGAGGTCTTACTAAGAAGTTATGAACCGAGTTTGATCCCTATCACCGGATAAAATGGTTGATTTTTACAACTTCCAAAAACACCGAAGGAGTAGTCTCCCAAAATTATTACAAGGGGAAAACCCAATGTCTCCTGCTACACAATAAACATGGACCCAGAATCTAGAAGTCGAAAGCTCTAGCAAACAAGAAACACTGGAAAAATAAAAAAAAGTATGAGATCTCGACTCAGAAAAAGGATATCCTGGAGACAGAGGTATCTGATGACCAAACCAAAGATCAACCAGAGACGTTAATAAAGAAAGGAGAAGATAGGCCACTATCTTCACCAGATAAATCATCTACAGATGGAACCGGAAAATAGTTATCTACAGAAATTGCAGCCCCATTTAGGTTGTCACGCCATTGCAATTCACCAGAGGAAACCCTAATGCAGAGATAATACTCATAGGATATCTCATGCCCATCTCTATTGAAGAGATACCTCCCTCCGATTTCTTTTTCAGTAAGAAAACGAAAGTTGTGGTGAAGAAAAAAATGCACCAGAAAGAGGGTGCAATGGTCAAAGAACACAGAGTATTATTGGATGGACAGAATTTGGAAGATGAATATTTTGCTACAGAGGTAGAAAAATCTTTGGGGGATTTTGCAACAGCTAACCTATTCTCAGTCGATAATCTGAAATAAATATTGAAGTAGAGAAATCAGATGATAAGTCAATTGCATAATCAAATAAGGAATACATAAAACAATGTCAGAGAAGAAGTCAATAAAGGACTAGAACATGCTAGACCTAGTGATAAACAAGAAATCCAACTGCTCAAGTCCAGTCTTGACGAGATGCATAAGAATATGGAAGTGAGAGAAAGACAGACTATCCAACAAGATAAGTTGATAAAGCAATTACAAGACAAGATCAGTTCCACTGAGAAAATGGTCGTGGATATAGCACTGTTTCAAGCTCGAGCGTTGGAGATGATAAGGAATCTGGAAATAGCTCAACAAAGCCTGATCTCTAAAGTATAAATTGTTCAAAATCATTCTCAAGTGATGGATGAAGCATTAAGTAATATTCTTTTAAGAGAGAGAGAGGCTATCGTTGCCTGAACTACCTTCCAAGCAGCGGTTATATCATTAGCAAAAGAAGGAAGAGCTATGGCATCTGGGTTGTCCATTTTAGAGAAAACCAGAGGTGATATTATACTAAAGACCTAGGAGTCAAACACAGTTGAAGGTAGGAAAATGGATAAAGAATTGAAAGAATCTTGTGAAGAATTTTTTTGTTCACTTAACAAAAAATTATTAGGCTTCGATAAAGAAGATAGTTCTGGGACACTGGGTTAGATTAATATAGCCAAACATCAGCTTGACATTAAAACAAATATGGAAGAAGCCCAAGCTGAAATGTCACAGATAAAATAGGTCAATATTTCTCAAATAGACAGATGGCTAGTGAAGCCTAATCTACAAATGCAGTCTATTATTTCAGAGGATAGATGAATAGAAGAGAGGTTGTCTCAGTTGGAAAAGAAATTATCCATTTTTTAGGCTAATAATTTAACAGGGTCTTCCGGGTTGGTAGCCGAATTTGTGGGCAAGTGCATCATATGTATTGAGCAGGGAGAAGATAGTACCTCTGAGAACAAATGAATACAATCTGTGTAAATTTTCTATTTTGGAACTAGAAGACAGAAAAGGAAAACGTTCATACCATCATAACGAGAAGATCAAGAAGATTGCAAATGAAACGTTTCAGTTTCCATATTTTGTAATTTTAATTATTCTGAAGATAGAGGAATTCCAACCGTTTGAGGTTGAGAACTTTTGTATAAATGCATATTCGAAAGAATGAACAAGGGGTTGCTTCTTGCTGGTTGTAATTGAGAAAACTCTCCTCATTGAGGATTAATACAAGTGCAGACCAAAGATTCCACATTTTGTCTAGTTTGAGTTATGTGTTCTTCTGTCTTTCCACATTCCAACATCCTTTATATACTTCCTTGATGAATGCCTAATCACAATTTAGTACAACATCTAATGTGGTTGTGTTTCATTCAGTTATCTGATAACAAATAGATTTTTCTCTATATTGGCTATCAACAAATACAAGACCTGTGAGTTAATTAGATTACTATATTTTATGCTTCATTAAAGGTTACATTTATCTATTTTCTTCTTCTGTAACAAAGTAAGATTCTTTTGTATTTGATGCCTTGCTTTTTCTAACAACTTTATGTTTTTCCTTCATTACATCCAATATTTTCATATTTAACTCAAACACAAAAAATAGCCTCTGAGTTGTTATACTATTAATTCATTTTAAGGAATTTTTCTCACATAACTGAGATAGAAAAAGAAAACTTTTAAACTTTTCTTATTTCCTGATGCCTGACATTATGCTTTGAGCCTTAAGTACAAACTCAGGAACAACAGTCCCAATTAGATCTAAATTTGGGTGTTGTCCATGAGATCTACGATCCTTATGTTCACTACACCCTATCATGAATTGATGCCAATGTAGGGATCATACAGTAGTAATTTCCTCAAAGAGCCATTCAATTACATATTATGTTAAGAGTGGATATTAAGCGTTCACTTGCTTATATGGTAACTTTTGTGTGCAAAGAGTGAGGGGATATTATTGAACTTGAAAAATTACTTGAAATGAAATCATAGAAATGATAAATACTTAGAATTAAATGTACCCATATTTTAGCAATCCTTTTATTACTTGACACGGTTTTAATCGATTAAACAATAGATAAAACAAAACATGATTCTAGCAAAAACTAAAATGCAAACATAGTTCATTGCATTTCTTAGGTTAGTTGTCCCATTTTATGTGTCACTTTTGCATTTACTAGTTCAATTCATTTCTTATGTCACTTGCCCCATTTTAGGTGTCGCTTAAGTGTCATTTGGATCTAGATAAGGTGGTTGGGAGGAATGATTGTTATTCTCTGCATCTAGGTTCAATTCTTGCAAGTGACATGTTGAGCTCTTGACAAGTATATTGTTGTGATGGGCTTGAGCCCTGTGTTGAAAATTTTTGAGCTTCTGACAAATCCAGTTTACCCTGGTTACCATCCTCATAATGAGGGGAACTACTTGGTAGGTTTCTTGGGGATATGTATTCCATAGAAAAAAAAGAGGTGTCACTTAAGCAAGTAAGTCTATTAGTTTAGGAAATGCTTAACAATCAATCAATCAATTAAACCTAGTAAATATTTAAATAAGAGCCTATATTTTTTAAATGTATAATTATGTTTCAAAAAGTGATTCATTTCGCAAAGAGAGTCCATTGTCCCATAAACAAAGGTGTCTCATATATCAATTTGGTGTTTGTCTAGGCTAGGACCTTAAATTAAATAATAATAGTAATTAATAACTATTATTTTTATTAAATTAATAACATTAATAATTATAATATATTACTAATTTCAATTATTTTTTACTATGTTTGCACATAAATACCAACTTGATGATAATTGTAACCTCAAAACGAGAACTCTAGCCTTAAAAACCCATAATTTTGCATAAAAACCTCAAAATAAACCCTTGAATGGAAAATAGGTGCTAGCATTAACATACTTTTTTTAAGGGTACAACATTCTACAACCATGGCCCTAAAATGCATAATGTTTCTAAGAATATCCTTTTAAAAATTTTAAATCATAAACTCCCAAATTTAAAAGTGGTTTTATCGATAACACCCTTTTTGGGGGTTAAAAGTACAACTTTTATAAAACTATGACATTAAAAACCAGTATTGTTGCAAGAAGAACCTTAATATCAACCCTCCAATCAAAAAGTGGTGCTACTAGTAGCACCACTTATAGGGGGGGTTAAAATTACAACATTTTAACAACCATGGCCTAAAAAACTGGTATTGTAAATCCAAAAACATAACTTACACTACTTTCGTGTATAACAATAATAACTTAGAGGAAGTTAACTCATACAAATATCTTGGAGTTGACCTTGATCACATGCTTAATTGAAACTAATATAGCATTGAAAAAATGATTAATGGATGACGTAAATCCTATTTTAATCTTGAAAACAATTGTAAATCAAAAGATTTATTGTTCTAGGAAGAAACAAAATTCTCTTTGAGACTCTTGTTACTCATTTGATCTTATATGGATGTGAAGTTTCGAGCTGCAATATCTCTAGAGAATCTTGGAGGAAAATTGAGGGAATCTAGAAGCATTTTATAATTTATAATCTTAAAATTAAGAGAAATACACCCTACATAATCCTCCTCTTTCAAGTTGGTCTTTCACCCATTAAGAGTATGGCTATGACTAGGTACCTAATATACAAGCATAATATAACTAACTGTGAATGACAAGAGGCTTCCTAGGATTTATTCAAACTCTAGTCAAAGCCACCAACAATTTAAAGGTGATGTCACAAAGATTCTAATTCTTGCCTAAACAATTAGAGAATAAAAGAGGAGGCACTCTATAAAATATTGATACCATTAAAAATATTGCACTCTGTAGAATATTGATACAATTAAAAATACTATCACATCTAAATTTAAACTAAAATTGTGGTGCAATGATTACATAACAGACAATAGAAAATTAAGAGAAAATCATCTTTGTTAAAATAAGAACAAACTCTCACAAGCTCCATAGTGAAAAATACATTGAACAAATCCTAAATGTCATGCGATGAAAGAATTTGTCATTTTTGTAATAGTAAGAAGGTAGAGGATGAAAATCACTTTCTCTTAATATGTTATATGTATACCCACATTATGTCTCAATTTCAAAATAATGTTAATGCTAACAAAACCAATTAATTCCTTATCATTTTTCTTAAAGGTCACATAGAACAAAGTTGGTCTCAATGGACAACGACAATCATCATCAACAACACTCCACAAGCACCTTTTTGGAAGGTTGAGATTTTAATAATTTTAGAAGTATTTTTGTACAACATTACCACCAATATCACTAATTTTTTTCTTAAATAACTTCGAGGATTAAAAAAACCATTAACAAAAAAATGATTTCTATTTTATTTATACTTAAAAATAAATGTATTTTACTAAAAATTAAAAAGTAAAAACAACATATTTAAAAGACAAATAGAGAAAAAATAAAAAAATAAAAATCATAAGTATATGCTGAAATTATTTTGGTGGAAGGTGGTGAAAGAATTGGTACATTATTCAGATAACCACTTTGAGGGGGTCCAAATATGGTCTTCTCTAGTTGCCCGAGATATCTCTAGGTGTTCTATGGTATGGGGTCTTTTGTCTAGCTTCATGACTCCATCTTCTAGTGTAAAAGAAACTTTATCGATTCCTTTAAATAAGGGTAAAAATGTATTTTATAGTGGAGGGCCAATACTTTTTAGGCCTTTCATTAGTACTCAATTAGATTTGTATGTATCATTGGCTTCTAGAGTGGTATAGGTGGGCAGTCAATGTAGGAAAAAATATTTATTGCATTCATTGCTTGGAGGTGATTGGAGCTGGCTAGAATTTTGGTACTACCTAAGGTAAGACAGTTCAACTCAAAGTTTCATAATTTTTCAAGCCTTTCATAGTGTGTAACCCCCAATATTTTTCATCTATTATTTGTTCTATATATTCTAAGGATAGGTCTCAAGGTTGTGGTTATGGTTTTGTGGGTAGCACTAGAGGAGTTGGAACAAAGGGGATCTAGTCTTCGTGTAGATGGGAGTTGGCCAAGGGAGGTAGAAATTAATGGTAGTTCTTGAGATCTGAGACAAGGAAGGGTGGATGGTGCTATGGATGAAAGTTGTGATGGTGCAAAGAGGGCAAGGAAGTGACTTGTGAAGTGGAGAGTCAATTAACATTGGTGTTGGGAGAAGAGATAAAAATGAATGAGATTGATCCAGGTTATGCTGAGAACAAAATGAAGGAAAAGATATAACAAGGAAATACATAGAGATATTGCAAGAAACACAGATATACAGTAATACACAATTTCTATTAATGAATGAAATGTACAGAAATTGTAAAAATCATAGTGAATTGAACTCGCTAGAATAGTGGGAGCGTATCTCTGAGAAGAGATGTGATTGCTACGTGCATTCACAAGAATATTGTGTTTACAAAGAGGCTAAAAAGCCTTTTAACATAAAAAATATATGAGAAAAACCTAATAATCCAAAACCTTAACCCCGGAAGATGAAACGCCAAAAGGTTTGTGGCCCCCGATGGGGGTATTTGATATGTCAACTTCCCGAAGGAGTATATTTTGCATATGATCTTCATTTGGGGCACTCAAAATATCATTGGAAAGGTCTATCCGAGAAGTACAACGTTTGTCCAGGTCCAAGGTATGTAGTTGGGAAAATCTCCCCCCCCCTCTAAATCTCCAAAAAAAATCATTTACGACATGAAAACAACCCCAGAAGATTAGGACCCGAAAAAACCACAGAAAAACTGCCAAGATGTGGAAAAATTATAAATTAGTGGAACATGTGGGTGGCCACCAGTATCCACCTGGATCAATCCTCCCACCTTAGGAAGAAATGGTCCCCATTGCATCAAGTTCCTCCATCATATGAAGAAATTTATGTTGAATCTAACTCTTGGTGATCCACTTGCCTTGGTGAAGAAACTTTCATGCTTTGACGACTCGATAGAGTTGGATGGTCTGCTAGCAGGTGCCCTTCATCTTGGTGTCCATGATCTGATCATATTTTTCTTTTTCAATACAACCAGGATTGAGTTATGTAGGGGCCAAGTTCTCGACCGCTTCCGAAGTGTCCAAGAGAGGTGGAAAATATGGTCGAAGCAGTTCCACATTAAATACCGGGTGTAAGCTAAGGAAAGGGGGAATACTTAATTCAAAAACATTATCAAAAAACCTTGGTAATGGTTTAAGGCCCATATCGGATTGGGAATATCTTCTGATGGGGTCCCATGAGGTGCTCTTTCTGCAAATTCAACAATACCTTATGTCCCACCTGAAACTTGTGTGGTTCTTGATGTTGATCGTAGCATTGATTGTACTTAGTGTTGGATTTATGCAAAATGCCATTAACATGTTGTTGAATGTGTTTGATTCATTCAACAAATTTGGTTTCTCGATCAGTCTCGGTCTGATCATGGGAGGACTCTTCCTGTGCAGTTGCAATAGGCAAAGTTATGTGAATGCGGGCCAATGGTTGGAACCCCAAGAACACCTGAAAAGGGATATGGCCAATAGAGTTGTGGAGGGATATGTTATAAGTTTTCTTTATTGGGAAGTGTGGAGGCATCCCCGTATATGAAGTAATAATATATTTGTGCTCTTATACAATATTTTCAACCTGCATCTACTGGATAGAAAGGTCTTGGGCCGAGGCCATAGTGGTTGCATTGTCCTTTTGTTCACCTTCTAAATGGATCGTGAAGAGGATAAAAAAATTGGTATGAGAGATTACTTTATGGCATTGTTTCGCCGAGACAGTAATTAGAACTACCTCTGGTACCCTGTAGAGATGAACCCCTAGAGTAACAATGACACTCAAGGTCGAGACTCATAAACAACATGGAACTTCAACATATATGGTTGGCCTAAAAGAACATCACAGACTTCCAGTGGGTCAAAATTACACAGTACCTCAACCTTGAAGGGATTGATGTCGTAGGACAAAAAACATTGTTGGCTGACATGGAGATCACGTACACGGTGAAGCCACTCGATGTTATATGGTTGCAGGTGTGGTGTTGTCGACAACTCCAATTGTTTGACGATCTATTTTGAGATTATGTTCTTTTGGATTCTGCTATCAACAATGAAATGCAATGGGGTCCCCTTCACCCACATTTTTGAATGGAAGAGTAACTCTCCCTCCTCAGGCTCCTATATTTCTTCTATTTGTATTGTTGTGCTCACGATAGTAGCAATGGGTTCTGCATCGATTATTTGTTTCCTTTTATTGTTTTCTGAATCAGAGTCTAATTTAGTGCTCGACTCTTTTTCTTTGAGCTTGGCCACCAATGACTGTTTCGAGCAACATTCATCGATGTTGTGCCAAGGGATTTTGTGGAAGTCACACCACTTTCTAGTGTCCTTCTTCTCTTTCCATTACCCTTCTTTTCCTGTGGCTTGGACTGGTTGTCTTAAGGTTGGTTATTCTATGAGTTAGGGCGAACTTTACCATACTTTGGTTGTTGTGGATTTGCACACCCGAACTCCTGCTTATTTCACTGCTTAAATTTATGCTTGATTTTCACAGCATATCAATAAGTGACTCCTAGTGAAGAGATGTCCAAAAACTCCATTTATGTTTGGATGTACATGTGTAGAATCCCACGATATTTTAGAACCAAACATCACTCAGAGTCTTTGATACCCATCTTGGTGAACAAGATATGGAAGGTATTTGTGAACTCTGACATTGTTTTGTCCCTCTCTCGACACAATGTGGTCCATATCATGTATTGGTTGTCATAGTTTCCAATAGGGTAATATTGTTCCTTAAAGACATCCATAAAAAAATCCCAAGTGGGTTTGTCCTCAAACATTCCAGACTCCTCTGTATAATTTTTCTCACAGTAAGTCTCCCACTAATTTTTGACATGGGGGAATCCTTAAGGAGCACAAAGGTGATATTTTCCCTATCAGAAAAATAGTGAACAAAGAAACAACCTTCTAGAATATTTAACCACTTTTTCAAAGCGTTCGCATCTATTTGGCCTTCAAACACAAGAATATCAAAATTAACTTGTACCTTGAAGGGGGTTGCGCTTACAAAGTGGTCATTTGATGAAGATGTGTTTGTTGTTGTCAATATTCCTTGAGAAATAGATGAATAGGATCTCTTGCTACCTCATATTTATTTTATTCTATCGTGGGAGGTCATCAGGGCCAACGAGGATCGTCTTTTAGAGGCTCAAGTAGTTTGAGTCCCAACTCCTTATACCATGACCTTGTTGGGGACATGCACATAGAAAAAAATAAAGAGAAGACTACTATGATACCACTTATATAGATTATGCTGAGAATGAAATGAAGGAAAATATATAACAAGGAACACAGAGATATTGCATGAAACATAGAGATACAGTAATACACAATTTCTATTAATGAACAAAATGTACATGAACTATAAAATGTAGAGCGAACTAAACTCGCTACAATGGTGGTAGTGTATCTATGAGAAGAGATGTGATGGATACGTGCATTCGCAAGAAGATGATGTTTACAAAGAGGATCGAAAGGTATTTTAACATAAACCATTAATGAGAAAACCCTAGCCCCAAAAGATGAAATGCCAAAAGGTTTGTGGGCCCCGATGGGGGTAGTTGATACGTCAACTTCCCGAGGGCATAAATTTTGAATATAATCTATGTTTGGGGTGCTCGGTATATAGTTGGAAAGGTCTATCTGAGAAGTACAACTTTTGGGTGGGGCCAAGGCATGTTGTAGAATATACTTGGCCCCTCGAATGATCAAAAAACATCGTTTAGAGCCTCAAAAAGGCCCCTGAAGTTTAGGACCCAAACAAAAACGTAGAAAAATTGCCAAAATGTGGAACCATTCATAATTAGTGAAATAGGTGGGTGGCCACCAGTATCCACCTGGATCAGAGGTGGTGGAGAAAGTTATGTATCTATCACTAGTAGGTTGGTTCCTTGGTTGGAGTTTGGGTTACAAGGGATTGAGAGGTTGGATTTCATCTCACTTGGAGGAATTTTTTGTAAGTTTTAAACCTGTGAAGTAAAGCAATGCATATAGATTCTTAAGCAAAACAGAATTTAATCAATTGCTCATACACAAAGTACATAGAGATTTTATACCGGAAACCCTCAACCGGGAAAACCTTTCTTATATTCATTATATCGAATTTCACCATTCACCATAAAATACATACAATGTTTTTAGGTATTTCGTAAATACCAAAACCCTAATCCCTTAATACAAGATTAATTTAGAAAACCGCTAAAAATAGCAAAATCCGCTAAAAATAGAAAAAAAACGCCCCAAAAAAATTTCGGGACACTGCGCGTAACCAAGGGGGGGCATACCTGCCCCCATGGGACCCCCTTGGTAAAGAGCCCAATGCACATGAGGGATCATCAGACGCAGTTGTTGAATCTTATGCGCCCACACACACACATGCAAAGAATATAACACATACCCAACATTCTCCCACTTGTTGTCTTCTGTGCATCCAGGGGTCCAGGAGATTATATAGTCAACAATACAGGGAAGCAATGCCCATTGTTACTCTACACCAGGAGAAATTTTTTGTGATCACAGACTTTGTCAATGAATCTGCAACATTCTTCAAAGTGTCAACCTTATCCAGCAACACCTTCTTTTCCTCAACCATGTCTCTCGCAAAGTGATATTGAACATCAATATGCTTTGTCTTCGAATGATAAGATGGGTTCTTTGCCAGGAAGATTGCACTCTGACTATCACAATATAATCTCACTTCTTGTTGTACCAACCCAACACCTGAACACAATCTTTGTAACCATACTACTTCCTTTCTTGCATGAGTGGCTGCCATGTATTCAGCTTCTGTAGTTGAGAGTGCCACTACAACCTGTCTTTTGCTCATCCAACTGATTTCTCCTCCAAATAGGTTAAACACATACCCACTTGTAGATCTTCTGTGATCCATATCTCCAGCCCAGTCTACATCAACAAAGCCATGTATGTCCACCAATTTGTCCAATCATGGTMTTCCTTGGTAGCACAATCCATAACTGGTAGTGCCATGAAGATACTTGAAGACCCTCTTTATTGTTGTCCAATGCTCCTTCCCTGGTTTTGACATATACCTGCTCAAAACTCCCACTGCATGTGCAATGTTCAGTCTAATATAGACCATTGCATACATCAAACTGCCAACTGCATTGGCATACAGAACATGGGACATGTCCTCTTCTTCTTCTTGTGTCTTGGGACATTGATCTGCAGATAACTTTACACCTATAGGAATAGGAACCTTGACCAGTTTACTTCCATGCATATTAAACCTCTACAATATCGTCTCAAAATATTTTCTCTGATTCAACCAGATTTTTTTGTTTGCATGATCTCTTTTAATCCCCATTCCCAGAATGAAGTTAGCAGCATCGAGATCCTTCATGTCAAATTTGGAGGATAGTTGTGATTTCACCTCCTTGATAACATCCATGGTATTTCCTACCAACAACATGTCATAAACATAAAACACTACATAAATGAAGTGATTACCAACCTTCTTGGAATATACAAAGTGATCGGCCATGCTTCTCACAAATCCCAATCCAAGGATGTATGCATCAAACTTTTGGTACCACATCCTAGGTGATTGCTTCAAACCATATAGTGACTTCTTTAGCTTATAGACCAACTCTTTCTTTCCCTTCACTACAAATCCTTTTGGTTGCTTCATGTAGATTTCTTCTTCCAGATCCCCATGTAGGAATGTTGTCTTCACATCCATATGTTCCACTTCAATATCAAAAGTAGCAGCTGTTGGAGCCGCCTTTTTCATTTGGTTCAAATCTATTTTAAAAGTCAAATGTCGGTTCTTAAGTTCTTTTTTGCTTCGTGACATTCACCTACTGAAAATCTCAATAGTATCAACATGCGAAATAGCGGGGGATGTGATGTTTCATAAGTTACCACTTTTTATCGTTAAACGAAGGTTGTTGCTTTTTGTACCTCGGAATATCGCTCTTCAGGAGTTACAAGTCACAAGATTTACAAACCCCAATGTGCGAGATCGCGAAAAGTTTTAAAAGCTTACCTCGGGTGAAAGCTAAGAGTAAGACCATGTAAACCCCAGTCAAGTGCTGTCGGGATTTCGCGTCTCGGCGTTCACTCTCTCCTAAAACATTACCGCTAAAACTCCGAAAGACGAAGCCATGAAACTTTTACCTAAGTAACCCAGGTTAGAGTCAGGGTTGATTAGTTTTGACCATGATTTAAGTTTCTCAGTATTTCGCGACTCGACATACATTCCTCCCGGAAACTATACCTTTGACGTCTCGAGCCGCGAAGTCGTGATATAAATTAAAGCATAACCAATTAAAACACTTAATCCTAGTTATGTCCTTGCTTAATTAAATCTAATCATCGCAATCTCAAGTTTTAGAGGCTCGAAAGGTTAGAGTTAAAAGTCTCGATACGACGAACGCCGAAATGTTGATTTAAATCCTGATTAAGGAAGCCAAGCCAACATAATCAATGTTTAATGCAAATAATAATAATGCATAGTTTACGAGGTAATTTCAAATGTTCCTTGCGCCATCTTGTGCCACGTACCATCAAAATTTATGGCATTAATTGGAAATAAGGCGAAACGACAAAGTAAGGATATGGTTTTTTATTGCCAAAATCTTTATCTAAATATGATTGGATCGTTCTGTTCGTAAGGACATCGATATGTTAAATGGTTGAAGATATAGATATGTTGCTTCCTATTTTATTCATAAAGTTCATTTATATCCCGCACAGAGAAGTTTTTCTTAGTAAGCTAACTTATATATGTATACGCATTTTTATTGCAGAAGAGCTAAGTTACAATCTCCTGTCATGGCCCCGCGAAAAGCATCCAAGGCAAGCGTTAAGGTTTCAAGACAAGGTTTTGAGAAATTTTCAGACACTTCACCTCGAAGCATTGATTCCGTACGAACTTGGTCATATGTCTCAAAGGTTTTGCAATCAAAGTTGGTGAACTGTTCGGATGATTCCATTGACAACGAGATAGACGACATGACTACCAAATACAAGATCGTCGTCCATGCAGAGATACACAAAGTAGTGGCTAGGCCACGTCTTCTGCCTTACTATGACCTTACTATGACATGATCTGATAGGCACTAAATCATGTAGACACCCCTACCAGAACCATCATCAGCAAGCAGAAGGTCACTATTGGGACCTTTAGACCAGAAAGCTTATAGGTTATGTACAAGTTGCCACCCACGTCAAACTTCACATACAATGCAGAGTTTCTAGAGGATTTTATAAGGAAGGAATGTGAACAATATGGCAAAAGATTATCTGATTTGATCAAGGATTAGGTCTCACACCCAGCGAAGTTCAGGGAAGATAGGAATTTATTCCATATCTTCTTTGGATCCACGGTTCAAATATGTAGCAATGATGACCTATAGATTGTACGGGAGGGAAGACACCACGCATTTTTTCTTCCCATGGGTGCCTCTAATGCACACCATAGCAGAAGGTTATTCTTTCGACTGGATGAAACTGTTGTCCGATAGTCTGGCCAATCAGATTACAGAATATCGGATGCAGAAAGTGAGCGAGAAAGTTGCTTTATTCTTTATGTATGCATACCTCATGGACGCAGTATGTTCCATGATGCCTTTTCCCTTGATGAATTGGAGTTGGGCTCCATTCGATGCTGAGCCAGTCCATGTATACCATTCTAAGCTTTGGGAGGACAAGGCTTCAGATTTCGTATACGAAATATTCAACTGGGTAATGGTACCGATGCATTTTGCCATCTTCAGTAATCCGCCACCCAAGATATCAGATAGCATCACGACAAATTTAAGCAGAGTGGCCAATTGGTACGTGGAGAAAGAATTTCCATACATCGGGGTTTTCGGTGCTTCCATCCCTCTGCATGCTCTACCCTTAGTTATACCCGATAGGTTGGCTTGTCGTGAGATCGCCAGGAAAACCGTAATTGGCAGTATAAGTAAAGAACTGAAAGGGTTTTCAAAAAAGGTATGGCCACCTTTTCCTATTCATTTAAACACCTATTCATTATTAGACTTCGGGCATGCAAAGGCTGAGGTAGCAGCCCTAAAATATATAAAGTTGGCTCACATCGAATTCAAGAAACACGATCCACACAGGGTCGTGAGTAATCATTTGGCCAGCTATGGCCTTAAAAGATTTGAGCATGAGAATTCACCTCATGAGATATTTTTCGAAGCGCGAAATCTTATGACGAGGTTTTGGCTCGAATACAAGCCTTGTCACCCAAAGAGAGGGACGATGTTGTCAGATTCCAAGAGCATAGGCGGAGTTTCCTTCCTCCGGTATTATAGGGTGAATATCCGATGATAGCATAGGAGCAGCAAACTAAAGCCGAAGGCTCTAAAGGTTTAACACCCAGTCAAGAGGAACATCAAGATGAGGAAAGGAAAATGGAGGACCTGAAACAAGAAGTCGAGACTTCAAATCCTCTGAGTGAGTCAACCCCGATCATTACTCCCGGGAAATCTTCTAAACAGGTCGGCAATCCCATCGCCTCCATTACCCCCCTACAGTCTACAAAGGAGATACCGGGCGTAGGTTGTATTTTGGGTGAAAAAATGACACCTATATCAGTAGAAGAGCTACCTCCAAATGAATTCTTCTTCGATAAGAAGAGGAAAGTGGTTGTGAGACAAGAACTCTACCAAGAGGCAGGTATTGTCTCTAAGAAATTTAAAATTTTAACTGATGGGATAAATATGAAGAAAGAACAATTTGTGACGCAAATAGCAGGAACATTGGGGCTTTCACCACGGCAAACCAATATTCAGTCGAGACCCTAAAAGATCAGCTAAAACGAAATTTTTTTTTGATCAAGATGCTAGAGGCTAAACTAGCTACAGTAGAGGTTGCTGCTAAAGATCAGGCAAGTGCGACTTTAGAGAAAGAAAGAATAGAAGATCAAAAATAAATCGAGTGGCTTAAAGTCGATCTCGAATGGACACATTTGATGGTTCAGATGAGTCAAACTCAGATAAGCCAGCAAGGAGAATTGATAGACCAGCTTCGGGCCAAACTATAATTCACCGAAAGCCAGGTGATCGATATCGGGATATTTCAATCCCAAGCAATAGAGATCATAAAAAGGTTATCAACAATGCAGCAGGGTCTGCTTGTTAAAGTAGAAACAATTCAAATCAACTTCCAATTCATTGATCAGATGTTGGAAAACGTCTCTCTTAAAGAAAGGGAAGTCGGAGCAACTTGGGTGGTGTTCCAAGAGGCTATTATAGCCACAACGAGAAGGGAAACAAGTAGTAGTTCTAGTTTTCCCATCGTAGAGCAGAATAGGGGTAATATCTTGTTGAAATAATGGGAGCGAAATATATCCGAAGGCAAACAACAAGCTATAAAGCTAAGGAAATCTTGCGAATAAATTTTTAGTCTGTTAAGTGAGATTTGGTTGGGTTCCGATGGTGAAAGTGGCATGGAGATACTGGGTCAGATCAATACAACTAAATATATGCTAAATATCAAGGGAAATGAAGAAAGAGAATTAGCCGAAATATCAAAAATAACTCAAACAGACATAGTGCAAATAGACAAATGGCTAATTAAACCGAGTATACTGTTATGCTCTATCAATGCCAAGGATCAACGGGTGGAAGGAAATCTACCACTATTGATGAAAGACTGCTATATTTTTTAGGCCAATAATCAAGCAAATCCATCTAAGTTGATATCACAACTGGTGGAGAACTGCATTATTTGCACAGAGCATGCGAAGAGGCAGGTTTTGGGTACCAAATGAGAACAGAGATAAAGAAACAAAATGTTTCAACTCCTTTGATTGTAACCGAAAACCTCTGGAACTATTGATATTCCAGTGCATAAAAATTTGTATAAATATACATTTTGAAGAAAGAAAAAAAGGCGACACCTTTTTGATTAATTGTAATAGAGACTGTCTCTTTTTGAGAATTAATACAAAGCAATCTGGAGATTCCTAATTCCGTCACTACTGTGTTATGAGTTTGTTCTCTCTGTTATTTCATATTCATTCTTATTTCACTTACATACATCTGATGAATGTTGCATTGCAATTTAGTAAAACTTCTACTGCAGTGATTAATATTTAGTTATCTATTGTTTACAGTTTTTCCTCTGTATCGTCTACTAGCAGGTACAAGACCTGTGAATCCTTAGGTTGTCATATTTTATGCTTCATCGGACCATTTCTTATCTTATTTTCTTCTTTTGTTTACAGAGTGAGATTCTCTCTCAATATGAGCCTTATTCTATAGACAACTTAATGTTTTTCCCATAATTCATACACCATTTATTTCAAATATAACGCAGTTATGGAAAAAGGCCTTTGGTTTGCATTTTGCTTTTAATATTGATTTCTAAAGTTCTCTTTTATAAAATCAAATTGATACAGCATAAAAACTTTCAGATTTCTTTAAATTTTTCTGTTCCTCTATGACTGTCCCTGTTGTAAGACAACCCAATATTGAACCTGGCTTGACATATCAAACCCACATCGCTTTAAATCTCTTTGATACCATACTTAAAATGGGTAACACCCGGGTAGAACTTAAACGTTCATGGGCTACAATTGAAAGGGATATAAACATCCAGGAACAGTTGGAAGCCAGATAGCGACAACCTAGAAATCAACCCTAGCTTCCTTTCCCGAAGGTATACCCTCCTCCCTTTTTACATCTTACTAACTTTCGGATGCCTAGACACTGTACTTTTTAAAGCCTTAAGTACAGACTCTGGAACAACAACAACAATAGATAAAATCAATCTAATAGAAGTTAACTTAGCAACAGGAGAAAAAATATCACCAAAATCAATTCCCTCTACCTGGGAATAACCTTTTGCTACTAGCCAAGCTTTGTATTTCTCCACTTTTCCTTCTGCATTAAACTTCTTCTTAAACAACCATTTTCTACCAACAGATTTTCTTCTAGATGGCAACTCAACTATATACCATGCCTCATTCTTATCCAAGGAATCCATTTATTCAACCATGGCCTTCTTCCATAGTTTACTATCCTCTGAATTCACTGTTTCCCTGACAATTATGGGATCATCATCAGTAATAGATAAAGAAAAATTGGAACGAAAATCAGGTGGACTATACCTTTCTGGTTGCCTTCTTTCTCTCACTAGTCTCCTCAATATTGGGGTATGAGTTTCTTCTTCTTCTTCTGATGCTTCATCTTCTTCAGATGATTTAGATTTTTCATCATCCAACTCTAGCTCTATTTTCTCAGGTTCTTCTGGCCTTGGTAGGAATTCCTATTTGGAAACATCTTTTATCTCTCTGAAAACAACATCTCGACTATAAACAATCTTCTTGATTTCTGGGTTCCAAAGCTTATAACCTTTCACACCATCTTTATAACCAATAAAGATACACTTTTCAGCCTTTTTATCCATCTTACTCCTATTTTCCTTCGGAACATGTACATAAGCATCACAACCAAGAACTCTAATATGTTGAAGAGAGGGTTTCTTTCCAATCCATACCTCGTGTGGATTTTTATAATCTAATGTTGATGAGGGTGATTCATTGACTAGGTGACATGATGTACCCACTGCCTCTGCCCATAATTCTTGTCCTAACTCAACACCGCTGAGCATGCTCCTTGATTTTGACATTAGTGTCATGTTCATCCTTTTTGCAGCTCCATTCTACTGAGGAGTGTATGGAGTAGTCGTCTACCTTTCTATACCACACTTCTTACAGAATTCTCCACCATTATTTGTTCTCAATACTTTTATTTTCTTCTCTGTCTGATTTTCTACCAGAGCCTTAAACTCTTTAAATTTATCAAATACCTCAGATTGCTATCTAAGAAAATAAATCCATGTGTTCGTTGAGAAATCATCTATGAATGAAACATAATACACATACTTACCTAGTGATGGAACATGAATAGGTCCAAACACATCACTGTGTATCAAATCTAAGATCCCCTTTGCTCTTGTAGCACCAAATGGGAATCTTACTCAATTTTGTTTACCATATATGCAATGTTCACAGAAATCAAAATCCAGAGTGCAATTAGCCATACCTTCAACCATACATTTATCGTGTAGTGTTCGAAGGCCCTTTTCTCCAATATGCCCCAATCTTTGATGCCACAGCATGGTCTTCTTTTCTAGGACAATATTGATCTTGTCTCCTTCATTTCTCTTCTCAGGGACAACAGAACTGTTGCACCCATTAGTATAAGTGTTTCCCAACAACTTGTATAGAGTTCCACACCGAACTCCCCTCATCAACATCATTGCTCCTCGTACCATCTTGCAAGTGTTCCTTCCAAATACAGTATTCACTCGTGCATCATCTAACTTGCTTACAAATATTAGGCTCCTGGATAGTTTTGGAATGTGAAGAACCCAAGGGAGTGTTCTAATCCTTCCATGTTTCAGCAGCAACTTAACCCTTCCAAATCCCATGATTTTTTTTGTCGAGTCATCTCCTAGGAATACATCACCACCATCATATTTTTCATATTCAGAGAACCACTCCCTGTGAAGAGTCATGTGGTATGACACACCTGAGTCGATCAACCATACATCATGGTCTGCATGTGTTCTATAGATGCTAGGTAAACATCACCTCCTTCTTCAGTGGAGGTTTTTTTCTCTATGGAAGAGGTACTGTCAGATCCCTTTGGTTTTTCAACCTTCTTAGACTTGCAATCTTTCTTATAATGCCCTGTTTTACCACACTTCCAGCATTTCCTCAAAGATTTTTCTAGAGACTTAGATCTACCTGTAGATTTAGATCTCCCCCACAAAGACTTACCAGGATTCTTGTCTTGGGTATGACATCTTACAAATAAAGCATCTGTTCTATGACCATCCATGCTTTTCCTCCTCATCTCTTAAGATAAAAATGATGCAACTACATCCTCATACTTCAATGTAGATTGAGTGGTACTACATATTGCTACAACCAGATTAACCCAAGAGTCTGGAAAAGAACATAACAAAGTAATACGTGTATCTTCTTCTACAATCATAATATTAACAAAGACAAGTTGACTTACTAGAGTATTAAAGGCATTTAGATGTTATGTCTCAGAATCTCCATCTTCCATCCTAAGATGATACAGCTTCTTTGGAAGAAACAACTTGTTTACCAGGGACTTTGATTGATACAAATTCCCCAACTTATCCCATAGTTCCTTGGTTGTAGATTCCCCTGAGACATTCAACAACATCGAATCTTCCAGGCAGAGTCGAATAGTACTCCTTGATCTTATGTCCAACTTCTCCCAATCTTCCTTCGACATACCAGTAGGTGGTGTACTGGTAGTTTGTGTACTAGTAGGTTGTGTACCAGTGGCCTGTGTGCTAGTAGACGGTGTACCAGGATCCACATCGATCCATTGTTCTTTGTATACAAGAAGTTCCTCCATCTTCAGCTTTCATAGCTCAAAGTTTTTACCGTTGAAAATCTCTATCTTGATTCTAGAAGAGCTTGCCATTCCTCTTTCTGCACTCAAAACACCACTGCAAAATCTCCCACTAAACCCAGGTTTATCATGGACCCAAGATAAACTTGATCTATCAAGACTGAGCCAAACCCTCAACAACAAAGGTGTCCCTCTGAAGCCAAAAACGAGCTCTGATACCACATGCAAGTTTTAAACCTATGAAGTAAAGCAATGCATATAGATTCTCAAGCAAAACATAATTTAATCAATGGCTCATACACAGAGTACACAGAGATTTTATACTGGAAACCCTCAACCAGGAAAACCTTTCTCATATTCATTATATCGAATTTCACTATTCACCATACAATATATACAATGTTTTTAGGTATTCCGTAGATACCAAAACCCTAATCCCTTAATCCGGGATTAATTTAGAAAACCGCTAAAAATAGCAAAAACTTCTAAAAACACAATTGTCGAATCTGACACACCCACACACACACACATGGAAATAATATAACACATACCCAACATTTCTAGGATATAGATATGTGTTTAATGTTCTATCTAGATGTTGGATGGCCTTTATATTCAAATGTGTGGTGGATTTGGAAAATTTTCTTTCATGATCTTGGAAGTGGGATATTTCTCCTTTATCCCTAAAGTGTCAATCCCATTTATTCTATGCTAGGAGGGAGAGGAAGCTTTATATACTAGTATGGGTCAAAAATATTGGGCTCCCAATTTATTTCTTGTTGACTGAGATTTTTAGGGAGATAGGTAACGCTCTTGGGTAGGTAATGCTCTTGGGTAGGGTGTGATAACAGTTTCAAACATTTTAGTAGGAATGGATTTAAATAAGGGTTTGGTCGAGAGTTTAATGCTACAAAAGGGAATTCAATATTTTATGCAGTTGTTGGATGGTGTCCCATTTAGGGTGTAATTGATTCCACACGTATGGGAATTTAGTTGTAGAGTGTAGCTTGCCTATGAAAATAATGGTTTGGGTGAGGAAGGATTTGGGAGATGGGCCTATTGAATATGGAAAAATTACAAAATGTGGCTTCTATGTTGTGGGGGGGGGGGTGCTTTGGTTGGTAGTTAGTCTAGGGATATGCACTTAGAAAAAATTTATTTTGAGGTCCTCATGAAATTTAAACCAAATAATCAAAGAAATCTAAGGAATGAGAAGGACCTAGGTATTATAAAATCTCTTCCATATTTTGTCTCTAGTGGAAGAAACCTTCATATTGTGCAAGCTCCATTCTATCCCCAAGGTATGTTAATACAATGACCTACTCCTTTAAATATATCCTTCTCATTGGATAAGGCTTTGATTTTTTGCAACAGGGTGAATTTGGGCATCGGTTCTTCATGTGTTTGGGAGAAGGGGATTTCACTTGATGTTATGTCTGGGTTAAGTCTTTGTTTACAACCTCCTCAGGGTGATACAAAATATGCATGGCGTGGGGTTTTGATTGAGGTTCCCCCCCTCATGGTGATGATCATGTCTCTCCTGGTAGAGCTCCCTTAATATATTATTCCATTGTCTGTTAAAAATAAACTCTGAGATATAATTTGAGATCAAGAAAAGAAGGTTATGTTTGTTTTTGGGGGGGGGGAGAATGTAGGTGGTCTAAGTTTGAACTATGGAATGGGGCCAAAAAATATGGGTCAAGGAAGAAAATCATTTATGGTTTTGGACCAACAAAGGGCTGCATATAAAATTAATAGTTGTATAAAGTTATTTGTAGAAGGAGTTCTTAGAGAAATGAACACCTCCGGGGGAGTTGCCTCGTGATTTTTTGTCTTTCAATTGTCGAGGATTATCTAGTCCTTGTAATTAAAAGTAGGCTTTAAGAAGGATTGTGAATATTTATAAACCAGATGGGATGCCTTTGCAAGAGATAATGAGTGAAGAAAGGAAGATAGTTGGTGACCTTAAGAATGTTTTTGGGGGATGGGATTTCAATTTTGTAGACTCAAGGAGAAGATCAAGGGGATTATTTTTCATTGGAGTAATTATATTCTTTGTACTCATTTTTGGTATTTTGAATAAGGTTCCGAGACAATGTTGTTCTCTTAGGAATTAGGTAACGCTATAATTGTGTTGAATATTTATGGTTCTTGCTCTAATAGGGTAAGGTTTTGGAAGAATTCATTTAACTAGACTGGATGAGCATGGGGAATGTAATCCTTGAAGGATACTTTAATTTTTCTTTGGGAACATAGAGGTCTATGGTCTTGCATCATATGTGGATTACTTAACTAATTTTTTTCTTGAGGGATTTGGAGGAAAAAATAGTAGACATTGAGCCTATAAAGCTCAAGCCCACTTGGATAAATAAGAGGTTTGAAGATGATAAAATAACAAAAATACTTGATAGGTTCCTTATTTCAAAGACTTTGTTGGAAGATAATTTCGTATTTAGGTAGTGGGTCAATTTTGGTGGGGGATCTAACCTTTTTTATGTTTTTTTTGGAAGTGGAAAAAGTTGGAAAACCCTCCTATTTGTTCCATGTTTAATCCAGTGGTTAAAGGAGGAAGAGTTTTTAATCTAATAGAAGAGGTATGGAAACCTCATGACAGTCCTCTATGGGAATTAACCCTTTGTAGTTTGAATACAATCTCAAAAATAAATGTAGGAAGCCACTACCTAGGCCCACACCAAGAAGGAAAAGGATGAAATGAGATTTTGGATGTGGAAGTTAGGCTAGAAGAGTTGTATTGACTCTTTGAGGGAGGTGGTTATTGTCCTTAGGAATCTAAGGCCGAAGTAAAATATTTAGAGAGTAGGAGGAGGAAGTTCTTGGATGATAACAAAGCTTCTTGGACACTAAAAGGTAGAGCTCTTTGGCTATCCAAATGTGATGAAAACACCTTTTTATTTAATCATTATGTTAATCATCATAGAAATATAAATACCTTTTGTAAAATTGCTAGATTAGATGGGCAAGAGGTAAATAGTTTTGAGGAAATTGTAAATTTGGGGTAGAGCACTTTGGTAATATTTATAAAGTTGAGGAGAGGGAGACTATAGTAGAAGTGGTCAATGAGACATATTTTTCCCTTGGTTTTGTGAATGAGAATGTGAATCAAAGGCTAATGGAGGAAGTGAATCGAAGGCTAAGGAAGTAAGATCTTCATAGCCTTCATTAACCTTTGATTCACATTATACATTAGCCTTTGATACCTATGAAGAATTTTCATAATGTATCTATCATTTTGGATTTTCCTCTAATTATAGAAGAGATAGTTTGAAAGGTAGGGAAAGGGNGCAGTTGATGGGTTGAAAGTGGGGTAGAGTTCATGCTTCTTTAACACATTCTTTAGTATTGAAAGGATATATTTTTTTCAATCTCTTTCAAGTAGTTGACCCATGGCTCACAACCATCTGGTGTCAGGAGTGGTTATTAGTAGACATGCTTGAAATTAGGGGTGATGATGTTAATGTTTGGGGTTATTTTGTTGCAAAGATAAATTATATTCATGCAAGGATCTTTGGAAAAGAGGATAGATTGATTTGGTAAAAAAACCATACTGGAGAATAATCTCCAAAAGTTGGGTATATAGAATTAAGAACTTAAGTAGAACAAAGAAATCCTATGTGGCGATGGAGTAAAATTTGGAAGTTAAATGCCATCCAAATCCAATATACTCATTTAGTTAGTCTTGAATAATAAAGCTTTGACTTGGGATAATATCTAAAAGAGAAACATGTTTGGTCTTGGAATATACCCTCTTTGTGAGGAATGTGAGGAAACTAATGTAAATCTTTTGATGAAATGTACTTACTCGTTTCAAGTCTAGAAAGAGACTGAAAGTCTGGCAGGGTTAAGAATGTGTGGATTAGTGACTCCATTGAAGAGGGTTTAAAAGGTTGGTGTGGAAATCAAGTTGTGAAGATTTTTTATGCTTTGTCTATGATAATAGATTGAGCTATCTGGATGGAAAGGAATTATTGTCTCTTTGAGGATAGATTTATTCCCCAAATCTAATGTAATGTCCCCATTTTTGGACATTATTACATTACAGAGTGTTATGCCTACCAGAGTAGCCAGATAAGGGTGAAAGAGAGTTCGGGAGATATTGAGGGGTTTTATTGGGCCCAACTTGCATCGTTCATCATCACGGTCCATTCTGCACAGCTTGGCTTTGGTTTCGTTGCATTCCGATGATTTCCATAGTTTTGAGTTATTATGGGTCATATTTTAATTAAATTAACTAAGACTGTCATAATGGGCATATTACTTGGAGAAACCTCTTAGTGTAATAGCTCATCGAAATCAAGAGGAAGATCATTACATGATAAGATGATGAGAAGTGACTTTCAGTGGCTGGAGAAGACATAAGGATGGATAAATCACTTTTTAGAGGTAAAATGGTTAATTAATTAATTAATTAAATAATTTAATCAAGGAATAAGAAAATAAAGTAAAAGTCACTTGGAGGGAAAAGGTCAACAATGAACTAGGGTTTTAGGAAGCTATAAAGGAAGGTTAAAGCAACCTAATTCATAATTATGTTATGATTTGATGTTAAGAGTGTTTCCAGAGGAGGAGGAGAATCGACCTTCTATTATTTTGTGGATTTTTTGAGAAAACCACTACCATTGATTGGTTTTAGTGTTGAGAGACACACCCTAGCCTATCGGAGATACCATCCATGTATTTCACCATTCTATTCAGGAGTATCCAGTTTGCAGTGTTTGTGCAGCTCAGTCAGTGAGGGAACGACCGTTAGTGAGGGTTTGGTGTAGTTGCACGAGGCCAGATATTATCTTGTATATTCCTTCCCACCCAGTTGATGACTTTCCAGGGTGCATCCTTTGAGCCATTGGTCATTAGATTTGGATGGTGGAATCTCTCAGAGAATATCAGATAGCCAGATAGTGCGCAACTCTCCAGGAGGGGAATTTGGGGTTCCATAGGGAGTTCTAGATCATATCTGAGGAAACCCTCCCGACTCAATTCAAAAATGGCTAGAGCACACATTTTGAGCCATATAGCAGCAAATTTTGTTGGTGGAATCATTAGGGCGCACTCATTGAGCCCAGGAGGTGCAAAATCCCCCAAGGGATGACATACAGAGCTTCTGGCATCTGATATTCATTGCTTCAGTCATCGATAGCAACCTAGAGGCCAGGGTGCTCCTTTTTGGACAGTTTCCAGGCGATTCTGACGAGTATGGTCATCAGGGCAAGTTTTCCAGAGTTGCAGCAGTAACTGTGAGTTTTTGAAACTGTATATTTTTGTCGATCTATCAATGCATGTGTAGATATGCCTTCATCATCTGATCATGGGTATTTTATATTAGCTTCTTGTATTCCATTAACGATCCATGAGATCTAGTTGATTATTTCAGTTGCTTTTAGCATATTATTGTATTTCTTGTTATTTCCCCTCATAATACATATGAATGAGATGGTGTTTGTTCATTATTATTTATGCATCATATATTCTGCCTAAGCATTAATTAAATTAAATACACATGTGAAAATAACCAAGCATGTTAAAACATTAACTCAAACGCATCCAGAAACCCCCAAAGTATCATATCAGATAGTGGATTTGACAACATAGTAGTTTTTCCTAGACTAACCGAGTTAGGAACATTATAGTGGTATCAAAGTTGGTTTTCCTACCAGCCTAATGAGAAAATTGGTGAGGAGTTATTTCAGATTGTGTCCACTAAAATTCAGCGCTGATAACTTGCACTTATACCTTCAGATGTAGTAATATAGAGAGGAAAGTTAAGATCAAATAGAAGGTAGATACATCATTACCAACTAGTGGATTGACAGGAACACAGATAGAGCCTACACCCATTAGATGCAGGGAGCTTTGCTACAGTTGCGAAATGATTTGGGAGCTAGATCATAGATGTAGGGATCAAGGGAAGGTGCACATTGTTGAGGTGCACTATGAAAGTGACGATGAGGATATGCATGAGAATGCAACCATATATTCATATTTAGAGCGGTCCTATGAGGCTAGTGACTCTTGCACATCGGAGGGACAGTTTCATGGATGGGATGATAGAGCATGTCCTTCATCTTACCCATCAGGAAATGATATAGAATGTCCTTCATCTTCCCCAAGTAGCTTCCTTAAAAACATCTTCTAGGTCACTTGGCCCCACTTTCCTTATTTTAGGGTTGGGTCCACTTCTAATTT
>ML797573.1:237022-263930 GCA_009831015.1 Picea engelmannii
TTTGTTCTGGTGAACGAATTTTTCTTCTAGTCTCAACTCTTGCATCTTTGTTTCCAATAATCTGATCTGAAGGATGATTCTTCTGTACTCATTTGCTAGGTGTCTTTGGAGATACTTGTTGAACTTGCTCTTCTACTTCTGTCAGATCCTCTTCATCTTCATCTTCCTCTTCTACTTCTTTTTCATCTTCTTCTTCGAAAAGTTGTTCCATTGATTTGTTTTCTTCTTCCTTTGATTCTGGTCTGCTCGTTTCATCAATTGTTACGTTGATGTCTTCCACAACTATTTTTAATCTTAGATTGTAACACTTGTATGCTTTTCTTGTACTTGAGTAACCAACAAGTATTCCTTTGTCTGCACGAGAGTGTAAATTTCCCATTCTTCCATCTTCTCTTTTGATGTAGCATTTGCTTCCAAAAACTCTGAAGTGCTTCACATTTGTTGGTCTTCATTTCCATGGCTCGTAGGGAGTTTTATCAATTTTGTTTCTGAGCATTACTCTATTTTGAATGTGAACTGATGTATGCACTACCTRTGTCCAAAAAATATCTGTCAATTTGTAATCCATTAGTATTGTTTGAGCCATTTCCTGTGTAATTATCATCCATTACGATAATGTTCCTTTGTCTTTGAACCACTCTCTGAACCAATCTATGAATCCTTTCTCTTGTCCACTATCATATATCTATTAAAACTTGCTAAGTCTTCTTACAAATCCATCTCTGTCCATACTTTCCAAGACTCTACTTGCGCAACTATCCATAATGCTAACCCATTTATCATTATACTATCAAATTGTACTTCTGCTAACTAATTGCTCTTAATATGTCTTCTCAAACTCTGCAAGCTTCTCGAAGGATGGTTCTTTGGTCTGTCACATCTATCGTATAGACTTCCCCTGTCTAATATTCATATTACTTGGGAGTATCTAAGCTGGATGGCTCAGAACAATTCTTGCTCTGATGTGTATTCATCATCATCTTCATTGGTAGATTCATCATCATCTTCATAGGTAGATACATTATCTCTCTGAGCTCTTACTTCTTTATTTCTATCTGTGGATTCATCTTTCACTACAATCTCTGAAAGTACAATCTATTGAACCTATTCCTTATTTACATGTCCTTCATTTCTTTCAGTTATTTTCCAAACCTTTCTATATCTAACATCTTTCCTTTTCTTTGTAGAATTTTCTTCATCTCATTTTATTGTCAATCTTGCGATCTCTCGTACCTGGTCTTTGTTCACCTGGTCTTCCTGTTTTCTTATCCATAATTTCTTATATCTGATATCAGTATTCTCTTTCATGGAAGTATCGATCATACTTCTACAATCACTGGCTATGTGGCATAGTTATGACATTTGTAACCCTCAGTGTTATGTGTGACCACATAGGCACGGTCTGCTTGAATATTTCTTTTATAATCCCTGCAATCTGCAACCTTATGTCCAAAGTTAGTACAATAAAAACAATGACAAAGCATCAACCACTTTGTTAGCAGTCCCTGAAATGTGTTTAATGACAAATGTAAAATTCTGCATATACTCTACCCATTTTGCATGTTTCTGATTCAACTTCTCTTGTTGAGTCACAAACTGTAGTGCATGATTATCACTATACAAAACAAATTCTTTTGGCATCAAATAATGCCTCCACTTCTTCAACGCCTGTATGATAGCATAAAATTCTTTATCATACGTTGAATACTTCACCTTGGCTTCATCCAGCTTCTCGCTGAAATATGCGATTGGTCTATCCTCTTGGCTTAAGACCACTCCTATGGAAAAGCCACTCGCATCACACTTTACCTGGAAAACTTTCTGAAAATCTGGCAACACCAAAACCGACTGTTCGGTAATCTTTCGCTTCAACAGATTGAATCTCTTTTCTACCTCTTTAGTCCAATGAAAAGACTTATGTCTTTTCTTGACTTTGTCCATCATTTCTACACTAATTCCACTGAAGTTCCTAATGAATTTCCTATAGAAACTTGTCAATCCATGGAAACTTCTTACCTCGAAAACATTCCTCGGTGATGGCCAGTTTTTAATCACCTCTACTTTACTTGGATCCATCTTCAATTCATTTGCCGATATGACAAACCCCAAGTAAATGAGTTCTCTCTTCATAAATGAATACTTCCTCACGTTGATTAACAACTTCTCTTGCTGTATTTTCCTCATTACTGCAGCTAAATGATTTAGATGCTCTTCTTTTGACTTGCTGAAAATTAAGATGTCATCCAAATAAACAATGACAAACTTACCAATAAACTCTTTCAGCACTTCATTCATCAGCCTCATGAATGTACTTGGTGCATTTGTCAAGCCAAATGGCATGACTAGCCATTCGTACAACCCTTCATTGGTCTTGAAGGTTGTCTTCCATTCATCACCTTCCCTCATGCGAATCTGATGGTATCCGCTTTTCAAATCAACCTTTGAAAAAAAAATTGCCCCGCTCAGGCAATCCATCAAGTCATCCATTCTCGGCAGTGGAAATCTGTACTTGATGGTGATTTTGTTAATGGCTCTGGAGTCTGTACACATTCTCCATCCTCCATCCTTCTTCGGACTCAGTACCTTTGGGACGGCACACGGACTAAGACTTTCCCTGACCAATCCTTTATCCAACAGCTCCTATACCTGTCTTTTGACCTCCTCATTCTCCTGCAGTGTCAACCTGTACGCTGCTTTGTTTGGAAAACTTGCTCCTGGTATAAGGTCTATATTATGGCTTATGCTCCTCATCGGTGGAAACGAATGAGGTAATTCGTCCACCACTATATCAGCGAACTCTTCCAGTAGTTCCTGAATTTCCTTTGGCAGATCGTCCACTCTTGTGCTAGTCAAAACAACTTTCGGTTTTCTAACCACAAGGAAATGTGGATCTTCCTTCTTCTTTACTTCTCCCAGAAGTTCCTTCCCACTCATGAGAAGTACAGTATTCCTCGGTTATGGTTTTACTTCTTTATCCTTAATTGGATTCAGTGTATGTGCTCTTCTGTTTTTTTCCAAAGTGTGCGTATTCATCTTCCCATCATGAATTACGTTTCTGTCATATTGCCAAGGTCTGCCTAGCAATACATGACATACATCCATAGGAATAACATCGCATAAAATCCTATCATTGTATCTTCCTATATTGATGTCAACTAAGCATTGTTTAGTGACATTTACCTGATGTCCCTTCTGCATCCATGAAACTTTGTACGGCCTCGGGTGATCAGTTGTTTCCAATTCAAATTTTTCCACCATCTTGGTCGAAACGAGATTGTTTGTGCTCCCGCTATCCACAATGACTTTGCACTTTCTGTCTTTGTTCTTGCATGTGGTTCTAAAAATTTTGTTTCTTTGAACTGTGCCCTCCACCTCCTTCTCGGGTGTTAAGAGAAATTTACGCATCATCAACGACCTTCCATCTTCTGCGTCTTCTTCCTCAGCATCTCGCCTTTGTGCTTGGGTGACGTGAGCTTCTCCTCCATTCTTCCTCCTATCTGGACAATCAACTGCCTTGTGTCCATTCTTTGCACATATGAAGCATGTGATGACTCCACCTCTGCCTCTTCCTCTACCTCTGGTACGAGGAAATATGTTCGCGTCAGCGTATCCTCTGTCTTGTTTTGTCTGCGCCCTTCGTTGTTCAGCGTGCTAGCCTCACTGTGAGCTTCCACCTCTTTATGTTCTCATCTGAGGCTTTCTCCAGTCATCCTTAGATTTCTGGAACCTATCTTGAGCAACGAACTTACCTCTTGGTTGGCTTCTACCTCGGCCTCGTTGTCCTGGCTTACGGCTTAGCTTTTCCTCAGCTTTTAACGCCATCTGATACGCATCCTCTACCGTTCGGATGGTTTCCATACTCAACTCATCCTGGATATCGTATCTTAAGCCATTCATGTACCTGGCTACTTTTTCATCATCGCTCTCCCGATGACCCGCTCCGATATTGAGCTTGTAAAACTCTTCTGTGTATTCCTTCACCGTCATCAATTTCTGTCTCAGGTTCTGCATCCTCCTTAACAGTGTGATTTGATAATCCCTTGGGATGAACTTTGCTTTCATCTTCGCAACCATTCGATCCCAACTTTTAATCTTTTTCTTACCCTTGCAGCGTCTATCTGCTTGAAACTCGTCCCACCATAATGCTGTGTGTCCCTTCAATTTGGTGACAGCATGTTTTACTTTTTTATCCTCTTCGATATCCTCATAATCAAAGTAGGTGTCAAGAGCTCTAATCCAATCCAACAACTCTTCTGCATCCAGATTTCCTTCATAAGTCGGAATGTCCATCTTTGTTTTTGAACTCATCCGGGTGATGGATTTCATTAATCGCTCGTTTGCTGCATCTTCTGCTGGGATTTCTCCTGCTCCCTGTCCAGTGTCACCTTCATCCTCGGATTCACTGGTATCTCCTGCATCAGCTTTGCGCCTTTTCTTTACTCCCATATCTACAATCATAGAGCGTAATTCTTGCAGTTGTCTTTCTACTTCCAGATTCTGCCTTGACCTACCTCTTTCCCTGGACGATTCCCTTTCCCCCTCTGGATTGGGTGACTGTCTATCTCTTCTCGGCGGCATGGTGAAATTTTCTCTTCTCCTATGTTACAGAAAACAGAGAGATTTTCTCGCTCTGATACCACTCGATGCACACGCGCCACCCAGGCACGTCCAAACTCACCAGGACCTTCTTCTTCACTAGCCCGAAGAGATAAAATTGCTCTTCAACTCCCTTATCGGAAGTTCTCACACCCACAGAATGATCCTCGATGATCTCCCTTGTCGTATCAGGTAATCGGATCTCGCGTAGTAGCGAGTCCTATACTTGGGTCGCGCTAAACTCTGAAACCCGATGAATATTCCCTTCGCGCCTTTTTCTGTCCTTATCGGAGATTTCCCCGTCGAAAAATTGAGACTTGCGATGTCGTGGGTCACACACCTCACGAATCCCCGATTCCCGAACTCCGATGCCACCTGTCCTCTTTCCCCGACAAAGCCCCGGGACCCACGCTCCCGTAGTGATTGGGAAATCGCGTTTCGGGAATTCGCGATTCCTGATGCACAAGTTCACAGACCTTGCCAAACCCCGAACTCCGATATACGATGCCACCTGTCGTCACCTTAGGGTGAGGCTTAACACTCTGACACCTGTCTTCCACTCAGCGCTATTGGGAAATCGCGAATCGGAGTTTCACGGTTTCAAATGCACCAGTTCATAGGACTTCCAAAACTCTGAACCTCGACTGCACTGGATCCTTGGACACGTGTCCTTCCGAGATCAACGGCTAGGATCTTCTCTCGGGATTTAGAGACTTTCAAGGTCTCGATTCTCAACCTTATGAAAACCCCGATGACTCTGAAATCCCGATGACTTCTCCTCTGCTCGCTGGGGCTTAAACCCTGTGCAACTCTCTGATATCTAACGGCTGGCGGGATTTCGTCAATCTCTTCGGCGAATCCTGACCGTCGATTCCTCCCTCTCGAGGATCTCCTGAGAACGGCTAAGTGTTCCTTCTCAGCATTTGTTCTCTGACGTCTGAGCTTTCAGCTCCTGCTCAAACCCTCCTTGGCACAACTCCTACGCTTTCTTTCAACTATTTCACGAAGGTGCTATACCTCCCGAGATTTTCCACTCTGATTCTCTCAGAGGGAATTTGCGTGCACTTCTTGCGGCAACCCTGTGAACACTTCGGGTGTTCAGCCTTCTTCTACTCTACGCAATTCTTGCAGCAGCAGTCCTTGGCTTCCTCTTCTTAGGTTAACAACTGAGACTTCCTCCTTCAACCTGCACACTCCTTGCACGGCTTTAACAACTCAAATCCAATTATGGGGAAATGAGAACAAAGGTTAAACTACTGAGCCTCCATCGACGCACTCTTTGTGGATGAATTCGACTGCACTCTTTGCAAGAATCTCCTAGCTCAGGTAGAGAAACAATTGAAACTTATTCCTTCTCCTATTCAGGATTCAACTGAAACAGGGAATCACATGCACAGCATATACAAAGCAATGCATGACAGAAACAAACATTCATGAACATAATACACAGAGAAAACAAGACAAACCATGTGCTTGAATCAAAGCTTCATTCTATTAATTCAAACCGCATGTACATGGGTGTTCTTCATACAATTCTCTACTTACTCCTCTCTTCTGAATGCTTGATTGATAATATTACAAAAATACAATGAGGGTGTCTATATCCGTTTTCCCTCCTTCCATCTAAGACTGTCTAATCTAGAAATAAATCCTACCTACCTGCATTAACTAAATTAAATGCCTCCTATCTGTTCCAGACAAGAGCGTAAGGCTCGAGGTCTGCTACAATACAACAGGTGCTCCTTCATAAATGTTTCATTGAAGGATATGGCGCTTCATCTTAAACGAAAATTCAAAAAGAGTTATCAAGCTTATATGTCATGTGTTTAAAAAAACACATGCGCTGGCTCCATGCTTGCAGAGTTGGCGATGCTCCTGCATCACTTCATGACCTCTTCTGTTTTCTTTGCTTCTTCAAGTTGGATTTTCAATGCAAATATTTATTCTTCCATTCTTCTCTCTTCTTGACCAAACTCTTCCTCAAGTTGGTTTATATCATTGGTTCTTTTCTTGAGAATATCCATCAATATATTTTTTCTCTTTTCTGCATCTTCCTTTTGTGATGCTATTTTGGCTGCTAAGCATTTATTTTGATATTCTAGAGTTTCTTCAATTCTTCTAGCCTCTTCTAGTTGAGCTCTTAAATTCTTGATGACCTACTGATCCTTTTCGGAACCTTGAACACTTTGCTTTTGCTTCATCAATTCTTTCTTGGATGACTTGTTTTCTTCTCTTTCTTTCCTTAAACATTTAATTGCACTGATCAATTTTTCTTTGTAATCAACTTATGCTTCATCATACTCTTCCTCTTCTGAATCTGTCTGACATGATGAGCATCTTTCTTCTTGTTCTATACCTGCATCTTCTTTGGCATTTTCTGAATCTGCGATGGGTGAAGAATATATGTCATGTAACTTATCCCAAAGTTCTTTGGCTGATGAACATTTACCAACCTTTTTCTTACCGGTTTAGGTAATCCTTCCCAGATGAAATCCATTGCTATTTTGTTATTCTTCTTCAATTCCTTCTTGGTTGCAGTCTTTTCCCTTTTTGAACTATCATATCTTATAACAACTGATAGCCAAATATAATGTCCCTGTGCCTATTAAAATAATTTCGTCCTTCTGCTCCACATATCATACTTAAAAATATTCTGACCATTAAACCTTGGTACTCCATTCTCAAGAATAATCCATGATCTCCTTACAGTGGTTAAATTGTTTCTTGAAGGAACCTTGCTCTGATTCCAATTGTTGGATTACTAAGACCCCCAATGTTCTCCGACTACAACCAGAAGGTGGCTACAACCACCTATCCTTACCCTGTCCTGCCACCCGAAAGTAGAAGTAGAATGATGAAACCACTGTCACACTATCACTGTGAGATATTCCACTGTAAACCTGTACCAATAAATCTAAACCATGCACCAAACTGTACCTCAACCTGTAATCAACCTGTACCATAAACAAGTGAATCAACCATGCACCAACCTATAATCAACCTGTACCATAAAAATGATCCAGGTGGATATCGGTGGCCACCCACCTTTTCCGACTGGCTCAAAACAGTTTTCTGGCAATTTTGGCAATTTACTATTTTTAGCAGGTTTTAACTTCCGGGGCCATTTTGAGGGCCTAAATGAAGGTTTTTTGAGATCGAGGTTCTAAATCATAAATAAAGGCACGATTGATCCGTCAAAATGAATTTCCTCGACGATACCTTTCCAACGAGCTATCATACGCCTAAAACAGAGATCATATGCAAAAGTTACGACCTCGGGAAGTTGATGTACTAACCTACCCAAATGGGGCCGACATGACTTTTGGCGCTTCATCTCCTAGGGTTAGGTTTTTGGATGTCTAGGAATTTTGGAATTCTTTTTTATTGTAAAAAGGCCTCTAGAGCCTCATTGTAATCATCTTCTTGCGAATGCGAGTAGCCGTCACATCTCTTCTCAGAGATAAGATGCCAACATTCTAGCGAGTCTTTCACTCTATATTTTTACAGTCTCTGTACATTTCTTTCATTAATAGAAATCATGTATTACTCTATATCTGTGTTTATGGTTGCATCTCTAATACATTTCTGTTATATTATTGAATATCTGCAATATCTCTGTGCAATTCTTTATTATATCTCCGATCTCATTTCGTGCAAAAAATAATTCGGAACAGTGGTATCAGAGCAGGCTGCTCTTGATCATTTTTTTCAGTGCATGTCCCCGACGAGGTCCGAGTATAGCAAGTTGAGTCTCGAACTTCTCTCTCCTGAAGACAATTGTTCTCGCACACCCAAGAAACCCTCAATGGCAGAAGAAAATAAAATCTACGAAGCAGACGATCCTATCAATATGTTGCTTGAGCAAGCTCTCACGCGACAGAGGGACAAAATGATGGAGAATTTTTCCCACATCCTTGAATGCCTGCCAATAGCATCAGGCGCATCTTCATCAAGCGGCCACTTTGGAGGCACCTCACCTTTCAAGGTACAAGTTAATTTTGATATTCCTATATTTGAAGGACAGATAGATGCAGAAGCCCTAGAAAAATGGTTAACTTTGATATTCCTGTATTTGATATTCCTTAAAGCTCTCCCTCATGTCAAACATTGGTGGGAAACTTACTAGGAGAAAAGTTCCACATAGGAGTTTGGAATATATGGGGTGGATCCCACTTGGGATTTTTTTATGGATGCGGTAAAGGAACAGTATTACCCTATTGGCAACTACAAAGACCAGTACATGAGATGGACAACATTACAGCAAGAGAGGGGCCAAGCAGTTCTGGAGTTCACCAATACCTTCAATACCTTGCGCACCAAGTTGGGTATCAAAGACTCCGAGCGAAATTTGGTTCTGAAATATCATGGGGCTCTACATAGATACATCTACACTGAAATGGATTTTCTGGACATCTCATCACTCGGTGTTGCGTATCGATATGTTGTTAAAATTGAGAAAAAATTTAAGCACCAGAACAAACTGGAATTCGGGTCTTCAAATCCGCAACAACCAAAGTATGAAAAAGACGACCCTAACAAACAGTCTCCCGAAAACTAGTCCAAGACACAGGAAAAAAAGGGCCACGGGAAGACAAAGAAGGACACCGGAAAATGGTGTGATTTCCACAAAATCCCCTGGCACAACACCGATGAATGTCGCTCAAAATAGTCATTGGTGGCCGAGATCAAAGACAAGGAGCCGGACCCTGATTCTGAATCTGATTCTGAAAATACTGGTAAAGGACGGATCATTGACGCAGACCCCACTGCTATTGTCGCGATCGCAGCAATTCAAGTTGAAGAACCAACAGATCCTGAAGAGGGGGAGCGCCTTTTTCATTCACAGATGTGGGTGAAGGGGACCCCGCTGCATTTTATTTTTGATAGCAGAAGCCAGAAGAACCTCATCTCTGCAGAGGTCGTCAAACAGTTGGGATTGTCGACAACACCACACCCGCAGCCATACAACATTGGGTGGCTTCGCCAAGGATGAAATCTTCATGTCATCCAACAATGTCGATTGTCATATGGCATCCAGCCCTTCAAGGACAAGGTATTATGTGATGTTTCCCCATTGGATGTATGTGATGTTCTCTTGGGCCAACCATATATGTGGAAGCGCCATGTTATTTATGAATCTCGACCCCATAGTGTCATTGTTACTTTGGGGGGTCATCTCTAAAAAATACCAGAGGTAGTTCCAACTATTGTTTCACCTAAAAAGTATCGCAAGGTAGTATCTCATACTGCAAAATTCAGCTTCTTCACAATCTGTTCAAAAGGGGAACATAAGGACATTGCAACCACTACAGTCTCACCCCCTGCACCTTCTATCCAATAGAAGCAGGTCGACAAGGTTGTAGCAAAGCACAAAGATTTCTTCTGCACACCTTCCTCTCATGTATCTTGACTTGTTGAACAACCTCAACTTCAATAGGTTCATGACAAACTTCCACAAACTAAGCAGCACGACGTCTCCAGCAATACAAGCAGCTCACCCAGATGCAGATCGAGCAAACGCTTTTTTCTCTCCCCCGAGAATTCAATGCAATGGAGACCATTTCTTCCTAAGGAGGGAGGATTGATCCAGATGGATATCGATGGCCACCCACCTTTTTTGACCGGCTCAAAACAGTTTTCTGGCAATTTTGACAATTTACTATTTTTAGCAGGTTTTAACTCCCGGGGCCATTTTGAGGGCCTAAATGAAGGTTTTTTTAGATCAAGTTTTTCAATGATAGCTAAAGGCATAATTAATCCCCCAAAATTAATCTCCTCCATGATACCTTTCCAATGAGCTATCATACGCCTAAAACGGAGATCGTATGCAAAATTTACAACCCCGGGAAGTTGATGTACTAACTTACCCAAACGACGCCAACATGACTTTTGGCGCTTCATCTCCTAGGGTTAGGTTTTTGGATGTCTAGGACTTTTGGTATTCCTATTTATTGTAAAAAGGCCTCTAGATCCTCATTGTAATTATCTTCTTATGAATGCGAGTAGCCGTCACATCTCTTCTCAGAGATAAGTTGCCACCATTCTAGCGAGTCTTTCACTCTGTATTTTTACAGTCTCTGTACATTTATTTCATTAATAGAAATCATGTATTACTGTATATATGTGTTTATGGTTACATCTCTGATACATTTCTGTTATATTATTGAATATCTTCGATATCTTTGTGCATTTCTTTATTATATCTCCGATCTCATTTCATGCCAAAAATAATCTGGATCAGTGGTATTAGAGCGGGCTACTCTTCATCACTTTTTTCAGTGCATGTCCCCGATGAGGTCCGAGTATAGCAATTTGGGTCTCGAGCTTGTCTCTCTTGAAGACAATTCCTCTTGCACACCCAAGAAACCCTCAATGGTGGAAGAAAAGAAAATCGACGGAGCAGACGATCCTATCAATATGTTGCTTGATCAAGCTCTCACGCGACAGAGGGATAAAATAATGGAGAATTTTGTCCACATCCTTAAATGCCTGCCGATAGCATCAGGCGCATCTTCATCAAGCGGGCACTTTGGAGGAACCTCACCTTTCAAGGTACAAGTTAATTTTGATGTTTATGTATTTGAAGGAAAGATAGATGCAGAAACCCTAGAAAAATGGTTAACTCTGCTAGAAGGTTATTTCTCTATTCACAATTTTTCTGACAAAGAAAAGATCACCTTCGCACTCCTTAAAGCTCTCCCTCATGTCAAACATTGGTGGGAAACTTACTGGGAGAAAAGTTCCACAGAGGAGTCTGGAATATATGGGGTTGATCCCATTTGGGATTTTTTTATGGATGCGGTAAAGGAACAGTATTACCCTGTTGGCAACTACGAAGACCAGTACATGAAATGGACCACATTGCGGCAAGAGAGGGGCCAAGCATTTCTGGAGTTCACCAATACCTTCCATACCTTGCGCACCAAGTTGGGTATCAAAGACTCTGAGTGACATTTGCTTCTGAAATACCGTGGGGCTCTACACAGATACATCCACACTGAAATGGATTTTCTGGACATCTCATCACTCGGTGTTGCTTATCGATATGCTGTTAAAATTGAGCAGAAATTTAAGCACCAGAACAAACTGGAATTTGGGTTTGCAAATCCGCAACAACCAAAGTATGACAAAGACGGCCCTAACAAACAGTCTCCCGAAAACCAGTCTAAGACACAGGAAAAGAAGGGACACGGGAAGACAAAGAAGGACACCAGAAAATGGTGTGATTTCCACAAAATCCCCTGGCACAACACCGATGAATGTCTCTCAAAACAGTCATTGGTGGCCAAGATCAAAGACAAGGAGCCGAACCCTGATTCAGAATCTGATTCTGAAAATACTGGTAAAGGAAAGATCATTGACGCAGACCCCACCGCTATTGTCGTGACCGCAGGAATTCAACCAGAAGAACCAACAGATCCTGAAGAGGGGGAGATCATTTTCATTCACATATGTGGGTGAAGGAGACCCCACTACATTTTTTTGTTGATAGCGGAAGCCAGAAGAACCTCATCTCAGCAGAGGTCGTCAAACAGTTGGGATTGTTGACAACACCACACCCGCAACCATACAACATTGGGTGGCTTCGCCAAGGATGAGATCTTCATGTCAGCCAACAATGTCGATTGTCATATGGCATCCATCCCTTCAAGGACAAGGTATTATGTGATGTTTCCCCAATGGTTGTCTGTGATGTTCTCTTGGGCCATCCATATATGTGGAAGCGCCATGCTATTTATGAGTCTCGACCCCCTAGTGTCATTGTTACTTTGGGGGGTCATCTCCATAGAATACCAGAGTTAGCTCCAACTATTATTTCACCTAAAAAGTGTCGCAAGGTAGCATCTCATACTGCAAAATTCATCTTCTTCACAATATGCTCAAAAGGGGAACAGAAGGACATTGCAACCACTACAGTCTCGCCCCCTGCACCTTATATCCAACAGAATCACATTGACAAGGTTGCAGCAAAGCACACAGATTCCTTCTACACACCTTCCTCTCATGTATCTCAACTTGTTGAACAACCTCAACTTCAACAGGTTCATGACAGACTTCCACAAACTAAGTAGTGCGACGTCTCCAACTTTACAAGCAGCTCACCCAGATGCAAATCCAGCAAACGCTTCTCTCTCTCCCTCGGGAACTCAACGCAATGGAGACCATTTCTTCCTAAGGAGGGAGGATTGATCCAGGTGGATATCAGTGGCCACCCACCTTTTTCGACTGGCTCAAAACAGTTTTCTGGCAATTTTGGCAATTTACTATTTTTAGCAGGTTTTACCTTCTGGGGCCATTTTGAGGGCCTAAATGAAGGTTTTTTTAGATTGAGGTTCTCAATGATAGATAAAGGCATGATTGAGCCCCCAAAATTAATCTCCTTGACGATACCTTTCCAACGACCTATGATACACCTAAAACGGATATTGTAGGCAAAAGTTACGACTCCGGGAAGTTGATGTACTAACTTACCCAATCAGAGCCGACATGACTTTTGGCGCTTCATCTCCTAGGGTTAGGTTTTTGGATGTCTAGGACTTTTGGAATTCTTGTTTATTGTAAAAATGCCTCTAGAACCTCATTGTAATCATCTTCTTGCGAATGCGAGTAGCCGTCACATCTCTTCTCAGAGATAAGCTCCCACCATTCTAGCGAGTCTTTCACTCTGTATTTTTACAGTCTCTGTACATTTCTTTCATTAATAGAAATCGTGTATTACTGCATATATGTGTTTATGGTTGCATCTCTGATACATTTATGTTATATTATTGAATATCTACGATATCTCTGTGCATTTCTTTATTATATCTCCGATATCATTTCGTGCCGAAAATAATCCGGATCAGTGGTATCAGAGCAGTCTGCTCTTTATCATTTTTTTCAGTGCATGTCCCCAATGAGGTCCGAGTATAGAAAGTTGGGTCTCGAGCTTGTCTCTCTTGAAGAAAATTTCTCTCACACACCCAAGAAACCCTCAATGGCGGAAGAAAAGAAAATCGATGGAGCAGACGATCCTATCAATCTGTTGCTTGAGCAAGCTCTCACGCGACAAAGAGACGAAATGATGAAGAATTTTTCCCACATCCTTAAATATCTGTTGATAGCAGCAGGCTCATCTTCATCAAGCGGCCACTTTTGAGGCACCTTGCCTTTCAAGGTACAAGTTAATTTTGATATTCATGTATTTTAAGGACAGATAGATGCAGAAGCCCTAGAAAAATGGTTAACTCTGCTAGAAGGTTATTTCTCTGTTCACAATTTTCCAAGAAAGAATAGATCACCTTCACACTCCTTAAAGCTCTCCCTCATGTCAAACATTGGTGGGAAACTTACTGGGAGAAAAGTTCCACAAAGGAGTCTGGAATATATGGGGTCGATCCCAGTTGGGATATTTTTATGGATGCAGTAAAGGAACAGTATTACCCTGTTAGCAACTACGAAGACCAGTACATGAGATGGACCACATTGCGGCAAGAGAGGGGCCAAGCAGTTCTAGAGTTCACCAATACCTTCCATACCTTGCGCACAAAGTTGGGTATCAAAGACTCCGAGGGACATTTGGTTTTGAAATATCGCGGGGCTCTACACAGATACATCCACACTGAAATGGATTTTCTGGACATCTCATCACTCGGTGTTGCTTATCGATATGCTGTTAAAATTGAGCAGAAATTTAAGCACCAGAACAAACTGGAATTTGGGTCTGCAAATCCGCAACAACCAAAGTATGACAAAGACGGCCCTAACAAAAAGTCTCCCGAAAACCATTCTAAGACACAAGAAAAGAAGGGACATGGGAAGACAAAGAAGGACACTGGAAAATGGTGTGATTTCCACAAAATCCCCTGGAACAACACCGATGAATGTCGCTCAAAACAGTCATTGGTGGCCGAGATCAAATATAAGGAGCCGAACCCTGATTCAGAATCTGATTCTGAAAATACTGGTAAATGACAGATCATTGACGCAGACCCCACCTCTATTGTCGCGACCGCAGCAATTCAAACAGAAGAACCAACAGATCCTGAAGAGGGGGAGCTCCTTTTTAATTCACAGATGTGGGTGAAGGAGACCCCACTGCATTTTGTTGTTGATAGCGGAAGCCAGAAGAACCTTATCTCAGCAGAGGTCATCAAACAGTTGGGATTGTTGACAACACCACACTCGCAACCATACAACATTGGGTGGCTTCGCCAAGGATGAGATCTTCGTGTCAGCCAACAATGTCGATTGTCATATGGTATCCATCCCTTCAAGGACAAGGTATTATGTGATGTTTCCTCAATGGATGTATGTGATGTTCTCTTGGGCCAGCCATATATGTGGAAGCGCCATGCTATTTATGAGTCTCGACCCCATAGTGTCATTGTTACTTTGGGGGGTCATCTCCACAGAATACCAAAGTTAGCTCCAACTATTGTTTCACCTAAAAAGTGTCGCAAGGTAGCATATCATACTGCAAAATTCATCTTCTTCACAATATGCTCAAAAGGGGAACAGAAGGACATTGCAACCACTACAGTCTCGCCCCCTACACCTTCTATCCAACAGAAGAAGGTTGACAAGGTTGCAGCAAAGCACAAAGATTCCTTATACACACCTTCCTCTCATGTAGCTCGACTTGTTGAACAACCTCAACTTCAACAAGTTCATGACAGACTTCCACAAACTAAGCAGTGCGACGTCTCCAGCAATACAAGCAGCTCACCCAGATCCAAATCCAGCAAATGCTTTTCGCTCTCCCCCGGGAACTCAACGCAATGGAGACCATTGCTTCTTAAGGAGGGAGGATTGATCCAGGTGGATATCGGTGGCTACCCACCTTTTCCGACTGGCTCAATACAGTTTTCTGGCAATTTTGGAAATTTACTATTTTTAGCAGGTTTTAACTTCCGAGGCCATTTTGAGGGCCTAAATGAAGGTTTTTTGCGATAGAGGTTCTCAATGATATCTGAAGGCATGATTGAGCCCCCAAAATTAATCTCCTCGACGATACCTTTCCATCGACCTATGATACACCTAAAACGGAGATTGTAGGCAAAAGTTACGACCCCGGGAAGTTGATGTACTAACTTACCCAATCAGAGCCGACATGACTTTTGGCGCTTCATCTCCTAGGGTTAGGTTTTTGGATGTCTAGGACTTTTGTCATTCCTTTTTATTGTAAAAATGCCTCTAGAGCCTCATTGTAATCATCTTCTTGCGAATGCGAGTAGCCGTAACATCTCTTCTCAGAGATAAGCTCCCACCATTCTAGCGAGTCTTTCACTCTGTATTTTTACAGTCTCTGTACATTTCTTTCATTAATATAAATCATGTATTACTTCATATATGTGTTTATGGTTGCATCTCTGATACATTTATGTTATATTATTGAATATCTACGATATCTCTGTCCATTTCTTTATTATATCTCTGATATCATTTCGTGCCGAAAATAATCCGGATCAGTGGTATCAGAGCAGGCTGTTCTTTATCATTTTTTTCAGTGCATGTCCCCGACGAGGTCCGAGTATAGAAATTTGGGTCTCGAGCTTGTCTCTCTTGAAGACAATTTCTCTCGCACACCCAAGAAACCCTCAATGGCGGAAGAAAAGAAAATCGACGGAGCAGACGATCCTATAAATCTGTTGCTTGAGCAAGCTCTCACGCAACAAAGAGACGAAATGATGGAGAATTTTGCCCACATCCTTAAATGTCTGTCGATAGCAGCAGGCGCATCTTCATCAAGCAGCCACTTTGGAGGCACCTTTCCTTTCAAGGTACAAGTTAATTTTGATATTCATGTATTTGAAGGACAGATAGATGCAGAAGCCCTAGAAAAATGGTTAAATATGCTAGAAGGTTATTTCTCTGTTCACAATTTTCCAAGAAAGAAAAGATCACCTTCACACTCCTTAAAGCTCTCCCTCATGTCAAACATTGGTGGGAAACTTACTGGGAGAAAAGTTCCACATAGGAGTTTAGAATATATGGGGTCGATCCCAGTTGGGATTTTTTTATGGATGCGGTAAAGGAACAGTATTACCCTGTTGGCAACTACGAAGACCAGTACATGAGATGGACCACATTGCGGCAAGAGAGAGGCCAAGCAATTCTGGAGTTCACCGATACCTTCCATACCTTGCGCACCAAGTTGGGTATCAAAGACCTTGAGGGAAATTTGGTTTTGAAATACCGCGGGGCTCTACACATATACATCCACATTGAAATGGATTTTCTGGACATCTCATCAATCGGTGTTGCTTATCGATATGCTGTTAAAATTGAGCAGAAATTTAAGCACCAAAACAAACGGGAATTTGGTTCTGCAAATCCGCAACAACCAAAGTATGACAAAGATAGCCCTAACAAATAGTCTCCTGAAAACTAGTCTAAGACATAGGAAAAGAAGGGTCACGGGAAGAGAAAGAAGGAAACCGGAAAATGGTGTCATTTCCACAAAATCCCCTGGCACAACACCGATGAATGTCACTCAAAACAGTCATTGGTGGCCGAGATCAAAGACAAAGAGTCGAACCCTGATTCTGAATCTGATTCTGAAAATACTGGTAAAGGACAGATCATTGACGCAGACCCCACTGCTATTGTCGCGACTAGAGCAATTCAACCAGAAGAACCAACAGATCCTGAAGAGGGGGAGCGTCTTTTCATTCACAGATTTGGGTGAAGGGGACCCCGCTGCATTTTATTGTTGATAGCGGAAGCCAGAAGAACATCATCTCAGCAGAGGTCGTCAAACAGTTGGGATTGTCGACAACAGCACACCCGCATCCATACAACATTGGGTGGCTTCGCCAAGGACGAGATCTTCGTGTCAGCCAACAATGTTGATTGTCACATGGCATCCAACCCTTCAAGGACAAGGTATTATGTGATGTTGCCCCACTGGATGTCTGTGATGTTCTCTTGGGCCAGCCATATATGTGGAAGCGCCATGATATTTATGAGTTTCGACCCTGTAGTGTCATTGTTACTTTGGGGGGTCATCTCTACAGAATACCAGAGGTAGTTCCAACTATTGTTTCACCTAAAAAGTGTCACAAGGTAGTATCTCATACTGCAAAATTCAGCTTCTTTACAATCTATTCAAAAGGGGAACAGAAGGACATTGTAACCACTAAAATCTCGCCCCCTGCACCTTCTATCCAACAGAAGAAGGTAGACAAGGTTGCAGTAAAGCACAAATATTCATTCTGCACACCTTCCTCTCATGTAGCTCGACTTGTTGAACAACCTCAACTTCAACAGGTTCATGAAAGACTTCCACAAACTAAGCAGCGCAACGTCTCCAACAATACAAGCAGCTCACCCAGATGCAGATCCAGTAAATGCTTTTCGCTCTCCCCCGGGAACTCAATGCAATGGAGACCATTGCTTCCTAAGGAGGGAGTTGATCCAGGTGGATATCGGTTTCCACCCACCTTTTCCGACTGGCTCAAAACAGTTTTCTGGCAATTTTGGCAATTTACTATTTTTAGCAAGTTTTAACTTCTGGGGCCTTTTTGAGGGCCTAAATGAAGGTTTTTTGAGATCGAGGTTTTCAATAATAGTTGAAGGCATAATTGATGCCCCAAAATGAATCTCCTCTATTATACCTTTCCAACGAGCTATCATATGCCTAAAACGGAGAACGTATGCAAAAGTTATGACCCCGGGAAGTTGATGTACTAACTTACCCAAACGGGGTCGACATGACTTTTGGCGCTTCATCTCCTAGGGTTAGGTTTTTGGATGTCTAGGACTTTTGGAATTTTTGTTTATTGTAAAAATGCCTCTAGAGCCTCATTGTAATCATCTTCTTGCGAATGCGAGTAGCCGTCACATCTCTTCTCAGAGATAAGCTGCCACCATTCTAGAGAGTCTTTCACTCTCTATTTTTATAGTCTCTGTATATTTCTTTCATTAATAGAAATCGTGTATTACTGTATATTTTTGTTTATGGTTACATCTCTAATACATTTATGTTATATTATTTAATATATGTGATATCTCTGGGCATTTCTTTATTATATCTCCGATCTCATTTCGTGTCGAAAATAATCTAGATTAGTGGTATTAGAGCAGGTTGCGCGATCATCTTTTTCAATGCATGTCCCCGACGAGGTCCGAGTATAGCAAGTTGGGTCTCAAGCTTGTCTCTCTTGAAAACAATTTCTCTCGCACACCCAAGAAACCCTCAATGGCAGAAGAAAAGAAAATCGACGGAGCAGACGATCCTATCAATATGTTGTGTGAGCAAGCTCTCACGCGACAGAGGGATGAAATGATGGAGAATTTTTCCCACATCCTTAAATTCCTGTTGTTAGCATCAAGTGCATCTTCATCAAGCGGCCACTTTGGAGGCACCTCTCCTTTCAAGGTACAAGTTAATTTTGATATTCCTATATTTGAAGGACAAATAGATGCAGAAGCCCTAGAAAAATGGTTAACTGTGCTAGAAGGTTATTTCTCTGTTCACAGTTTTTCTGACAAAGAAAAGATCACCTTCGCACTCCTTAAAGCTCTCCCTCATGTCAAACATTGGTGGGAAATTTACTGGAAGCAAAGTTCCACAGAGGAGTCTGGAATATATGGGGCGAATCCCACTTGGGATTTTCTTATGGATGCGGTAAAGGAACAGTACTACCCTGTTGGCAACTATGAAGACCAGTACATGAGATGGACCAAATTGCGGAAAGATATGGGTCAAGAAGTTCTGGAGTTCACCAATACCTTCCATACCTTGCGCACCAAGTTGGGTATCAAAGACTCCGAGCGATATTTGGTTCTGAAATACCGTGGTCTCTACACAGATACATCCAGACTGAAATGGATTTTCTAGACATCTCATCACTCGGTGTTGCTTATCGATATGTTGTTAAAATTGAGCAGAAATTTAAGCATCAGAACAAATGAGAATTTGGGTCTGCAAATCCACAACAACCAAAGTATGACAAAGACGACCCTAACAAACAGTCTCTCGAAAACCAGTCCAAGACACAGGAAAAGAAGGGTCACGGGAAGACAAAGAAGGACACCGGAAAATGGTGTGATTTCCACAGAAGCCCCTGGCATAACACCGATGAATGTCGCTCAAAATAGTCATTGGTGGCCGAGATCAAAGACAAGGAGCCGAACCCTGATTCAGAATCCGATTCTGAAAATACTAGTAAAGGATAGATCATTGACGCAGACCCCACTGCTATTGTCGCGACCGCAGCAATTCAACCAGAAGAACCAACAAATCCTGAAGAGGGGGAGCAACTTTTTCATTCACATATATGGGTGAAGGGGACCCCACTGCATTTTATTGTTGATAGCGGAAGCCAGAAGAACCTCATCTCAGCAAAGGTTGTAACACCCTATTTCCCCCAGATTGTAAATATAACTGGACTAGCCAAGGACTATGGCAAACTCATAAGTATGAATATGTGATATAAATGGACCTGCAGGAAGAGGTCAATGAATGTGAATAACATTCTGAATTTATTGCAGGACTGCTGAGAGGGGATGTGCAGAAAAGAGTCCATGATGGCGGTGGAAGGCACATGAGAAGGCGGTGTTAACTTCCACACAGAATTAAATACTGTATTTGGACTCCACTGGCCCGGAGAACCAAAAGCGGCTCACTGGCCCTGAAAATTAATGGCTCGCAGACTGGTAGGCGGATGGCTTGATTAGGGATGGGATGGTGAACCGCCCATCCATAGAGCCATCAGGCCTGATCAGTGCGAGGGAAATCGCGCCACACGCAACCTCCCGAGAGGATAAGGTGGATGGCAAAGGCGATTGAGGAGGGGGGGCAGACGCGAGGGGAACTCTAGAAATTTTACGCAAAGTGAGTGATAGCGGGGAGGAAGGATTGCAACCTTCGCTCCTGGTCACTGGTAGACAGAGAGACGCAGGTATCAGAACATCGTGGTCTCAGCTCGGGGGTGGCTAGTGGTAAATCCGTTGGGAGTCGTTGAGCCTACGGTTGGGTGGAAACGAGCACCCCTCTCAGTAGTTTCACCCATTTCTGAAATCAATTCTGATAAGTTTTTTTTTTACATTTTGCTTCTTAAAATTCATAGAATGATACATATATGTATATGCTCATAGACCTGTGAAATTGTGAACGATTTCAGTGTAAGAATGTCTATGCAGTGTTTTGATAAGACTTTATAGACATATGCTCATAACAGAGGAAGCCATGCATGATTTAAGTGGATAAATGAATCTAATTATAGGTTGAATTAAGTTAGGTTTTCAGCCCATTCTCGGAAGGTTTCTTTCCCTTACCCGTCTCTAGGGATGCCGATATCGATCTCTTCACAGAGATTTCTTCCCTAGAAAGGTTCACCAAGAACCCAGAAAAAGGACTTGAGTGGAAAATTTTTAATAACCCTGTACAGGGAGGAATGACCCCCTTAAGGTTCCAAGGTAGAAGCGTAGGGATGAGTAACAGATCGACGGATGAGATCCTGTCGGAAGACCCATGGTCATGCACGACCATAAAATTGACGGAAGTAGTAACAACGTCATACCTCTTGTTTCTTTTCCACCCATCTTCGTGAATAGCGAGGAAATCGGGATCCTAGGTTCCCTAAGGTCCATGAGAACATTTGGACCGTTGATCTTTCCACATCCACAAAGTAGTGGAAGAGTGCACATGGTGGAATAGATCTGAGTCGTCAGATCTTGAGTAGACACCCGTCAACCGTTGGATCGGGAGAAGGCGCGTGGGGGTTAAGCCTCAGGAGGAGCGCAGAGAAGGAGAAGTGATCTGAGTCGTCAGATTAAAAGCAGAGATCCCGTCAGCCGTCGGATCTGCGGAAGCTGCACGAGGTTTAGTCATCGGGATATTGGCCATCAGAAAATCAGATTTCTCGAGGTCATGAGAACCGGGGCTTCGAAAGTCTCGAAATCCCGAGAGTTAATCTGAGCCGTCCATTTGGATAGGACGCATGTCGGAGATCCAGAGCGAGTCGGCATAGTGGCCATCGGAAAATCAGAGTTCTCGAGGTCATGAGAACTGGGGCTTCGAAAGTCTCGAAATCCTAAGAGTTAATATGAGCCGTCCATCTGGATAGGACGCATGTCGGAGATCCAGAGCGAGTCGGCATAGTGGCCATCGGAAAATCGGAGTTCTCGAGGACAAGAGAACCGAGACATTGAAAGTCTCAAAATCCCAGAGGAATCGGGACCGTCCATCTGGAAGGACGCGTGGTAAAGGATCGGGCGCCATCGGCACTTTGGCCATCAGGAAATCAGAGTTCTCGAGGTCATGAGAATCGGGGCTTCGAAAGTCTCGAAATATCGAGAGTTAATCCAAGTCATCCATCTGGAAGGACGCGTGGCAAAGGATCAGGCTCCGTCGGCACTTTGTTCATCTAGAAATCTGGAATCCCGTAGACAAGTGATTTGTGCACTTTGATATCGCGATCCGTGAAAACCCTGATCAGTGGGGGCTAGTTGTCAGCATAGCAGAGAAGGAGGATAGTGGCGTAGTGGAGGCCAGTTGTCAACGTAACGGAGCATTGGGATTTGTACGATCGGGAATCCCTCGGGTGTATGCATTGAGGCATCACAATCCCAATAGCCCCGACGGGATAAGGTGGTATTCACAGGGGTTGGTCACATGGACCATTGCATAACCAGAAGGGGCTAGAGCTCAAAAAAGGAGCACATCGGGGATCAACATATCACGAGTCCCGTGGACATGCGTACATTGACATCATAAACTCTGTAGCCCCGACGGGGTAAGGTAATAAGTCGCGGGTGATGGTCGTATGGACCAGGGGCCTTGCTAGGGAGAGCTAAGGCCAGGGAAGGAGCTCATAGCAAATCGGGGATTCGAGAGAACAGGGACCCTCGACAATGGAAAGTCTGAAACCCCGAATCCCGATATTGAATCATGGATTGGCTGTTCGCTAATGCAAGTTTCTGGAGAATTTGCATTTGTGAGAAATTAACCCAAAAAAAAAATTTGATTTATGTTAGTGGGTGTGTTACAAAGTGGTATCAAAGCATGGTTACAACACTCGGCCTGATTGGGCTCATGCACCAGTCGCGCATAAACCTTGTACGAAACACTCCTATGAGGAGTAACCCCCCTGATTTAACTATCTTGACCAGGATTAAAAACTTGGAATATGAAAACCCGACTGTGTATGCATGTGAAAGAGTTATGAAATTATGCGAAAATTATAAAATGTATTTAACTCTTGACTAATATCCAGCGTTTGTCTTTTCACTTAAGCGAATGATCAACCGCGGGGATCTACAAACGTAGAGTATGGTGACTCACCAAGAGGTGGGAGAAGGCTCCCACAACAGAGACGAGGACTCTAATGAAAGAAGGGCAGTAAGAACCCCTCCAGACTTAGCTGAGACGGTGAGAAGTCTCATGGTCGAATTGCAAAGTTGCAAGGTCGATAATGAAAGGATGATGAAGGAACAAGAAAAGCAAACCGAAATTAATGCAGTTCTACTGCAGAGCTTATTTGACCTACAACGACAAATGCAGCATGAACCTGAGATGCAGAATCGTGGTCGTGTCAGTGGCCACACTGAGAGAAGCACATCTAGAAAGGTCCACCCCAGAGGTAAAGGACCAATGCCAGAGGATTCCACTGAGAAGGAAGCTTGTGATTCCGAAGGTTCTTCCAGTAGCAGGACCAGTTCCTATTATCAAAAGAAACAAAAGAGGCAAAAGACTTCCAAGAGTCATAAGTTTGAGGAATTCAAAAAGGCCAAACCCCCCTCCTTCGACGGTGAGATAAAGAAGGGAGAGGAAGTTGAGGCTTGGCTACTTGGACTGAAGAAATATTTCAGAGTCCATGATTTCTCAGAGAACTTGAAGGCCCGAGTGGCCACTTTCAATCTGAACGGAAAGGCNTCCATCTGGTGGGAAGACCTTAAGAATATGAAAGGGGTCCGCGAGGAGGACCTATCTTGGAAACAGTTTGAGAAGTACTTCCGGAAGAAGTATTTGTCGGAAAGGTATTTCGATGAGAAGGCTAAAGAGTTTTATGAACTCAAACTGGGCCAACTTACCATGGAAGAATATGTCAAAAAATTCCTTGACTTACTGAGATATGTACCCTACATCAAAGCTGAGAAGGAGAAGGCACAACGCTTCATCAGTGGGCTACCCAAAGAATATCGGAACCGAATTGAATTTGACGAGCCAAAGACCTTAGAAGACACTATAAGAAAGGCAACATATTGTCACGAGCAATATGGACATCGGGCAGAGCTTCGTGGAGAATGGAAATAGAAGAGTGGTTCGAAGTTTCAGAAAAAGGGGAACAAATCCTTGGGATTTAAAAACTACAATAAGAACCCCAGAATGAAATTCCCAACATGAAGTGTACTCCAGCAGAACTTTCCCTCGGTGGACGGAAATAAAACTTCTGGACCTATACCAGTAAAGACTAATAACCCAAAGTGGAAACCTTTGGAATGTTGGGATTGCGGAGGAGAGCATCTCCGAAGAGACTGTCCACACTGGCAACAGAACAGTCGAAAAATTTATAACATACAGGAAGCTACCACAGTCAATGATGTGGCAAGGAGTGTGTCGCAGATCTATGCAGCCTTGGATAATAATCAAGCTGACCACCAAGCTTCAGTGGTGGAAATAGAAGGTATGATTTTCAACCACCTAGTGTCTATTTTGATTGACCCTGGTTCAAACTTGAATTATATAGCCCCTAAAACTATTGATAAGTGCAAGATACAACCACAGAAGCAAACTAAACCAGGGTTGGTACAGTTAGCCACTGGCACCAAAAGAAAGGTAGTGGAGGTCATACCAGCTTGCCAATTAAGGTTGGGTAAATTTTCCACCCAAGCAACCCTTAATGTATTACCCCCGGGATCATACGATCTGTTGATTGGTATGGACTGGCTGGCCGCCCATAAAGCCAAATTGGACTGTTACCATAAAACCTTAGAATGTGTGAGCAAAGAAGGACAAAGGATAACCCTCCAAGGGATCCTAAAACCGGTCTCGGTGAGGCAAATAGCAGCCCTGCAAATGAGGAAGTATTGTCGAAAGGGATGTCCCCTATATGCAATACAGGTACTGAAAATAATCGAAGGCGCTAAACCAAGCCCCGATGATCACCCTATCCTGAGAGAGTACAGAGATGTATTTCTGGAAGAGGTACCGGGTCTACCTTCGAGAAGAGACATTGACTTCTTGATAGAACTCACACCAGGAGCGGTGCCAGTGTCTAGAACACCCTACCGAATGAGCACCCCTGAATTAGTTGAACTCAAATTGCAATTGAAGGAAATGATGGACAAGGGTTATATTCGACCCAGCATGTCCCCATGGGGAGCACCAGTCTTGTTTGTGAAAAAGAAGGATGGCACCCTTAGATTGTGTATAGATTATAGACAACTTAATAAAGTAACCATAAAGAACAAGTACTCGTTGCCCAGAATCGACGATCTATTCGATTAGTTGGGAGGTGCATCTGTTTTCTCAAAGATTGACTTGAGGTCGAGATACCATCAAGTCTGAATTAAGGGGGAAGACATCCATAAAACCGCTTTCCGGACATGGTATGGTCACTATGAGTTTGTGGTAGTACCCTTTGGGTTGACCAATGCCCCTGCCACTTTCATGTGCTTAATGAACAATGTACTCAGTAAATTTTTAGATAAATTTGTACTAGTTTTCATTGATGACATATTAATCTATTCTAAGAATAGAGAAGAACATGAAGAACATCTTATACTTGTGTTGCAAGTGCTAAGAGAGCATCAACTATATGCTAAATTCAACAAGTGTGACTTCTTTCAGAAGCAAATACATTACTTGGGACATGTGTTGTCCAAGGAAGGGGTAGAAGTAGACCCTGACAAGATCAGGTCTATCATGGAATGGCCTAACCCAAAGGATGTCTCATACATCAGATCCTTTATGGGATTGGCAGGATACTATAGAATATTTATAAAAGATTTTTCCAAGATTGGTTGTCCAATCACTGCCCTCCAGAAGAAGGGAACAAAATTTTTGTGTACACAGCAATGTGAAGAAAGATTTCAAACCTTGAAACATCTACTAACCCATGCACCTGTGTTAAAAATCGTTGACCCAGAAGTTGACTTCCTTGTGTGCATAGATGCCTGTAAAGAAGGGCTCAGAGGAGTCCTTATGCAGGAAGGAAATGTGATTTGCTATGAATCCCGAAAATTGAACGAACATGAGGTCAACTATGTGACTCATGATCTAGAATTGGCTGCCATAGTGCATGCCTTAAAAATGTGGAGGCATTACCTCCTGGGAAGGAAATTTGTGTTGATGACAGATCACTGTGGATTACGGTATTTGTTTGATCAACCCAAGCTCAATAATAGACAAGCTAGATGGATGGCCCTCCTTAGCGAATTTGACTTTGAAATCAAACACATTAAAGGGAAGGAGAATAGGGTGGTCGATGCCCTTAGCAGAAGCATGAGAACAATTCACCTGGAAGCGGTGAGTACCTGCGAGACAGATGTCAAGAACAGAGTCAAAAAGGCACAAGAAACCGATCCCTTCATCCGAAATGTGACCCTGTGCCTACAGCAAGAACCCACTGGAGCAAAATACGAAGGCTATCAGAGGACCGAAGGAGGTCTACTCACCTACAGAGATAGACTATACATTCCCAGTTGTGACGACTTGAAGAGGTTCATCATGGATGAACTACATAAAAGACCCTACACTGGTCACCCAGGATACCAGAAGATGATTACTGCCACCCGGAAGCAATTGTATTGGCCAGGATTGAAGAAGGACGTAGCCAAATATTTGGCCCAATGCATAGAATGCCAACATGTTAAAGTAGAACATTGACACCCAGCAGGACTATTACACCCTTTACCCATCCCAGAATGGAAATGGGAAACCGTCTCCATGGATTTTATCACTGGATTACCAACTTCAACCAAACAGAATGATGTCATTATAGTAGTGGTGGATAAACTGAGCAAGTCTTCTCATTTCATCCCCGTCAAATCGACCTGCAAGGCAATAGATATCGCCCAGGTATTCATGAAAGAGGTGTTCCGACTGCACGGCATGCCGAGAGAGATAATATCTGACAGAGACACAAAATTCACTTCCAAATTCTGGAAATCACTGATGGCAGGTTTAGAGACCAAATTGTTGTTCAGTACCGCCTATCACCCTCAAACCAATGGACAGGCAGAAAGAGTAAATCAGATATTAGAAGATATGTTAAGGATGCATGTGATGCATCAACCTAGGAAATGGGAAGACTACCTACCATTGGTAGAATTTGCCTACAACAACGGCTACCAAGCATCCTTAAAGATGAGTCCCTTCGAG
>ML797573.1:263980-291895 GCA_009831015.1 Picea engelmannii
AGGATGCATGTGATGCATCAACCTAGGAAATGGGAAGACTACCTACCATTGGTAGAATTTGCCTACAACAACGGCTACCAAGCATCCTTAAAGATGAGTCCCTTCGAGGTCCTCTATGGTAGACAGTGTAATACTCCAGTCAGTTGGAGTAATCCTGTAAATAGGATTTCTATTGGACCCGACATGTTGAAATAAATGGAACAGCAAGTGACTCAGATAAAACAAAATCTGAAGGTCGCTCAGAACCGACAGAAAAGATATGTTGATCAAAAGAGAACTCCAAGAGAGTTCAAAATGGGAGACCATGTATATCTCATAATTAAGCCCGGAAGGAGCTCCCTGAAAATGGGATCTTGTGCCAAATTGGCACCACGGTATTGTGGACCCTTTGAGGTTCTAGATAGAGTGGGACCTGTAGCCTATCGGCTAGCACTTCCTCCCACAGTAAAAGCACATAATGTTTTCCATGTTTCATTATTAAAGAAATATGTACATGATGCTAATCATATAATTGACTGGTCTGTGATCCAGGTGGAACCGGAGGGAGAATTTCTATAAGAACCCCAATGCATACTGGACAGAAAGGAAACCCCGCTCCGGAACAGAACCATTGCACAGGTCAAGGTGCAATGGAAACATTTTGGCCCAGATGAGGCTACATGGGAAATGGAGGATGCCATGAGACAGGCATATCCGATTTTGTTTACTTCTGTACATGTAATTCATGTTAGTAGCTAAGAACATCGAGGACGATGTTCCTTTTTAAGGGGGAGGGAATTGTAACACCTTGTTTCCCCCAGATTGTAAATATAACTGGATTAGCCAAGGACTATGGCAAACTCATAAGTATGAATATGTGATATAAATGGACCTGCATGAAGAGGTCAATGAATGTGAATAACATTATGAATTTATTGCAGGACTGTTGAGAGGGGATGTGCAGAAAAGAGACCACGATGGTGGTGGAAGGCACCTGAGAAGGCGGCGTTAACTTCCACCGAGAATTAAATACCGTATTTGGACTCCACTGGCCCAGAGAACCAAAAGTGGCTCGTTGGCCCTGAAAATTAATGGCTCACAGACTGGTAGGCAGATGGCTTGATGAGGGATGGGATGGTGAACCGCCCATCCGTAGAGTGGAGGTCAGCTGTCAACATAACGGAGCATCGGGATTTGTACGATCAGGAATCCCTCAGGTGTATGCATTGAGGCATCACAATCCCAGTAGCCCCGACGGGATAAGGTGGTATTCATGGGGGTTGGTCACATGGACCATTTCATAACCGAAAGGGGCTAGAGCTCAGAAAAGGAGCGCATCAGGGATCGACATATCACGAGTCGCGTGGACATGCGCACATTGACATCGTAAACTCCGTAGCCCCGACGGGGTAAGGTAATAAGTCGCGGGTGATGGTCGTATGGACCAGGGGCCTAGCTAGGGAGAGCTAAGGCTAGGGAAGGATCTCATCGCAAATCGGGGATTCAAGAGAACAAGGACCCTCGACAGCGGAAAGTCTGAAACCCCGAATCCCGATATTGAATCGTGGATTGGCAGTTCACTAATGCAAGTTTCTGGAGAATTTGCATTTGTGAAAAATTAACCCAAAAAAAAAAATTGATTTATGTTAGTGGTTTTGTTACAAAGGTCGTCAAACAGTTGGGATTGTCGACAACACCACACCCACAGCCATACAACATTGGGTGGCTTCACCAAGGACGAGATCTTCATGTCAGCCAACAATGTCGATTGTCATATGGCATCCAGCCCTTCAAGGACAAGGTATTATGTGATGTTTCCCCACTGGATGTCTGTGATGTTCTCTTGGGCCAGCCATATATGTGGAAGCGCCATGTTATTTATGAGTCTCGACCCCGTAGTGTCATTTTTACTTTGGGGGGTCATCTCGACAGAATACCAATTATAGTTCCAACTATTGTTTCACTTAAAAAGTGTTGCAAGGTAGTATCTCATACTGCAAAATTCAGCTTCTTCACAATTTGTTCAAAAGGGGAACAGAAGGACATTGCAACCACTACAGTCTCGCCCCCTGCACCTTCTATCCAACAGAAGCAGGTCGACAAGGTTGCAGCAAAGCACAAAGATTCCTTCTGCACACCTTCCTCTCATGTAGTTCGACTTGTTGAACAACCTCAACTTCAACAGGTTCATGACAGACTTCCACAAACTAAGCAGTGCGACGTCTCCAGCAATACAAGTAGCTCACCCAGATGTAGATCCAGCAAAAGTTTTTCGCTCTCCCCCGAGAACTCAACGCAATGGAGACCATTGCTTCTTAAGGAGGGAGGATTGATCCAGGTGGATATCTATGGCCACCCACCTTTTCCGACTTGTTCAAAACAGTTTTCTGGCAATTCTGACAATTTACTATTTTTAGCAGGTTTTAACTTTTGAGGGCCTAAATGAAGGTTTTTTTAGATCAAGGTTCTTAATGATGCAGGAAGCCATGATTGACCACAAAAATGAATCTCCTCGACGATACCTTTCCAACGAGCTATCATACCCCTAAAACGGAGATCGTATGCAAACGTTACGACCCAGGGAAGTTGATGTACTAACTTACCCAAACAAGGCCGACATCAATTTTGGCGCTTCATATCCTAGGGTTAGGTTTTGGATGTCTAGAACTTTTGGCATTCCTGTTTATTGTAAAAAGGCCTCTAGAGCCTCATTGTAATCATCTTCTTGCAAATGCGAGTAGCCGTCACATCTCTTCTCAGAGATAAGCTGCCACCATTCTAGCGAGTCTTTCACTCTGTATTTTTAAAATCTCTGTACAATTCTTTCATTAATTCATCTCCTCCATGATACCTTTCCAACGAGCTATCATACGCCTAAAACGGAGATCGTATGCAAAAGTTACGGCCCCGGGAAGTTGATGTACTAACTTTCCCAAACGGGGCCGACATGACTTTTGGTGCTTCATCTCGTAGGGTTAGGTTTTTGGATGTCTAGGACTTTTGGCATTCTTGTTTATTGTAAAAATGCCTCTAGAGCCTCATTGTAATCATCTTCTTGCGAATGCGAGTAGCTGTCACATTTCTTCTCAGAGATAAGCTGCCACCATTCTAGCGAGTCTTTCACTCTGTATTTTTACAGTCTCTGTACATTTATTTCATTAATAAAAATCATGTATTATTGTATATATGTTTTTATGGTTGCATCTCTGATACATTTATGTTATATTATTGAATATCTGCGATATCTCTGTGCATTTCTTTATTATATCTCTGATCTCATTTCGTGCCGAAAATAATCTGGATCAGTGGTATCAGAATAGGCTGCTCTTGATCATTTTTTTCAGTGCATGTCCCTGACGAGGTCCAAGTATAGAAAGTTGGGTCTCGAGCTTGTCTCTCTTGAAGACAATTTCTCTTGCACCCCCAAGAATCCCTCAATGGCGAAAGAAAAGAAAATCGATGGAGCAGACGATCCTATCAATCTGTTGCTTGAGCAAGCTCTCACGCAACAGAGGAATGAAATGATGGATAATTTTTTCCACATCCTTAAATTCTTGTCGATAGCATCAGGTGCATCTTCATCAAGCGGCCACTTTGGAAGCACCTCACCTTTCAAGGTACAAGTTAATTTTGATATTCCTGTATTTGAAGGACAGATAGATGCAGAAGCCCTAGAAAAATGGTTAACTCTGCTAGAAGGTTATTTCTTTGTTCACAATTTTTTTGACAAAGAAAAGATCACCTTCGCACTCCTTAAATCTCTCCCTCATGTCAAACATTGGTGGGAAACTTACTGGGAGCAAAGTTCCACTGAGGAGTCTGGAATATATGGGGCAGATCCCACTTGGGATTTTTTTATGGATGCGGTAAAGGAACAGTATTACCCTGTTGGCAACTACGAAGACCAGTACATGAGATGGACCACATTGCAGCAAGAGAGGGGCCAAGCAGTTCTGGAGTTCAGCAATACCTTCCATACCTTGCGCACTAAGTTGGGTATCAAAGACTCCGAGAGACATTTGGTTCTGAAATACCATGGGGCTCTACACAGATACATCCAGACTGAAATGGATTTTCTGTACATCTCATCACTCGGTGTTGCTTATTGATATGTTGTTAAAATTGAGCAGAAATTTAAGCACCAGAAAAAAAAAGAATTTGGGTCTGCAAATCCGCAACAACCAAAGTATGATAAAGACGGCCCTAACAAGCAGTCTCTCGAAAACCAATCCAAGATACAAGAAAAGAAGGGTCACTTGAAGACAAAGAAGGACACTGGAAAATGGTGTGATTTCCACAAAATCCCCTGGCACAACACCGATGAATGTCGCTCAAAACAGTCATTGGTGGTCGAGATCAAAGACAAGGAGCCGAACCCTGATTCAGAATCTGATTCTTAAAATACTGGTAAATGACAGATCATTGATGCAGACCCCACTGCTATTGTTGCGACCGCAGCAATTCAACCAAAAGAACTAACAGATCCTGAAGAGGGGGAGCACCTTTTTCATTCACAAATGTGGGTGAAGGGGACCCCACTGCATTTTATTGTTGATATCGGAAGCCAGAAGAACCTCATCTCAGCAGAGGTCGTCAAACAGTTGGGATTGTCAACAACACCACACCCACAACCATACAACATTGGGTGGCTTCGCCAAGGACAAGATCTTCGTGTCAGCCAACAATGTCGATTGTCATATGGAATCCAACCCTTCAAGGACAAGGTATTATGTGATGTTTCCCCACTGGATGTCTGTGATGTTCTCTTGGGCCATCCATATATGTGGAAGCGCCATGCTATTTATGAGTCTCGACCCCATAGTGTCATTGTTACTTTGGGGGGTCATCTCTACAGAATACCAGAGGTAGTTTCAACTATTGTTTCACTTAAAAAGTGTCGCAAGGTAGTATCTCATACTGCAAAATTCAACTTCTTCACAATTTGTTCAAAAGGGGAACAGAAGGACATTGCAACCACTACAGTCTCGCCCCCTGCACCTTCTATCCAATAGAAGAAGGTCGACAAGGTTGCAACAAAGCACAAAGATTCCTTTTGCACACCTTCCTCTCATGTAGCTCAACTTGTTGAACAACGTCAACTTCAACAGGTTCATGATAGACTTCCACAAACTAAGCAGCGCGACGTATCCAGCAATACAAGCAGCTCACCCAGATGCAGATCCAGCAAACGCTTTTCTCTCTCCCCTGGGAACTCAACGCAATGGAGACCATTGCTTCCTAAGGAGGGAGGATTGATCCAGGTGGATATCAGTGGCCACCCACCTTTTCCAACTGGCTCAAAACAGTTTTCTGGCAATTTTGGCAATTTACTATTTTTAGCAGGTTTTAACTTCTTGGGCCATTTTGAGGGCCTAATTGAAGGTTTTTTTAGATAGAGGTTCTCAATGATAGTTGAAGGAATAATTGAGCCCCCAAAATGAATCTTCTCGGTGATACCTTTCCAACAAGCTATCATACGCCTAAAACGGAGATCGTATGAAAAAGTTACGACCCCAAGAAGTTGATGTACTAACTTACCCAAACGGGGCCGACATGACTTTTGGCGCTTCATCTCCTAGGGTTAGGTTTTTGGATGTCTAGGAATTTTGGCATTCCTTTTTATTGTAAAAAGGCCTCTAGAGCCTCATTGTAATCATCTTCTTGCGAATGCGAGTAGCCGTCACATCTCTTCTCAGAGATAAGTTGCCACCATTCTAGCGAGTCTTTCACTCTGTATTTCTACAGTCTCTATACATTTCTTTTATTAATAGAAATCGTGTATTACTGTATATCTGTGTTTATGATTGCATCTCTGATACATTTATGTTATATTATTTAATATCTGCGATATCTCTATGCATTTCTTTATTATATCTTCGATCTCATTTCATGCCGAAAATAATCCGGATCAAAACAAATGCATCCAACCATGTACCAAGTATGTAACAATCATGTTTCAACTACTCTTCAACTATGACTCATCAATATGTACCAACATCATCAACTATACACCTCATGTATGTGCCCCAACTCATCAACTACTTGTGTCAACCATGTACTCAACATCTACCACAACCAAAAGCCCTCATCAATTTCATCATCCAAATCTTATTTGTAGCTCTGTAATAGACCTGGTGTATATGATCACATTCCTGCAAGCCTTCCTTAACTTTAGGAACAAGAGACTATCATTTTCATCAAACTTTTATTTAGTCTCACATGCCTAGTTTTGGATTAGTCAACAATCCTTACTTGAAGTAATCATAACTTTGAACCTATAATGTATAAATATCTTAAACTGATACACAATGTTTTTCAGTGTGTTTTATGCAATTCCTCCAAGTTTCACTACTTGTAACCTCTCAGAAAAGGAGTTATAGCAAAAATGGCATGCCTTGTTGAATTCTGGCTTATTCTAGAGAGCGACCTTGTAGAGCGCGCCCCACACAAAATTTTTTATGAATTAATCTGAAACTGTTACACAGAATACTAAAGACTGTACCCTAACCAAAACATTTTGTCTCACTGAATTTGGATCTGTTATGAAGAAGTTATGACCCACAAACCCTATTTTCCACGGAGTGTAACTCCCAAAATACAACGACCCACAAGCTGAATTTTTTTCCACGGATACTTGGGTATGTTTTCTCACTTGAATAGCAACTTCACGGTCTGAATCATCATATAAAAAAATTTATAGTGAAAATGGTGGGATGACCTGTAAATAACATACCTTAGAAAGCGCCATCAAAAGAATTTATCCTTCCTTGCATTTCGGCCTTCTTTTCTTCAACTTCACTCGAAATTCTGATTTAGATATCCTTGGTTACCTCAGACACATATAGATATTCAATATGCTCAAGTGTGATTCAAATGAGAGAGCCTTGTCTCTTATTTATACTCTCCAAGTAGCTTCCTTAAAAACATCTTCTAGGTCACTTGGCCCCACTTTCCTTATTTTAGGGTTGGGTCCACTTCTAATTTCTCCATTAAATTTACTATTGAAATAATTTATTTTGTATTCACTTTGAATTATAATACACTCATCACTTGAATTTATTATTTACCTTTTAAAATCTCTTAAACCACTTTGACTTCTTTGACCTTTTGGGGCTTCTAGATGACATATGAGGGTCCTCCAACTTCGTAAGACCATAACTCTCAAACCATGAGGAGTTATGTGACGTTCTACATACCACCATAAATGGCATGACATTTACTATCCATATAGAATAGTATTATCCAAAAATATATCATAACTCATACCTTTACCCATCAAACAAACTTTGGTCCATTACCCAAACCCAGGGTCTCCAACTTCTCATGGCCATAACTCTCTAACTGTGAGGAATTATGTGACGTTCCACATACCACCAAAAATGAAATGACAAGCACTATCCATATAGGATATTTTCCCTGAAAAAATCACTTTCCTTCATCTCATTATTCCACAATTAATCATGGGTTCTCTTACTCCACAAAGCGTCTTCCCGTGAGGGCTTTCACCATAAGGGGACCACTTTGGAGTTCATCCATATTTACTTCTTATCAACCATGACAAAACAATAATGAGTCATATTTACATCAAACAATATTGGGTCCACTACCCAATCCTTTGTGCTGCAGGGCTTTCTTCAAGGGTTGACATCAATGAAAACCAATCTTAATCAACACATGGGACATAGGATATCTCAGAGGTTGATACATATTCAAAATATCATTGGGATGCCCCCGGATGGGGTGACACGCGGAAAAGAAGGGGCACATGGAGGCGTGCAAGGAGAGGCCATTTATTGTGGCCATTCGCCCTCACACCATCGCCAGTTATGAGGGCTCCCACCTCTGTCAGCCTCCGTCCATCGATGGGGCCTCTCACGCGCGAGAACAGGTCGGCCAGCCAGAGCATTAAGCTCTCGGCTTTAATGGTTGCAGCCATCGTTTATGCTATTATCCGCCTTATCGGAACCCATAGGATGTATTCGCAGCTCATAGAGCCGAGTAGGAATAGGAGTGTAGGAGACATCCTGGCATTGGTCCTCATTCTCACTATGCCACGAGCTAGAGGCAGACCCCGTAGAGGAGTAGGATGGTATGCGACTGACTCCAGGAGGAAAAGGCATAAGCGGTTTGAACGGGCTCTAATTCTAGCTAAGAGGAAAAAATACAGGGAGACCACAACAACAAACTCGCTGCCCAGAACTTATGTCAAGGAAATTCCGACCATGGAACTCCCCCCAAACTTCTCTGAGAGCCGAATGTTTACGGTTTTGGATAATTGGAACCCCCCAGTGTGCATTGAAGCAACAACACCAATGCCCAGCTCGAGAGAGGCACGTGGTCCTAGCGACACTCCCAATAAAGAATTCACCACCTGCCTGGTAGAGGAGGAGTTGTCGGAAAGCAACACCGACTCGCAGCCGCAGAGGAAGTTGCATGGTCACCAGGAGACGGATGCCAAACAGAAGTCGCCACCACTCCTCCACCCAGATCACCTAAACTTGATCTTCGAGGTCCACAGTATGGTGGACAACCAAATCTTCAGGGTTGTCCACGTTAGCCAACGCTTGGACATGTTGTACGCAGCCTACTCCAGTGCCACACCTCGATGACAATGCCCCACCTGCGCTCAGTTCTATGCCATTCCTGTCAGCAGCGGAAAGGCGATGGACGATGGCGAGGACTCTGGTGAATAGGTTCTTCTGTTCAGCATTGCCTCCAACTCCTTCTCTTTTGATGTTTATCAGAGCTGTAGCTCCTTTAGTTAATAGCCTGGTTAGCGTTAGCATGGGCCTTACTAAACTGTTAATGAAAATGGACATGCATCATGGTTTCCTCTGGGTAGGGTGGCGAAACGAGCTGTTTGATTTTGCATGTTATTTTGGACAGGCCAGTTGTCCTGGTTTCCTGCATAGGCGGGACAGTTGGCACCTGTATGTCATGGTGTATTTCCTTTTTGAAGTTTTAATATAACAGGATTCACCTTTTTACTTAAAAAATATATATATCATTGGGATGAGGGTGGAGGGATTTTGACAGTTACCAGTAGGGTACATCAGCAGTTAGAGGGGATTGGAAATGATGAACTTCCAAATTTGACATGGGATCATGGAGTCCATTTGGTCAATAATTTGTTTCATTTTATGAGGATCCAAGAATGGAGGATCCAATATGGATACTTTGAGCAGACAGTCATGATCAGAGTAGAGTAGCATCAATATGATGGTCTCTTTCAGAGACTAGCATGGGACCTTGGGATTATAGGGTTGGGAATTTCATTGAATGATGGGGATGAGCAGACCTTTGCAAAGGGAAATCACTTTGATTTTCCATTGAGTTTCAGTATTGGGGAGAAAACATCACTGGTTGGTGATTTGTTGATGTCTTGTAGTACCTCATTATGGCAGCATCATGTTCAGTCGGTGGGGGTCGTGTTGGGTTTGGTATGGTCTAGTAGGATAGACTCATTTTGGGTTGAGGTCATGTGTTATTTGCAGGAGACTCATGGTGTTGATATGTTACAGAACTATAATTCACAAGGCATTGCAATTCACATCTTGATATGGGATCCAAGGATTGGAGTGCTTGGTAGTTCAGTGTTTGATAGAGTTGAGTTTCGAGTAGAGTGGTTTCTTGGGGAGTTGACTGAGATTATTTGGCCATTGATCATTCTACTCATCATGAGCATTTGGGTGTCATGCATAGACTTGGAGAGGCCCCATATTGAGGGGAGTCAAATTTGTGTCGCATAGGTGGATATGGGACCCCGGTATCATATGCAGATTGATTAGTCATTTCTTGAGGACAAGAAATATTCCAGTAGGGAGGATTGTAATGTCCCCATTTTTGGACATTATTACATTACAGAGTGTTATTCCTACCAGAGTAGCCAGACACAGGTGACAGAGAGTTTGAGAGATATTGAGGGGTTTTATTGGGCCTAACTTGCATCGTTCATCATCACGATCCATTCTGCATAGCTTGGATTTGGTTTCGTTGCATTCCAATGATTTCCTTAATTTTGAATTATTATGGGTCATATCTTAATTAAATTCACTAAGAAGGTCATAATGGGCATATTACTTGGAGAAACCTCTTAGTGTAATATCTCATCATAATCGGGAGGAAGAGCATTATAGGATAAGATGATGAGAAGTGACTTTCAGTGGCCGGAGAATCCATAAGGATGGATAAATCACTTTTTAGAGGTAAAATGGTTAATTAATTAATTAATTAAGTGTTTAATCAAGGAATAATAAAATAAAGTAAAATTCACTTGGAGGGAAAAGGTCAACATTGAATTAGGGTTTTGGGAAGCTATAAAGGAAGAGTAAAGCAACCTAATTCATAATTATGTTATGATTTGATGTTGAGAGAGTTTCTAGAGGAGGAGGAGAATCGACTTTTTGTTGTTTTGTGGATTTATGGAGGAAACCACCACCATTGATCAATTTTGGTGTTGAGAGACACACCCTAGCCTATCAGAGATACCATCCAGGTATTTCACCGTGTTATTCAGGAATATCCAGTTTGTATTGTTTGTGCAACTCAATCAATGACAGCACAAGGGTTAGTGAGGGTTTGGTGTAGTTGCACAAGGCCAGAGCTTATATTGCAGATTCCTTCCGAAGCAGTTGAGGACTTGGCAGGGCGCATCTTTTGAGCCATCAGTCATCAGATTATGACGGTAGAATCTCTTAGAGCACAGCAAACAGCCAAATAGTGTGCATCTCTTGAGGAGGGGCATTTGGGGTTCCAGAGGGAGTTCCGGATCAGATCTAAGGAAACCCTTCCGAACCAGTTCAACATTGGTCAGGGCACAAATTTCGAGCCATATAGCAGCAGATTATGTTAGTGTAATCATTAGGGTGCACTCATTCAACCCAGGATGTACGCAACCCCCCAGGGGATGACATCCAGAGCTTTTGGCATATGATCTTTAGTCTGTCAGTCATCAGTAGCAGCCTAGAGTCTAGGGCACTCCTCTTAGGATAATTTCCAGGCGATTCTGACAAGTATAGCCATTGATCCAAAATGGATCCAGGAAGGCCTAAAAATCAAAGTTCTCAAAATTGGATGAAACCAACGCCATTACGTTCGAATCGTCGCATTGATTCTGGCCATATAATTTTTTTCACAAATGGACGTCGTATGCCAAAGATATCGTGTCCTGGTCGATTTCCCAAACATGCAAAAAGTCAACTAGTCAAAGTCAATAGGTTGTACTGCTGACGTCAGCAGTAAGAAAGGTTATGTTAGCATGACATCATCATGCTTACATGGAATCACCAAGAGATGACACGTGTCACTCAAATTTGGAATTTTTGGGTTGATTTGGCACCAGTACGAATTTGACATGTGGCACTATACAGATGACACGTGATAGTCCATACATGATGTGGCCCAATAGAAGACTGACACATTGCAATACGGACGACAGTTGGGTTGTAAATAAGTTGATGTGGTAGGGTGACTGGGTTGTACAAATGTTGTCATGGTAGGGTGACTAGGTTGTACGGATGTTGATGTGGCATCTGATTGGACAGGTGACTGGGTTGTACAGATGTTGACGTGGTAGTTGAATGGACAGGTGACTGGGTTGTATGGATGTTGATGTGGAAGCTGACTGGATAGGTTTCTGGGTTGTACGATGGTGAGGTGGAAGTTCACTATGCATGATGACTGTGCATTGGATGTATGGTATGGAGTAATCACGGGGCAACACCTGGCCAATCAGAGGGCACCATGTGGCACCCCAGATTTTGTCAATATTGGCTAGTTCAAAAATTTGTTATAGCCTCCAACAGATTTGAACCCTTAACCTCTGGAGGAGCCAATGAATTCACAAAAGGGGGTGGACCGAATGATCTATTATGGTTCTTGTTTAACCATAGGACTGAAACACTATTTAAATTATTTTAAAGCATTGGTTTAGGGATAAGCCTCGGTCGGTGGGGGCCAGCTGATATGGATTATTTTTGGCACGAAATGAGAGCGGAGATATAATAAATAAATGCACAGAGATATCGCAAATATCCAATAATATAACAGAAATGTATCAGAGATGCAACCATAAACACAAAGATACAGTAATACATGATTTCTATTAATGAAAGAAATGTACAAAGACTGTAAAAATACAGAGTGAAAGACTCGCTAGAATGGTGGTAACTTATCTTTGAGAAGATATGTGACGACTACTCGCATTCACAAGAAGATGACTACAATGAGGCTTTGAAGGCATTTTTAAAATAAACAGAAATTCCAAAAACCCTAGACTAAAAACCTAACCCTAGGAGATGAAGCACCAAAAGTCATGTGAGCCCCGTTTGGGTAAGTTAGTACATCAACTTAGCGGGGTTGTAACTTTTGCATACGATCTTTGTTTTAGGTGCATGATAGCACGTTGGAAAGGTATCGTTGAGGAGATTCATTTTGGAGGAAATATTGAAGGAACTCTCATTTTTCTCCCCATTTTCCCAAAAACGTTGTTGAGGGCCTCAAAATGGCCCCGAAAATTAAAAACTGCTAAAAATAGTAAATTACCAAAGTTGCCAGAAAAAAAAATTTAGCTAGTTGGAAAAGGTGGATGGCCACCGATATCCACCTGGATCAATCCTCCCTCCTTAGGAAGAAATGGTCTCCATTGTGTTGAGTACCCGGGGGAAAGGAAAAAATGTTTGTTGAATCTAAATCTTGGTGAGTTGTTTGCCTTGCTGGAGACGTCGCGCTGCTCAGTTTGTGGAAGTCTTTCACGAACCTATTGAGGTTGAGGCTATTCAACAAGTCAAGATACACGAGAGGACGGTGTGCAGAAGGAATCTGTGCACTTTGTTCAACTTTTTCAACCTGCTTCTGTTGGATAGAAGGTGCTTGGGGCAAAGCTATAGTGGTTGCAGTGTCCTTATGTTCCCCTTTTGAAAAGATTATGGAGAAGTTGAATTTTGCAGTATGAGATACTACATTGCAGCATTGTTTAGGTGGAACAATAGTCGGAACTACCTCTAGTATTCTATAGAGATGACCCCCTAGATAAACAATGACATTGTGGGGTCGAGACTCATAAACATCATGGCATCTCCATATATATGGTTGGCCTAAGAGAACATCACAGACATCCAGGGGATAAATATCACATAATACCTCATCCTTGAAGGGTTGGATTCCCTATGACAATTGGCACTTCTGGCTGACACAAAGATCTCGTCCTTGGCAAAGCCACCCAATGTTGTATGGTTGTGGGTGTGGTGTTAGCGACAATCTGAACTGTTTGATGACCTCTACTGAGATGAGGTTATTTTGGATTCCACTATCAACAATAAAATGTAGCGGGGTCCCCTTCACCCACATATGTGAATGAAAAAGGCGCTCCCCCTCTTAAGGATCTGTTGGTTCTTCTGGTTGAATTGTTGCGGTCGCGACAATAGCAGTGGGGTATACGTCAATGATCTGTCCTTTACCAGTATTTTTAGAATCAAATTTTGAATCAGGTTTTAGCTCCTTGTCTTTGATCTCAGCCACCAATGATTGTTTTGAGCGACATTCATCGGTATTGTTCCAGGGGATTTTGTGGAAATCGCACCATTTTATGGTGTCCTTCTTTGTCTTCCTGTGACCCTTATTTTCCTATGACTTGGACAGGTTTTCAGGAGACTGTTTTGTAGGGTCATCTTTTTCATACTTTGGTTGTCGTGTATTTGCATACCTGAACTCCCGTTTGTTCCGGTTCTTAGATTTCTACTCGATTTTAACAACATATCGATAAGCAACACCGAGTGATGAGATATCCATAAAATCCATTTCAGTTTGGATGTATCTGTGTAGAGCCCCACTGTATTTCAGAACCAAATGTCGTTTGGAGTCTTTGATACCCATATTGGTGTGCAAGGTATGGAAGGTATTGGTGAACTCTGGAACTGCTTGGCCCCTCTTTTTTTGCAGTGTGCTCCATCTCATGTACTAGTCCTCATAGTTGCCAATAGGGTAATATTGTTCCTTTACTGCATCCACAAAAAAATCTCAATTGGGCTTGGCCCCATATATTCCAGACTCCTTTGTGGAACTTTTCTCCCAGTAAGTTTCCCACCAATGTTTGACATTGAGGAGAGATTTAAGGAGTGAGAAGGTGATATTTTCCCTGTCAGAAAAATTATGAACAGAGAAATAATCTTCTAACAGATTTAACCATTTGTCTAGGGCATCCACATCTATCTGACCTTAAAATACGGGAATATCAAAATTAACCTGTACCTTGAAAGGAGAGGTGCTTCCAAAGTGGTTGTTTGATGAATATGTGTCTGTTGTTATCGGTAGGCATTGAAGGATGTGGGAAAAATTCTTCATCATTTCATCCCTCTGTCGCGTGAGAGCTTGCTCAAGCAATAGATTTATAGAATCGTTTGCTCCGTCGTTTTTCTTTTCTTCCGCCATGGAGGGTTTCTTGGGTGTGCGAGAGAGATTGTATTCAAGAGAGACAAGCTCGAGACCCAGCTTGATATACTCGGACCTCGTCAGGGACATGCACTGACAAAACGATCAAGAGCAGCCTTCTCTGATACCACTGATCCAGATTGTTTTCGGCACGAAATGAGAGTGGATATATAATAAAGAAATGCACAGAGATGTCGTGAATATCCAATAATATAACAGAAATGTATCAAAGATGCAACCATAAACACAAAGATACAGTAATACACGATTTATATTAATGAAAGAAATGTACAAAGACTATAAAAATACAGAGTGAAAGACTCGCTAGAATGGTGGTAGCTTATCTCTGAGAAGAGATGTGACGACTACTCGCATTCGCAAGAAGATGATTACAATGAGTCTCTGAAGGCCTTTTTATAAAAAACAGGAATGTCAAAAACCCTAGACATCCAAAAACCTAACCCTAGGAGATGAAGCACCAAAAGTCATGTGGGCCCCGTTTGGGTAAGTTGGTACATCAACTTCTTGAGGTCATGACTTTTGCATATGATCTTCGTTTTAGGCGCATGATAGCCCGTTGGAAAGGTATCATCGAGGAGATTCATTTTGGAGGAAATATCAAAGGAACTTTTATATTTCTCCTCATTTTCCCAAAAATGTCATTTAGGGCCTCAAAATGGCCCCGAAAGTTAAAAACTGCTAAAAATAGTAAATTACCAAAATTGCCATAAAATTGTTTTGAGCCAGCTAGAAAAGGTGCGTGGCCACCGATATCCACCTGGATCACCAGATCGAGGTCACATGGCGTCCCATGCGACCAGGAGCCCGAAGAAAAGGGGATGTGTGCCCAAATTTTTTCTAATAAGGGTTTTTTTCTATAGTTTTTGGATTTTTATGATTAACAGCCTAATTTTTGGTGATTTTTGCCCATTTTTGGGGAATCTGGAGCCTGATTTGAGGCCAGATCTTGGGAGGATGATACCAAATCCAAATATATATAAACTAGGGGTTCTTGGAAGCATTAGAGAGGTTCATAACATGAGAAACGCTCAATACTTTGAAAGCCAAAGCCATTTTTATGTAGGGAAGCCATTGAGGAGGAGAATTTTGCGGGCCAATTTTGGGAGCTACACTCAACCGTTTTCAATGTTGTCAGTTGTGTTGGATTCTTGAGGTTGAGAAGAACACATCCAGACTAGTTTGTAATCCTTTTGACACTTTTATGACGTACTTTTGAAGCATTGAAGAGAAATAAGAAAGCCTCACCCACAAAGACAAAGGCCCAGAGGCATGGGCAATCTTGTCGAACTCCGTTAACAATTTTGTTGTCATGGTTTTCTGTTCTTTGTGCTTACATTTTGATCTTCATTTATTATTAATATTTCATTAATTTCTTCTTCTTTCATCAATTCCTAATTGGTAAATGAACTATGTAACGACCTGACCATTACGACACAAAAACGACATACAACATGTTAAATGTTTTTTTTTTTAAAGCATTAGGACAATAATGTCAAAAATAAAATCATAGCGACACAACTCGACGATATCATAATGAATGAATTTCACGCGACACATAAACATAAAAATCAAAGCATATTAGCACATCATGAAGCTTGAAGCAATTTACGAACATTTACTCAGATAAAGAATATAAATGACTACCCGCCCATCCTACCCTGCAATGGTTAGGACCTTCAAGATACATAAGCCACGCTCAAGCCCAGGTTCCCATCGATTTTGAACATTTAAGGTCTTAGGGATGGCAATTGTTCTAAGGAACAAGGAGGTGTCTACATCCCACTCGACACAATCAAGTCCAAGCCAACAAAGCTAAATAACATCATCAACAATCAACCAGGCACAAAAGCATTCTAATAACCAACACATGTAACATAAAAATTATATGGCGCAAGAGAACTTAAATACTAAATCCATCCAGCATCGACATAAATCAAGGCGCGAAAATCTACTTATTAAGTTTTAAGGCACAACAAATCTACTTACCTTCCAGGCATGCGATTAAATCAATCATCAATTACAATACTCAACATCATAATCAAGGTAAGAACATGATCAATTTTCGGATAACATAATTCACTTATTGATCAGCGGGTGCAATTAATCATTCACAAGGATCATACAGTAACATTGTGGCCAGTGTGCTAGTAAACTTAGGCGTAATATTTTGCGTCAACTTAGCCCATAGCGCAAACAATCTAAACACCTATTCTTCAGCATAAACCCAAGCACAAAGGAGTTCAATATTAAACGATCAAGCCTCAACATAGATTAGTGGCGAAATAAATTCCAAGTATTAAAAATGTTCATATATCAACATAAATAAGTAGCGACATAGAATCTAAGTGATCAATGATCACGCATCAATATATCTAAGTGGCGAAATAAAATCTACACTTTCCCCATTATTGCTAATATATCTAAGTGGCGAAATAAAATCTACACTTTCCCCATTATTGCTAATATATCTAAGTGACGAAATAAAATCTACATTTTCCCATTATTGTTATGGTGCTTGAATAACAATCATATTCAATGAGTATTACCATAATGTATTTAATTATACATAATGCTATTAATATTAACTTAGACACATTACATAGAATCTTTTTTACTATATAAAATAAAATATTACCAAGTAAGAGTAGTAAACTTCTATGAACATGTGAATTAAAAGTCCATCATATATTTTATTATTTTAATCATTCTCACCTTATAAAAATGTGACTTTTGTCATCTTCCTTGTTCAAAAAGGAAATCATATCCATTGAATTTCTTGACTTGTTTGTTTTTTAAAAACCCTCTCATGAATTTATATAGGAAGTAGCGCAAAAAACAAATTTGAAAATGCATATTAAGTAAATCAATAATCTATCTTCTTGTGGAGAATATATAAATTCTTGACGAATATGGGCGCATACTCTTGAAGATTTGAAATGTAAATACGTGGTGAAATAACATTATGTATTGATATAAACCATCCTTCCACATCTCAAATAAAAACCATCTCAAATATAAACCATCCTTCCACATCTCAAATAAAAACCATCTCAAATATAAACCATCCTTCCACATCTCAAATAAATCATAAAAGAAACGTCGGGATTTAGCTCCCCAAAAATCGTTGAGGTACACGCCTAACAAGGCTACGATTTGGCTGAGGAGGGAGGGAAATTCGCGGGGAGGAAAGTCTGTCTATCCGCAAAAAAGCCTGTAGGATATATTATACACGATTTCAACTAGTTCTAGAGTTAACCTAGGCAAGGTTTTCGCTATTGCATTTAATTTTATAAATAGCCTGAACTGTACTGAAAAACTTAAAAGCTTGTCTGAAATAACTAAATTTCCTACAGAATTTCATACCCAAAATTGTACTTGAAGAAACAACGTTGAAGGCCATCATACAAGAATAAAATTAAATTCAATACAATTGACATCTTAACAGGAATATTATAATCCGACGTTGGTTTGTTGAAGATCTTTGGCTGCCGATGATCCTCCTCGTTCTTGTTTGCTAATCGTTGAGACCTCATTGGTATCTCTCAGCCAACGCTAGGGTTATTCTTCTTCCCCCTGAGCCCCCTGAGCCGCAAAGGGGCCACTCACACAACTAAAGAAAGTTAGCTTGTCTCGCAAAATTGAGCTACCACTCTCTATTCGAGCTGGGTATCCCAACTCCCACAAGAAAAATCAATCAAGAGAAAAAAAATATGGCAACATAACCTTACGCATACTAGACGTGATCCATTCCCCTCCTCTATCATTTCTTTTATAGAGTTCTCTTAGTGACTAGTTTCCAAAATGCACATTTAATTCTTTTTATTATATTTTTATTAGGAAAAATCTCTCCCGTACACTTGTCACATGATCCCTTAGTTGCATCGAAAATTCATTTAATTAATTAAATTAATTTGCCTATTTCCCTCACCCACCTAAAAGTGTTCCTAAAAACGCTCATCGATATCCCTTTATTCCCTCACATTCTCTTAATGACTGATGCATGCCTTAAAGCTTAGTTCAGTTATAAATTGGAAAGTTCTCTAGACTAGATTCTCTTCTATGTTCCACATTCCTTTTGTATTTAAGTTTCCCCTTTTTTGTCTAAGTTCTAAATTAGCAAGTTTCACAATAGCCAACAATTAAATTTTTGGATAAATTTTTTCTCCTTTAATTTTTAAATTTGATTTTTCTTCAACCCCCCTTTATAAATTGATTAATTAGTTTTAGTCCTTATACCCCAATTAGACCTATGCTCTAATTTCAACTAGACTTGGCAAAATTGTTTTTAAGGGAAATTTTATAATTATTAAACTTTATTCATGCAACAATTATTTTAAGGCTGACCAAGTCAAAATGAGATATTGTTTTCTAGGTACCTAGGTTTATTTACTCACCAATGTTAAAAACCGTGACGTGCCCTTCAATACGCACTACGTGCTCCAAGGGTGCCACTCGGCTTCATTCATGTTTCATTTATGTGGTGTGACCTTCAAGATGCACTACGTGCTCCAAGGGTGCCACTCGCCTTCATTCATGTTTCATTTATGCAACATGCCCTTCAAGACGCACTACGTGCTCCAAGGGTGCCACTCTCATTTTGACTAATTTTGGTAGACGTCCAACCCTTGGAGTCAATACTCTGTCAGGCGACCTTGTGGGAGACTAAGAGCCTCTAAGGAATAAGGACCCTGCCTGTGCACCCCTTAGAATCTTCGTGAGCAATTGTCTCAGTCTGCCCTCACGACATCGTGGATCTCTTGAACTAGGGAATCGTTAACCTACAGTTCGAGCCACAGCGAGAGTGGTAGTAGGTTGTGGTAGGGTTGCTGCCACACCTCTCCCTCAATATATTTGGTTGTCGTGCATGACCCATTTACTCCAAATATGAGTCTAATTAGCAAGCAATCGTCAGCCTGCACCCATCAACGAAACACATTAGTGATCCATAATCAACATCATAATATATCATTCATATGTCACATATGCAATAATAGAAATACTCAAACCATAAGCAGTCCACTCCCTGACTCTATTCGGAATCGAAGGAGGTCCAACGATTCTATCGACATCCTCAATCTATCCAGAGTCATGCACACTCAAGAGAAACCAGTCAATAGCACTTGTCGATACAAATATAATCAAATAACATATCATCATATCCACAACATCATCATAATCCATAAGCAAAACAATCAATCATATAAGGGATGGGATCACTTGCACACAAGTGTCCTCAAAGAATAATTCAAATCAGGTGTGCAAAAGAGCAGGATGTTACAAACCCATGCTTAAAACTTAACTAAGTCTTTAAAATATCATTTCGGATCAGCCATCAGGGCGAGTTTTCCAGAGTTGCAGCAGATGTCGTGAGTTTCCAGAGCTGCATATTTTTGTTGATCTATTTGTGCATGTATAGATTTGCCTTCATCATATGATCACGGGTATTTTATATTAGTTTCTTGTATTCCAGTGACGATCCATGAAATATAGTTGACAATTTCATCTGCTTTGAGCATATTATTGTGTTTCCTGCTATTTTCCCTCATAATACATATGAATGAGATGGTGTATGTTCCTTATTCTTTATGCATCATATATTCTACCTAAACATTAATTGAATGAAATACACATGCGAAAATCATCAAGCATGTTAAAAAATCAACTCAAACGCATCCCAAAACCCCCAAAGTATCATATCAAACCGTGGATTTGACAGTGTAGCAGTGTTTCCTAGACTAGTTGAGTTAGGAACATTACATCCAATGTGCATCCCAAGGTCTTAGTGTCTTAAAAACATTTCCCCAAGGGAAGATGGACAAGCCTCCTAGGTAGATTGTTGAAGAAGTTGTGGATAGGTCTAATGCATGGGCTTTTTTATAGGGATTCTCAAGGTGATCCCTATATTTGTGGTGTACGCAAAGTCCTTTTCTTGAGTGATGATCACATTTTCTAATTTGAAGTTGGGTTGGGTTATGGAATAAACAAATATGTTATTTTATGTATTTAAGGCTTAGATACTCCATTATCATTGGTAAGTGAAAATGGAGTATCTAAGCTTCATATCTTTGGAGATTTTGTAATGTTTATCAAGCAGTTAAGTGGGGAACAAAATTGTTTAAATTATCTACACTCATTGCTTGATGAAGTCCATGATATCATCTCTACTCTTAATCATATCTATTTTACTCAGGTTTATAAGGAAATGAGTTCTATTAATGATGGTTTATCTAAAGTTGGAGCACAAATTGTTTTTGGGCCGTGGTGTGTTAGGAACATGCCTAGTATCTAACATCAAAATATTATCATCACCCCTTTCATGAATGATTAGATAAATTATGTGATTGTTGTTGGTTGGTGAAATTTTTTTCTTGCAGGTTTACTACAAATCTTAAAATTAGTGAACATTATGGATACGGTTTATACTATCTAATAATGGTTACCATGAACTTCTATTGTTGGGAGTATATTTTGGGTTACTTCAATGTAGATTTGGATACTATAAAATATGAGGAGAGGTGGAATAAATTTAATATAAGGTTATATCCAAGTTATCTTGGTTGTTGTAAGGAACATTTTTTTTTGTTGGTGCAACCAATTGATGCTAGTATGTTGATTTATGAAATGGTTATTCAACATTATAAAAAATGTTATTTTATTCATTAAAAAATGTTATTTTGTTCATTGAAATAAAATTACAATTTTATTTATATATATGAGGAAATAACAATAATCATAATAATTAAAAAAAAAAAAAAAATACTTACATCAAATGTGGTAATTCTAAAACCCAACAACTAATAGTGTTTCTCATGAAAGAGGAGAAACAATACCAAATTTATTGTTTATTGTTAAGATGTAATTGTTCATGTATCCACTTAGCCATGTGGTGGATAATATTATCCACGCTTATTATTAAGATGTCACTATTCAGATTAGGAAAAGAAAAATGAAAGATAAAAGTTGGAAGTTACAATCCATTAGGGACTATGAAAATAACTCATACCAAATCTATTGGCCCTAAAAACAGACGGTTTTGAAGCAAGTTGCATGCACTTGACCATCGAAGAAAGTACAATGTCCAGTGAGTAGGAGGACATATAAACCTTAGGTGTGATGCTAGGTAGACCGACCCGTAGTGCAGATCTTGGTGGTAGTAGCAAATATTCAAATGAGAAATTTAAAGAGTGGAGTGGGGAAAGCTTCAATGTGAACAACACTTGGACATGTGTTACTCAATCCTAAGAAATGGGGAAGCCCTATATCAAGGGTGCACTTTATGTGAAGGAATTAAATTTTTATATGGTATTACTTTGGTATGTAAATATCTTTTATAAAATCTAAATTGGGAAAACCCCTTTTGTTTAAGGGAATGATGTGTCGAAGTACAATTTAGGAGTTGTTTTTGGATGATCTGTTTGGACTATGAAGTGTCAAAGTACAATTTAAGAGTTACTTTCAAATGATCTGGGGTTTTGAGAGAGATTAATATTCTCTTTGTATATATTATGAAATGTTATTTAGTATTTGTATAATCTAATTTATCTTTATAATCTAATGGATGGGGTGTTATTTCCACCCAGGTGTCAAACAGAACGGATAAGCGACGGCCACCATGGCGTTAGCCACATGATAGGCACGTGCCATCCCACCCCTCCATCGCCATGCATTTAAATCGGATTTGTTTTAACCAAGCCACCATTACTCCTAGTGTGCCCTACTCTGGCTATATGTCCCCTCAATGGATCAGTTCAATGGACCAGAATTTAATCTGCTCGTGTGTTTCTTCCTCCACCAACGTTATTTGCACCATCGACCTCATCAGATGCGCCCGCAGCTTCATTCGTTCTCGGTCGAGTCTTCCAACGGACTGTGCTCCCCCCTTATGGCTCCTCATCTACCTTATCTTTCTACCTGTGTTTGATTTCCTTCACCTCGCCTCAGATATGTCGAGACAGAGGGGGAAATCCAAACGCGGCTCAGCTTGGCAACCCAATCGACTACGCTTGGCACTTCATCCACCGCCCGCACACTCTCACAGTTCATCACCCTCATCACCCTCCTTTCCATCCTCTTCAACGCAGTTTGGCCATAGACTTAGCAGTCTTTAGCCCCTCTCCTCGTCATTTGCATGCAAGATTGAATGGTTTGAACTCTTGGGAAACTCTCTAGGTTTCAACCCAGGGCCAATCTCAGACCTGGCCTCCACCTCGTAGCCATCTCCAGTCGTTCCTCCCAATTCACCTACAATTTCGCCAGTCCATTCGCCCCCAGCCCAACCTCACTGTCCCCAAACTCAGAGTGAAGGATTTGGCGCCAACCATGGACAACAACAAGAGTCGCCCCACTCTTGCGTTGATTGTGCATCCTGCCTAAAATTACAAGAAAGCCTTGCAAATATGCAAGGCCTTGTCTTTGAATTACGACAGGGATTGAATGACATGCGCTTTTGGTTTGAGATATTGGACGGAAAGGGAACACAGTTCCTACAAATGCTCTCAGCATTATAGGGAGTGTGTCACCCCAAAGATGGAGAACCATTTACAACAGAGAATGAACAATCGATTCTAGCATCAACTACGCACCGGATTCCAGAGGAGGAAGTAGCATCGTTCGTGGAGAAAGCAGCATCGGTCGTGGCTCCACCACTCAACGCCACCTCCCTGGATGTGTGGCCACACTACAAGCCCACAATCTGAACTGAACAGGTGTCTCTCTGCTTGGTCAATTGGGTGTTTAGCTTTTATTTTTCCACCTGTAGCCTATAGTTATATTATGTTTGTTTTAACTTATGTTAATGTTAGCCGAAAGTTTAGTTCAATTCCCCCTAGGGGCGATGTAAATTTTGAAGTTAGACACTCCATTATGATTGTTTGATTAAGACTTTGGTTCTTGACCTAGGAAGTTGGCTGAATTGGTTTCCCCTCAGAACAATTTAATTATCATACTTTGAATTAAACTATTGATACTGTAATTTTTTGCTCTTGGAAAGCTTTTTATAAAATCTTACTTTTAAAAAAAATGTTTCTCAAGTAAAAAAAAAATTCATTGAGGATATTTTCCCATTTTTATCGCTTCAAAGTTTATTATAGAAAAAAAGTGAAAAATAAATATAAAAAATAGAAAAATAAATTAAAAGGTAAGTATTTTTTATTATAATTTTTTTGGAAAGATGGAATATCAAATTCCATCCCCTTTTTTTAGCATGATTAGATTCAATAGAATTCAATCTAAATTTTTTCATATAATTAAGTAGAAAAAAAAACTCTTTTAAAGTTCTAAGTTAATTTAAAGATAGAAAATACAGGAAAAATATGTAAAAAAAAAAAATGGTTAAAATTTTAAGTCAATTTAAAGATAGAAAATAAGAAAAATATGTAAAAATAAAATTAAAAATTCCTTGATAAAGTTCTAAATCCATTTAAAGATAGAAAATACAGAAAATATGTAAAAATAAGTACTGATGTTTTCCTTTATTTTCCAATTTTGATCATAAAATGGTTTTTATTGATTTGGTATTTTAAACATATAACTTCTAAAATGTATATGGCATTCCTTATAATTAGCGCTTAAGTTTATAGTTTTCCACTGAATGTTTAATATATATAAGTTTTAATAAAGATAATAAAAAAATTGTAAAAAACTGTAATATTTTCATTTTTATTTAAAAAAAAAGCATCATAAAAAATTTACCAAAATCTATTTCTTCTACTTGGAATTTTCTACATGGAGAGCTTTATATTTCTTCAATTTAATTTCTACATTCAACTTCTTCTTAAACACCCATTTTCTATCAATAAATTTCCTTCTAACATACAACTCAACTAGATCCCAAGCTTCATGTTTATTCAAGGAAGTTATTTCTTCAACCATGGTTTTCTTCCAAAGTTTATCATCATTTGAACTCATTACATCTCTAACAGTTATGGGATCATAATTAGTAATAGACAAAAGAAAAACTAGAGCGGAAATCAAATGGAGTATATCTTTCTGGTTGTCTTCTTTCCTCAACTGATTATCTCAATATTGGGGTATGAGGTTCTTCTTCTTGTGATTCATGTTCTTCTATTGAGTCAAATTCTTCACCCTCGAACTCAAATTATAATGGCTTTGGTTCTTTTTCTTTTGGTGGGACTTCTTGTTTGTGAACATCTTTAACCTCTCTAAGGACAACGTCCCAATTGTAGACAACCTTCTTAGTTTCTAGGTTCCAAAGTTTGACAACATCCCAACTATAAACAACCCTTCTTAGTTTCTGGGTTCCAAATTTTATAGACTTTAACTCCATCCTTGTAACCAATAAAGATACACTTTTTATCTTTATTATCCAACTTACTCCTATTTTCCTTTAGAATATCTACTATTAGAGGAAATTTGCTAAAATATATATATATATATATATATATATATAATAATAATAATAAGCTATGTGTGCCACATCAAAACTATGTATGCCACATCACACTACCAAATAAGCAAGGCTAATCTAAAATTATGAGATGAGAATTAAAAATAATAATGAAAAGTTTAGATTATTTGCATAGATAATAAATGATAATAAATATCATACAAAAAATAATTATTATTATTATATAATATGAAAATAAAATAAATAATAATATATAATATAGTCATAATATAATATATAATAATAATATAATATAAATTAACATCTATAATATAATAATACAATGAATGTGTAAACAGTATAATATGATATAATAATATTAAATATGAATATAATGATATAATATAATTTATAATATGAATTAATATCTATAATATAATAATACTATGAATGTGTCAACATATTTAATGTATAATATGATATAATAATATTAAATATGAATATAGGTATAACATAATTCTAAATAAAAAAAACTTTGAGGAGAAGCTGAGGCGGGAGCAACTGCAAGTTAGGGTTTGGTAGTCGCGGCTAAAACAAAGGACAGCATGAGTACCAAGGGGGGTGGTAATGGAACCCCCTCATATACGCAGGTAGTAGTAGACAGAGGGAAAAGCCCACGAGGCGTATTTTTCAAGACACCAATGACAAGCACCTCGAGATCGGAACGAGGAAAGAGTCAGGAAAGTAACCAGAGGAAAAGCGACGACACGGGGGAAGAAGCTAGAGAACCTCAGAATGATGCACAAGAAACGGTGAGCCCCAATGGGGCAGAAGAACACAACCCATGTAAACCAAAGACAACAATGATACCCAAGATAATATTGGACGATCCGCAAATGCAACTATACAGGGACCAGATGAAGACGCATGCGCTAATCTGCAAGTTTATGGGGTTGTGGCCCATAGAAAGAACATTGTGCAACTGGATTAAATATCAATGGAAACCAAGCGAAGAAATGGATCTTCACCTGGGCTCAGAAGGCTTCTTTACAACAGTCTTCATAAACCTGGAAGATAGGGATAAGATCTTTGAGGGGAGGTCATACTTCCACGCCTCAGCAGAACTGTACATGCGACCATGGAAGGAAAACTTCTCCCCAGAAAAAGAAACCTTCAAAAATGTACATGTATGGCTGAGACTTTACTCCTTGCCGTTAGATTACTAGCTACCCTCCACCTTTGAAGCAATAGGGAGCAAACTGGGAAAATATGTGAAGACATCAGAAGCAACCTTAAAAGGACAATACACCTCCTATGCAAGAATCTGCATAGAGATGGATGTGTCGAGGGCACTCCCAGAAGCCATAAGCCTAGAATTCAGGGACGAGGAATGGATACAAAACATTGACTATGAGCAAATCCCTTTCAAATGAAAGAGATGTCATGAACATGGACACCTAATCAGAGAATGTTCGATCATTAAAAAACAAGAAGCGAAGAACACCAAACTACAGCAGGACAAAGATGGGTTTATAAAACCAAACCACAGGAACAGAGTTAACAAAAAACAAAGTAAAACCCCAACAGGGAGCAACCTGGAAGCTAGGAATAAAGCAGAAGGAAGGGACAAGAACAACAAAGAGGAGGAAGGAGGAAAGGAAAAAAAAAAAGCTAAAGAAGCCAAGGAACAAGCTACAAATGAGGATACAGGTAGCCCAAGAAAGGAGATGGGACAAAGAGGTAGCGCAACTCCTATGGACGGAGAAACCAGAGATACCCCCACCCCCATGCAGGAGGCATACAAAGACGTGGAAATGACTCCAAGCGAGGTAGGAATAGAAGATCTTGATCTCAGAGACATTGTGGAAAGGGAAGGGATCGATCTCCTGAACATATTGGAGCAATGGAAAAGGCAAGGCGTAGACAATGTACAAGTGGAGCAACTAGATCACATCCAATACATGTTCCTCCTGAGGGAGGAAGCCAAATCTAGAGGGCTCAAGCACACACATGGGTATATAGGGCACCTAGGAATCAAAGCAGGAGAAGGACAACCGCAACTCTCACCCAAGCAGATGAGAAGCAAAAAAGGCAGGAAATCAAACAGCATAGCCCTACAGGAACTAGGAGCATTGTTGATAAACTCAGGTAAGATCAAAAAGCTCTTTCCCAACTCCTCGCCACATGTTTAAATGAAGATTATAACATGGAATATAAGAGACCTAAACAACCCACGAAAGCAGAGAATTCTTATAAATTGACTTAGGAAGGAACAATCGGACCTCTGTTTCATCTAAGAGACAAAATGCATTGTAGACAAAATGGAAACATTGGAGCAAGTACAATATGTTGGTTGTCGAAGGAAAGCAGATGGCAGGAGGAATCCTCACCTTGTGGAATTCACAAGTGATGAACCTAATAGCAATCGAGCCTACCAGACACACACTTTAGGTTAACATGCAAATCATTGGGAATATGGAGATGATTCTATGCAGTAATGTGTATGGACCCCGGATGCTAGAGGAAAAGAGAAGACTGCTTCTAGACCTAGAAGACCTAAAAAATCACTCCAGCAACCTCCACTGGATCCTGGCAGGGGACTTCAACATCATCACATCACTTGCGGAAAAAAAAGGAGGCACCAGGAGGTTGGACAGATATGTAGAAGGATTCTCAAGGTTCATAGACACACTGGAGATGGTGGACATCAGAACCAATAACGGACACTTCACTTGGAACAATAAACGGACAAATCAACATCAAGTTGCAACATGACTAGACAGATTCTTGGTGTTGGAATCCATCATTATGCAGAGGATAACCTTAGATTGTAGCATCCTTCCCAGGGGGGGCTTTGATCACTGGCCAGTCCAACTGGAAGTCGACTTCCCAACCACCCCGAAGAATAGACCTTTCAGATTTGAGAAATTCTGGATTGAACACCCCACCTTCAAAGAGAACATCAACTAGTGGTGGTGGGAGGAACAACCGGAGCAAGGTACATGGATGTTCAAACTCTATAAGAAACTAAAGTACATCAAATATAAGCTCAGGGAGTGGAACAAGGAAAGTTTTGGCAACATAAACTAAGAGAAGAAAAATATTGAAGACAGAATGAGAAGACTCCAGGAAGTTTTCATAGC
>ML797574.1:39657-55839 GCA_009831015.1 Picea engelmannii
ATGGCACATGAGTTGACCACTTGTGTTGGAGAGGCAGTTAACAGGACCGACCTCAATAACTCAGTAATATAATTAATCATTACATAAACATTAATTATCTTTCAGATATAGTGGGGCCGACTTGTACCCTTTACATCACAATTAGGGTTATAAGTAAATCTTACACTCAGACAATATAGCAAGGGATCCACACGTCCACTAGTGCTCAGCCACTAGGGACACGTCCACCTGTGCTTAGCCACAAGGACGTCATACTCAATAGATCTCTATCTCAACTGAGTCCACAGGAGAATCAGCTGGAGTACCGTCTCAAGCCGACTCAACTGAGTCCACAGGAGTACAAGGCAAGAGACCATCTCAAGCTGACTCAACTCAGTCCAGAGGAGTACAAAGCAAGAGACCACACATCATAACAACTCAGTCTAGAGTCTCACGCACACCCATCACATGGGCACACCCAACATTTCGGCTTCCTCACACAGATCTCTCAACTCAATCCAGAGGAGAACGATCTGGAGGATGTCTCACGACACTACAATCATCAACACTCCCTCTCAGCTAGGGAGGCATTCTCCACCAGGCCAAGTCTCTCACGAAAGTACTCAAACTTCGTCCTAGCAAGCGGTTTGGTGAAGACATATGCACTCTACTCATGTGTAGAAGGGTACTGCACGTGTACTGCTTTCCTCTACACCATATCTCTGATATAATGGTATTTGATCTCAATGTGTTTCGATTTATCGTGAAACACATGATTCGCTAAGAGCTTCAGTCAGCTCTAGTTATTGCAATGGATAATACTGGAATCCATCTCATGACCAAATAAATCTGCAAGGAGCTTGCGAATCCACACTGCTTCGCGGACTGCCACACATAATGCTATGTACTCTGCTTCTACGGTACTCAAAGCCACAGAGCTTTGTTTCCTACTGCACCAGGAAACCATGGCAGATCCCAAAGTAAAACAACAACTAGATGTGCTCTTCTGGTCCACTGTGCTCCTTGCCCAATCTGCATCGGCATATCCCTGCAATCTCATGTCTACACCGGAGGCATATCTTAGGCCATATCCAACTGTGCCTCGTAGATATCTCAATACATGCTTCACTGCTATCCAGTGAGTCTGTCTCGGTTGACTCATAAACTAACTAAGTACATTCACTGCATTAGCATATATCAGGTATGGTGTTAACCAGATACATCAATGATCCAATCAGCTATCAGTAAAGATGTGGATCAATCTCGCCTAAATCAGTAGAAGCCTCTTTCATTTTCTTCAGATCCATCACCATCGGTGTAGGCATGGATTTGGAGTCTGTCATACCGAATTTCTTCAATATCTCCACTGTATATTTTCCTTGACTTAGGAAAATCTCATCAGTCCTCTGCCATACTTCTAGTCCCAAGAAGTAGTGCATCATACCCAAATCCTTCATCTAGAATTCAAAAGTCAATGCACGCCTGCATTCAACAATGAAACTTTATGAACCGGTGAGGAATAAATCATCAACATACAGGATCAAAATCCAACACTCATTACCAACAATATGATAATATAGGTTTGGATCAGCAACACTCTTGTTGAAACCCAAACTCATCAGAAATCCATCCATCTTCACGTACCAAGCATGAGGTGACTGTTTTAGTCCATATAGGGCTTTCTTCAACCTGCACACATGAGACTTCTGCTCATGTATCACGAATCCATCTGGCTGCTCGATGTAAACTTCTTCCTCAATCTCACCATTGAGAAAAGTTGTCTTTACATCGATCTGATGTAGTTTCCAACCCATGGATGCAGCTAGGGCAATGATCGTATGGATAGAAGTGTATCGGGCTACAGGGGCAAATGTCTCCTCATAATCATCAGCTGCATGCTTGATCTTATAGATCCACTCGGAAGTCACTACACACTTCCCTTATGGTCTCGAAACAATATCCCACACATCATTCTTCATGATGGACTGATACTCTTTTGTTCTGTTATCTTGCCAGACCTACTGCTTCTTCATGACAAGAAGGCTCAGTTTCAATGATGTGGCTCATGGCTGAAACATAGCTCAAAAATATCTGTGGTTTCTTGCTCTCTCGAAATGTGCCACGAGGAGCTACATGTCCCTCTACCTCCTACAGAGTCTGTCGAGCCCAGGAAGGTCGTTTATGGCCTACTGCAATGTCTCTGGGAACATCAACTAGAGCTATTGGATCAACTGGATCAATGGTTGTCTCCCTCTAAACTGCTGAAGGGGGAGAAGGTACTGTCTCCCTATCAATCTCCAACTGAGATTCTCTGGATCTTCGAAAGGTTTTCTCGTCCTCAAATTTGACATCTTTGTTTATCAAAATCTGTCTCTAACCAGGGATGTAGATCCGGTATGTCTTCAAAGATTCACTGTACCCCACAAATGTACCCTTTCTGCCATAAGGGTCTAGCTTGGACCTCTTCTCCTTGGGTATATGAAAGTATACCCAAATATCCTGAAGTGTCCAACCTCAGGCTTTACTCCGGTGAAGGCTTCTTCAGGAATCATGTTCTTCAAAATCTGATGAGGACTCCTGTTCTAAACATACACTATTGTCATGGATGCTTCTGCCCACAGAATCATAGGTAGATTCTTATCATGTATCATTGCTTTGGTTGCCTCAATGATGGTTATGTTCTTCCTTTCTGCAACCCTATTCTGCTGAGGGTTATAAGGAATGATGTACTCCCTCTTGATCCCTGCCTCAATACAAAAATCACTGAAATCCTTGGAGGTATACTCTCCTCCATTATCTGATCTCAGCACCTTGGTCCTCTTCCCGGTCAGGTTCTCAACCTGAGCTTTAAATTCTTGAAATCTCGCAAGGACTCCATCCTTGGTCTTCAAGAAATAAATCCACGTCTTTCGAGAGTGATCGTCGATGAAGACACATAGTACAAATATTCGTTCAAGGAAGCAATAGTCATGGGTGCACACACATCTGGATGTATCAAGTCCAATATCCCCTTGGATCTGTTGTCACTGCTCAAGAAGGACCCTGTGACATTCTTGCCAAGAGCACAACCTCTCCAAACACCATCATGCTAAACCTGTATCTCTGGAAGAGCCTGTTACCATCTTCCTTAGAGCGGGAAGGGCTCTATAATGTATATGAGCAAGTCTCCTATGCCATAGATCACTCAAGCTGATAGTATCATGCAATAGGGCCTGAATTGGTCATACAGTCAATTTGTACAAGCTGTTTTCTCGAACACCAATCACTCGGGCAGAATTCATATGTGAGTTCTTGTGCCATGCAAGAACTTTTCCTTCAGAGAAGGTAACCTTGTATCCTTTATCCTCTAAGGCAGAAACAGAGACAAGGTTCCTTTTCATCCCAGGTACATAGAGTACATCACTCAATTGAAGGGGTATGTCAGAATTGTTGATTTCATAAGCTAGGTTAAGTATGAAGTTCATTCCATTTTTAGCATTTCACATTACCATAAACAATAATGTTGCAGCAACCAAGATCACAAGAAGAAACACCATGCACAAGAACACAAGAAGTGTCGAGAAGTAAAAAGTGAGATTTGTGACTAGAGGATTCTCTTAGGTAGAGGGAATTGATTATGAGGAGATATTTTTCCCTGTAGCCCGATACGCTTCCATCCGTACGATCATTTCCCTAGCTGCATCCATGGGTTGGAAACTACATCAGATGGATGTAAAGACAGCCTTTCTCAATAGTGAGATTGAGGAAGAAGTTTACATTGAGCAGCCAAATGGATTCATGATACATGAGCAGAAGTCTCATGTGTGCAGATTGAAGAAAGCCCTGTATGCACTAAAGAAGGCACTTCGTTCTTGGTACGAGAAGATGGATGGATTCCTGATGAGTTTGGGCTTCAGCAAGAGTGTTTCTGATCCAAACCTATATTATCATATTGTTGGTGACGATGTGATGTCTCGTTCCCAAGAGTACGCCAGCAGGGAGTGACTTAGTAGTCTATTTGTTCCCGTAGACTATAGTCAGGCACAAACAGGGAACAAGAGGAGAAATAAGGGTGATTTGAGGGCTAAACGAAGAATTAAGACAAAAAGCATAGGAAAAGTCACTTAAGCCTAAGTCAACGAAGAAATAGAATGAAAAGGTGTTAAAGGGGGACTTAATTAATTAATTACTCACCTTAGGAGGAAAGGCGCCTAGCTTAAGTTATGTCAATGGTGAATTCGATCAGGAAGAGTATAAAGGGAGGAATTCGACCTAATTTCTCATTATGTTATGATTTGATGTTGAGGTATTTGCAGAGGAGGAGGAAATCGGCCCCCTTGTTGTTTTGTGGATTTCTGGAGGAAACCACCACCATTGATCGGTTTTGGTGTTGAGAGACACACCCTAGCCTATCAGAGATACCATCCAGGTATTTCAACGGGAATTACAGGTATCCAGTTTAGTGATTGCGCAGCTCAGCCAGTGAGGGCGCAAGGGTTAGAGAGAGGGTTTGTGCGGTCGCTTGATATAGTTTAGTATTTGGCCCATTCCTTCCGAGCCATTAGAGAGCTAGCCAGGGCACACCTATTGAGCCACCTGTCGTCAGTTTCCGACGGTGACGGTGGAATCTCCCGGAAAGCAGAAAACAGTCATTTAGGGCGCAGCTCTTAAGGAAGTACATTTGGGGTTCCAAGGGGTATTTCGTAGAAGATCAGAGGAAACCCTTCCGACCCATTACAAAGGAGGCCAGGACGATCGTTCCGATTCATACATCGTCAGATTCCGTCGGTGGGATCACTAGGGTGCACTCCCACAGTCCAGGAGGTGCACAAACCCCCAGGGGGTGACATCTAGAGCTTCAAAGGTCAGATCGTCAGTCTGACAGTCATCAGGATCAGCCTAGAGGCCAGGGCAAAATTGTAGTTTAGCAATAGATATCTAGATCAGCAGGATCAAGGATATTTCAGTGGTATCAAAGCTTTCTTCTTGCCAGCCTGTGAAAAAGTGCTTCTCATGACCCCATGATTCTGGGAACAGGTGAAGAATACCCAAAGAGTCGAGGACACATTGGGGACGAGTACATTCAATACCACAGAGGTCATAGCCGAGATAGGAGAGATAGAAACCGAAGGGATTACACCTACTTCCACACTCAGTCAGATACAGATCCAGAGATAGAGGATAGAGAGCATATTAGTTCAGACACAAAGACCGAGATAGAGGGGACTATGGGTGATAGGCGTGAGACACCCAAGGGCAGGGGGAAAGGCCCTGAGATAAATTTTGACAATATGTAGGCCATGTTGAATGATCTAGCTAGGGGACAGAGAGACCTGTTGATTGCCATACAGCAGATGAACCTTAGTGCACAGATGCTCCAACATAGCATGAGCACTATAGGTGCCAATGCCGCAGGAGAGTCGAGTGGTTCAGGAGGACACCAAGGAGGTGGGGCCAATGGCTCCAATGGATCTCAGGGAGGGCCTAGTCCAAACCCTTCACCAATCCGAGCTTACACATCGTCTGGGAGGATTCCCCAACCTTTATACCCATAGTTCCAGACATGACAGTCATTGGGACAGCCTTTGGGACAACCAGGGCAAGCAGGAGGGCAGTCGGGTCAGGGATAGGTGGTGCCACAGGATCCATTCGGGGAGTACAGGAGAGACTTCTTGGCACTAGGACTGGAGTTTCATGCAAACATGAGTTTGATGGACTATTGTTCGATCAAATATCAAAACAGACCCCGGGAGGCACAGAGAGGCAACGGGCAGACTCACAACATGGATTTCATCAAAAAAGTGGGAAAGGTGAACATTCCTACTTTCGACGGATCATCACGTTGCTCAACTTAGGCATGGGTTCAGAAGCTTGGCACATACTTCAAGCTTAACCCAATGACAGAGTCGAAAGCTATCAACTTCGCCACTTTGCACTTGGAGGGGGAGGCCCACGAGTGGTGGTACCATGGGCTGGTGATGTTGGGTCACAACCACATTACATCATATGTGGAGTTCACTGAGAGGTTGATGGAGAGATTTGACAGGAGAGACCCAGAGCTACATTTTAGGGACCTTACACAGTTGAGATAGACCGGATCAGTCGAGGCCTTCATCACAGAGTTCCAACAGAAGGCAGTGGTCGTATCAGACATATCAGAGCACAGACTGGTGATGTTGTTCCCCAAGGCATTGACAGAGCCATTGAGGGGCTGGGTTAAGGCTTTCAAGCCTCACACCTTACAAGAGGCCATTGTGCGCACGAGAGACATGACGACTCAACGATGAAACCCAAAACCTTTACCAAACCCTTTGTACCACAGAGAGACAAGGATTAGAAGAATCCTCAAAGGGAATGGAAGGGTAAGCCCAAACTAGATGATGACACGAGACGAGAGTTGATGAGAAAGAAGCTTTTCTTCTCTTGCAGAGACCCTTGAGTCCTAGGGCATAGATGCATGGGAAAGGGACAGATCCACTACATTGAAGTGGAATCGAGCAGTAAGGAGGAGGATGAGGATATCGAGGCACATGCAGACATTGATTCAGAGGATGAGACCACACATGAGCTAGAGCAGCCGAAGAAACCTCAGATACCGATAGGGGCACAGCCCAAGGAGGAGACAAAACCTCGTAGAGAGGTCAAAAGGGGAACCATAGCAACCCTTTCAGAAGTACCCAGGTACAACACTCTCAGGCTCAAGGGCCTTGTACAGGAGCAGCGCATGACCACTTTAGTTGATGGTGGGGCCACCCACAATTTCATAGATGCGTCCTTAGTAGCCAGGAGGGTATTACGCACTAAGGAGTTTGAGGGATTCCACGTGGCAGTGCTAGATGGATACACGATGACATGTTTGGACATGATCCTAGACCTAGAGGTCAAACTAGGCAACTACACCACGACAGATACTTTCTATGTAGTTGACCTATCAGATACTGATGCAGTATTGGGGGTACAATGGTTATATTCATTGGGGGAGATTTGGTTCAACTATCAGACGTTGACCATGAGCTTCAGAGACGCCAGTGGATCGAGAGTGGTACTGAGAGGCATGTCTACAGGAGCACCACAAGCAGTATCGGCAAAACGGATGGAGCGGATCTTCCATCACATTGATGTGGCCTATGCAGCAGAATGTTTGATCACCACGCGGAAGGATTCAGAGGGCAGAGAGCAGTACCATCCATAGATCAGAGAGCTTCTGAGTCGGTATGAGCCAGTATTTGGGCCAATACCACCAGTGAGACCACCAAATAGGTGATTTGAGCACATGATCGAGTTGGAGGCAAGGGTTACACCAATGATCACCGCACCCTATAGGCACCCCAAGAGATTCAAGGAAGAGATTGAGAAAGCAATCAAAGAATTGCTTGCGATGGGGCACATCAGGCCCAACATGAGTCCTTTTGCCTCTTCAGTCGTTCTGGTAATGAAGAAGGACAGCACGTTGCGGATGTGCATTCATTGCAGAGCTCTCAACAAGAAAACGATCAAAAATAGGTACCCCATTCCGCGCATAGATGAGTTGATGGACGAGTTGCATGGGGCAGTTTTCTTCACCAAGATTGATCTATGGTCAAGGTATCATCAGATCAGCATCAAGGAGCAAGACATAGAGAAGACAACATTCAGAGGCCATTTCGCACATTTTGAGTTCTTGGTCATGTCGTTTGGGTTGACCAATGCACCTGCCACTTTCCAGTCTTGCATGAACCACATCTTCAGAGGGCAGTTGAGGAAATACCTCTTGGTATTCTTCSATGATATATTGATCTACAACAAGACGTGGGATGAGCATTTGGCACATTTGGAGGAGGTCTTGGGTATTATGCAGGCACAGTCATTATATGCCAAGGAATCCAAGTGTKAGTTTGGCATGAGAGAACTATTGTACTTGGGGCATATCATCAGTGAGCGGGGAGTACAGGTTCATCAGGAGAAGATCAGGGCCATTCTGGATTGGCCAACACCCAAGAACCTCACAGAGTTGAAGGGATTCTTTGGGTTATGCAGTTACTACAGGTGGTTCGTCAAGGGCTTTTCACAGTTGGGAGCACCACTCATAGACTTGACCAAGAAGGGTGCCTTTCATTGGACAGAGGAGTCACAATAGACATTTGATAAAATGGAGGTTATGAGCACATGCCTTGTTCTAGCCCTTCCAGACTTCTTGCAGTTGTTTGTCTTAGAGTGTGATACATCAGGGGTGGGGATTGGAGCAGTTTTGATGCAGGGAGGCCATCCCATTGTGTTTGAGAGAAGGAAGCTCAACGAGTCGGAACGACTCTACTCTATTTACGACAAGGAAATGCTAGCAATCATGCATGCCTTAACCAAATTCAGGCAGTATCTGGTGGGTAGCAGATTTGTAGTGAAGACTTATCACAACAGTCTCAAGTATCTCCTGGATCAGAAAGACCTTAGTGAGAGACAGCAGAAGTAGGTCTCGAAGATCCAAGCCTTTGACTTTGACATTGAGTATGTCAAGGGAAAGAGGAACATCGTAGCAGATGCCTTGTCGAGAAGGCCACCAGGGTGTTCGATGATGGACATTTGCATAGATTGGAAAGCACATTTGTTGGTGGAATACTCCTAAAACAAATTTGCTTGTGAGGTGATGGATGGACAAGTGGTGGATGATAGGTACTGGGTTCTAGATGACGTCATTTTCTATAAGGACCGAATCTATTTGGTTCCAAAATCTACCTTGAAGGGGAAAATTCTGAAGATGTGTCATGATTCGCCTACAACAGGACATCAAGGGTACTTCAAAACTTATAGGCAGATCAGGGAGAGATTCCCATGGAAGGGTATCAAGGATGATGTACTGAAACACATCCAGGAGTGCATGACTTGTCAGCAGAACAAGTCTGAGCAAACAGACCCCGCGGGGTTGCTTCAGCCTCTACCTATTCCAGAGTAGAAATGGGAGAGCATTTCTATGGATTTCATTACAGGCCTTCCTCGAGTGCAGGGCAGGGACAGTATATTTGTGGTGGTCGATAGGCTGACCAAATTTGCACATTTCTTTGCCATACCCACGGACTACAAAGCCATACAGGTAGCAGAGTTGTTTTTCAGAGAGGTATTCTGGTTGCATGGTTTACCCAGGAAGATAGTTAGTGATAGGGATGGGTGCTTCATCAGAACGTTTTAGTAGGAGCTTTTTCGGTTGGCAGGCACAGAGCTAGCTACAAGTACCAGCTGCCACCCACAGATAGATGGATAGACAAAGATCGTCAACAAATGGGTGGAGGGATATCTGAGGAACTATGTGGGAGGGCAACAACGCACATGGGTGAGATGGTTGCACATGGGTGAGTATTGCTACAACATGGGTGAGTATTGTTACAACACGACTTACCATATGTCTATCAGGATTTCACCATTCAGAGCATTGTACGGATACGATGCACCCTCTTTTGTAGAGACTGTGTTTGGGGATAGTAGGGTCCCGGGGGCCAAAGACTAGGTGGAGGAGAGCCAGAGGATTCTGCAAGCAGTGAGGGAAAACTTGTAGACAACTCAAAACCAGCAGAAGATCTATGCAGACAGGCAGAGAGTCGAGCGCACTTTCGAGGTAGGGGATTTGGTTTTTCTGCGATTACAGCCATACAGATAGTCCTCCTTGAAGAGGATTAGAGTAGAGAAGCCAAAGACAAAATTTTATGGGCCTTACAGAGTCATCAGGAGGGTAGGCGAGGTGGCATACGAGCTAGAGCTACCGGAGGGTAGCAAAATTCATAACACCTTCCACGTTTCTTTCCTTAAAAAGGCAGTGGAGCATCAAGTTAGCATTTCAGAGGAGTTACCACCCTTGGATGAGGAGGGCCAGTTGGAGCTAGTGTCGAAGGAGGTGCTTGAGCAGAGAGAGCGCAGGTTGAGGAACAGGGTCATCAGGGACTGCTTGGTTAGATGGAGGGGACTTCCAGTGGAGGATGCCACATGGGAGGGAGAGCATATTTTGCAGCACCCAGGATTGATGTTGCTTGAGGACAAGCAATCGCAGGAAGGGAGGACTGTCATGTCTCGTTTCCAAGAGTAGGCCAATAGGGAGTGACTTAGTAGTCTATTTGTTCCCGTAGACTATAGTCAGGCACAAACAGAGAACAAGAGGAGAAATAAGGGTGATTTGAGGGCCAGACGAAGAATTAAGCCAAAAAGCATAGGAAAAGTCACTTAAGCCTAAGTCAACAAAGAAATAGAATGAAAAGGTGTTAAAGGGAGACTCAATTAATTAATTACTCACCTTAGGAGGAAACGCGCCTAGCTTAAGTGATGTCAATGGTGAATTAGATTGGGAAGAGTATAAAGGGAGGAATTCAACCTAATTCCTCATTATGTTATGATTTGATGTTGAGGTATTTGTAGAGGAGGAGGAAATCGACCCCCTTGTTGTTTTGTAGATTTCTGGAGGAAACCACCACCATTGATCGGTTTTGGTGTTGAGAGACACACCCTAGCCTATCGGAGATACCATCCAGGTATTTCACCGGGCATTGCAGGTATCCAGTTCAGTGATTGCGCAGCTCAGCCAGTGAGGGCGCAAGGGTTAGAGAGAGGGTTTGTGCAGCCGCTTGAGATAGTTCAGCATTTGGCCGATTCCTTCCGACCCATTAGAGATCTAGCCAGGGTGCACCTATTGAGCCACCTGTCGTCAGTTTCCAATGGTAGAATCTCTCGGAAAGAAAAAAACAGTCATTTAGGGCGTAGCTCTTGAGGAAGTACCTTTGGGGTTCCAAGGGGTATTTCGTAGCAGATCAGAGGAAACCCTTTCGACCCATTACAGAGGAGGATAGGATGATCGTTCTGAGTCATACATCGTCAGATTCCGTCGGTGGGATCACTAGGGCGTACTTCCACAACCCAAGAGGTGCACAAACCCCCAGGGGGTGACATCCGGAGCTTCGGAGGTTGGATCTTCAGTTCAACAGTCATCAGGATCATCCTAGAACCCAGGGCGCTTCTTTTGAGACAGTTTCCAGCCCATTCCGTCGGGTATCGCCATCATGGCGAGTTTTCTAGATTCTACAGCAGTTACCGTGAGCTGCCAGACTGCTTTTTTCTTATCTATCCGTGCATGCGTAGACCAGCATTCATTCTTCTAATCACGTGTATTTCTTGTTAGTTGATTTGTATTCCAGTGACGATCCATGAGATCTAACTAACGATTAGTATATCTGCTTCCAGCTTATTATTGTATTTCCTGCTTTTTCTCATTATATATATCAGTGAGTTGTGTTATCCTTCTTTCGCATGCATTATCTTTGTACTGCTAAAACACTTAATGAATTGAAACACATGCAAAAATCACCAAGCATGTTCACACATTAACTCAAACGCATTCAGAAAACCCAGAGTATCAGATTTCAATGGCAAAACCGTAGTTTAGCAGTAGATATCCAGATCAGGGATATTTCAGACGAGTGCTTGATTTTGGTACTGTATGTTGATGATTTATTCCTCACCGGTTCAGAAAGTCTCATTGTTGAATGCAAGCGTGCATTGATTTCTGAATTTGAGATGAAGCATCTGGGTATGAAGCACTACTTCTTGGGACTAGAAGTATGGCAGAGGACTGATGAGATTTCCCCGAGTCAAGGAAAATATATAGTGGAGATATTGAAGAAATTCGGTATGACAGACTGCAAATCCATGCCTACACCGATGGCGATGGATCTAAAGAAAATGAACGAGGCTTCTACTGATTTAGGTGAGATTGATCCACATCTTTACCGATAGCTGATTGGATCATTGATGTATCTGGATAACACTAGACCTAATATATGTTATGCAGTGAATGTACTTAGTCAATTTATGAGTGAGCCGAGACAAACTCGTTGGATAGCAGCGAAGCATGTATTGAGATATCTACGAGGCACAGTTGGATATGGCCTGAGATATGCCTCCAGTGTAGACATGAGATTGCAGGGATATGCCGATGGAGATTGGGCAGGGAGAATAGTGGACCGGAAGAGCACATCTGGTTGTTGCTTTACTTTGGGATCTGCCATGGTTTCCTGGTGCAGTAGGAAACAGAGCTATGTGGCTTTGAGTACCGCAGAAGCAGAGTACATAGCATTAAGTGTGGCAGTCCGCGAAGCAGTGTGGCTTCGCAAGCTCCTTGCAGATTTATTTGTTCATGAGATGGATTCCACCGTTATCCATTGTGATAACCAGAGTTGTGTGAAGCTCTCAGAGAATCCTGTGTTTCATGATAAATCGAAACCATTGAGACCAAATACCATTATATCAGAGATATGGTGCAGAGGAAAGCAATGCACGTACAGTTCTTTTCTACACATGAGCAGGTTGCAGATGTTTTCACCAAACCGCTTGCCAAGATGAAGTTCAAGTACTTCCGTGAGAGACTTGGCCTAGTGGAAAATGCCTACCTAGCTGAGAGGGAGTGTTGTTGATTGCAGCTTCATTAGACATCCTCCAGATCGTTCTCCTTTGGATTGAGTTGAGACATCTGTGTGAGGAAGTGCAAGTGTTGGGTGTGCCCATGTGATGGGTGTGCGTCAGACTCTGGACTGATTTGTGATGACGTGTGGTCTCTTGCTTTGTACACCTTTGGACTGAGTTGAGTTAGCTTGAGATGGTCTCCTACCTTGTACTCATGTGGACTCAGTTGAGTCGGCTTGAGATGGTACTCTAGATGATACTCCTGTGGACTCAGTTGAGTGATCTATTGAGTAGGACGTCCTTGTGGCTGAGCACATGTGGACGTGTCCCTAGTGGCTGAGCACTAGTGGACGTGTGAGATCCTTGCTATATTGTCTGAGATTAAGATTTACTTGTAACCCTAATTTGTGATGTAAAGGGTACAAGTCAGCCCCACCATATGTGAAAGATAATTAATATTTGAGTAATGATTAATTATATTATTGAGTTATTGAGGTCGGCCCTATTGTGCCAATAGACACACCTTTTGTTGTGTCAGTTGTTGTATAAATAAAGGTGAATCCCCTTTGAGGATTACACACACTCAGTTGTCATTTTGGAAATTTCAGCTAGTGCATTTACGGCTGAAGTGCACACCTCTCTTGGGCGCTAGGTTCTAGGTTTTGGTAAGCATCCTCTTGTGTGCTAGGTCTATGGTGTGGGGGATCTTCTCTTGAGAATATAGCAAAGGATTGTTGGGTTTTTCCCCTTGTTTGAGAAGGGTTTTCCCAGGATACTTCTTGTGTTCTTGTGCATGGTTATTCTTCCTGTGATCTTGGTTATTGCAGCACTTGTATGGTATAGCTGCATTGTTTATGGTTCAAGTACATGCTAAATGAAATAAACTACTTGCCCTTGAGCCAAGCATAGAGAAAATTCAACACCTATGTGGCATGGTCTGGAAGGATATCAACCTGAAGTAAAGTTTGAGAAACACTAGGCATTGCATCCGTGAACACTTCATACTCAAAGTACTAGTAATATCTTTCAGAACATATGGATCATTCTGCAGTTGTACTTGGCAGTAGTACTGTACTTGGAAAAACTCCATCCATTAATGTTATGATTAAAATATAATCATTTTGTTTTGGTGATTGCAGAGAGAAAAGGCAGTATTAGCATTACTTGCTCGATTGGATCCTGGAAATGTTCATTTTACTGATATTCCCCCAGGTATGCTTGTTTTTGAAATATGGCCGAAGCGTAAGATGCTTTCTTAGTTAGTATTTCAGCTTCAGAAATATCGGATCATTTTCCAATAATCTTTTCGAATTTTTAGTGTTACAAGCAATCAAAAGAGCCATCTGGCTTTGTATTGATATAGTATGCATCTCTGTTTAGTATAAGAAAAAAATGATACTTTCATGACTGAAACTTTTTAGTCTCTTGTAAATTACATGTTCAATTTTTTTCTTTATCTACAAGACAAGTTAGGCTTTTCTTCCCATTGCATGCCCAGTAACTAACAATATGCTTGATTTTACAGAACATGCAAAATTAGCTGTACATCTTGTTGTGAGGGAAGGACTCGAAGCTTATCTGCCCCTGAAAGATATGGTTGATATTTCAACTGAAATTGAGCGCGTTTCTAAGCGGTTAACAAAACTTCAGTCCGAGTATGATGGACTTATGAAGAACCTTGCTTCACCAAATGTAATCCCTCACATTATTCTTATGCATGAAACTAGTGTCAACTTTCTTTTGCTCTGCACAGCACTTACATTTGCTTTATTATGCCAGCATAACATTCTTCTTTTTGCAGTTTGTGGGTAAAGCTCCAGAAGCAGTTGTTCAAGGAGTGCGAGATAAAGCAAATGATGCAGAGGAAAAACTAGCAATGTTGAAAAAGCGCTTAGCTTTCCTTGAGTCTGCAACTTTTAGCTCCACCAGATAATGTGGGTATTAGAACAATTTGAAGCTGATAAAAGGCCTTGTTGTCCAAACGTGAGCTAGTTTTGTCAGGAAACATTTTTGAAGAAACCATGCTCACATGTAACAGAAAGATGATGTACCTTCTTATTCCTTTGGTGAGGTGAATCAAATAAAGCTAGCGCTTAAGAAAATGGTCTGAGAGAAGTGCCCTTTTTTGGATGTCTTCTTAGGTTCCTATTGCTTTTCTAATCGTGGTTTAATGGCTCCTGTATTATTAATATTTATATAAAGATATTTGAGTGCTCTTGCATTTATTTTCCCCTGCACTGCATCTATGTCATGAATTTTAATGGAAGGATGGTTTGAACCTTATGTTTTGCTTGATGATCAACAAGAATATGAATCCAATAACAAAGAGTGCACATGGTATGGCTACTGTTGCCCCTCATATTGTATGAAGGAAAACCCTTCTGATTTTCATCACATGTTAGAGATTTGCAGCATGGTGCCTAGGGAGTTTTTGATAGATTGGGGTTATACACCTTCATGGAGTTTCTTTCTTTGCTTACACCAATATGCTTAGAGTGTTAATATTTTTGGTGTAACTACGGAAGATATTCTTGTATATTTGTTTTGGTCAAACATTTAAAAGGTTATTGTAATTATATTGTACAAGTCGACTCAACAGAAATTATTATATTATTGGTATTTTACTTATAATTGTAAAAAGCCCCATTATGGCTAGTCAGCCCTGTTTTTATGGGTTAGTTAGGTCAAGAGTCATGTCTCTTCAAGAGACACTGATGTGTATAAATAGAGGATAGGTTCCTCTCATTTGCACACTCACACACACACTTCTCTTGTGCATCTTGGAGTGCATAAGAAGGTCTAGTGCACAAGCCTTGGAGACTGGTTCTTTTGGTGTTTTTGGTCTTGGTCTTTCTTGGAGAGCTATAGCGCATCATTGTACTAGTTAAAGATATTGAGGATTTTGGTTGTTGGGTTTTCCCCCCCACGAGGGTTTCCCAGGATAAACTTTGTGTTCTATTGTATCTGTGATTGTCTATCTTTCAGTGATTCTATTACAATTGCTATTGGATTAAATAATTGTAACTACGTAATCAGAATTTTTAAAATTTCAACATGGTATCAGAGCAGGCCTAAATAGAAGCCAGTTGTAGATCTAGAAGCCTAAAAGGGAGTCGTTTTTAGTCTGGAGACAGTTGTCAGACAAACCAAGACCATCAGAAGGCTCACCCTAGCCTAGCGCACTTTTCGAGTGGACCAGTTTGCATCCGCTGCAGTTAAGGTTTCACCCAAACACTAAAGTTGACATTTTTCCAGTTTCTGGGGGAATTTTTACAAAACAAGAGCACCAAGCAGCTCGCCTTAGCAGAGCACACCTATTGGTAAGTTCATTCTTTCAATTTTGGTCATATTTTTGTGTGGTCCTAGGCAGGATGACTACTGGAACAAAGATTGATGAGAAGCTAGATGGAGTTGATAACTTCAAGGCCTAGAGGTACAGAGTAACCCTCCTTCTTGAAGAACATGAACTGGATAAGTTCATTATAGAAGAGGTTCAAGAACCTCAAGGAGATGAAGCTAAAGAAAAATATAAGAAGGACATGGTGAGAGAAAAAAGGATTATTGTAGGCTCCATTAAGGACCACCTTATCCATCATGTATCATCATTATCTTCTCCAAAGCAAATGATGGAAACCTTAACTCGTCTGTTTGAGGGAAGTAACATAAACCGAAGAATGACTCTGAGATCTCAGTTGAAGAATGTGAAAATGCAGAACTCAAAAACCATTCACTCATACTTCTCTAGAGTGAATCAAATCAAGGAGCAGAGAGAAGCCATTGGTGACTCAGTAGAAGGAGAAGAGATGGTGATGA